>CM074292.1:17313445-17718445 GCA_037194245.1 Opsariichthys bidens | reverse complement strand
GCATCCGATTCCTTCGAGTTGTGCGTGCCATGTGTTCCCGCGCTGCCGGACCGGTATCCTGTTTTGGAAGAGCCATAGTATTTATATTGAATTTTTCCTCCAGTGTTGCTCAAAGAGGACTCTGTCTTGTTTTGCAGTCCATTTATGAGCGTTTGTGGTTTTGTGTGTGCATTAGTGCGCCCATCAATGTGTTTACTGGCTTTGCAGTCTCGTGACCAGAAGTGGAGGAGATCGGAAGAGGTTGGAATTGTTTTTGAAATGTCTCTTATGTAACTCGTGGGCTTCCTGAGAGCAGCCATATTAGAGCCTGGTTAATGGAGAGAGAGAGAGAGAGAGAAGCTCTTCTACCATTAGCCAATATGGCTATGTCCAAATCACATGAATGCTGGACTGCAGCTCTGCAGGGAAAGATGCAAATCAAAAACACTGTGTCGCTCCTTCCAATCCTGCATCAACTCTTGTGTTTTGCTATTCACTGTAGCTTTAAGTCTTGATCAATTTGATGACAGAGGTAAGAAAATCAGGTTGATGACTGGTTGTTTTGACTAGCCTAGTTAAGGTGTGTTGCAGAAGTGTTCTGCTAAATGGTTAGTGGTGTGATTGTGCTTTTCTGCTTCATTCTCAGCAGGGCTACTGAAAGTAAACAACCCAACTTTGATTAGTGGTAGTTGTAGTAGCAATAATAATATGATTATTATGTGTTTTGTTTTATTATTATTATTATTATACGATTAATAATAGTAATAATTGTTTTAATTAAATTATTTTAAGAAAAAATTGGTTTAAAAAAATGACCAGCAACCTTGCCTTGGAAAAATTGACATATGTAGTTAAAGGGAAACTTAAGGACTTTTACAAAATTTGGACTCCTTTTCTACACTACTGCAACAAAGTGGATCAGACCACCTGGGATGATTGAATTATATATACTCACCTCTTTTGTAATGGACATGTCCTGCATATAATGCAGTTCTTGTATTCCAGCAAAACAACCAATAACTCTGGTAAAATAGCAAAGCTATAGTACAAAACTGTGATGTATATAAATGTACATTTTATTTATTTATTTTTTTATGTTAAGTTTTAGTAATGCTTGAGCTTTCCTGTAAGATGTTTTTTTTATTAATCTTTTATTATTCATTTATTTATTGTATTGTTTTAATGTTCAAACAAATGCTAATAAATATATTTTGGAAATTATTTTAAGAAAAAATTCAACACTAATTTAGAAAAAATATTATTATATATGATTATTTGAAACGGATAGTAAAACAAAAACCGACGTTGTTGTAGATTAACAATACATATAATTTCAACAAATAGACAACAACGAATAGAAATTTCTAGTTTCATGCTATACTAGGGTTGCCAGGATACTCAAAGTGTACTAGTGCCAGTCAATTTAAAAAAAATTCTCACTGCAAAAATATGCATTTGGATACACCCATACATTCCAAATTAAAACAATGGCAATGGTTCATAGTTTTTCTTGAAAGTAATTATTCAAGGCAAGTGTTTGAAAGAAAAGAAAATCAGCAAAACTAAATCTGTTCTACTGTAGCTTTGTTTGGAGCTGTTTACCTTGGCAAAAGGGAGTGAAAACAGTCAATATCGTGATCTTTTGATATTTGGGAACATGCGGTTGTGTGATGTTGCGTAACGATATGTGAATTTCATTTTTCTGTGAGTGTTGTTTACAAGACGGGCTATGTGAGCGTCAACTGCTGCGAGTTTCTTATTGTCAACATTATCCATTGTCAATCAATATTATCAACAGATTTTGGTGACTGAAGTTTCTGCGCTTCCCTAGTTATTTTTATTTAATTACTTCTCCATCTGTGAATCAGTCAGGTCACAGAGAAATGTCTTGATGCTAGTCCTGACTTCAACTTGTGATTGCACAATATCTAGAGCTAGATTGTGACTTAAACCGCAGCGTGTTCCATTTGTGACCGTATGTTAGCCATTGTTGTTTTTGCAACTTTTGTGTAACAAGCTGAGGATACCCTACTGCATTTGGAGACTTTAAGGAAGCCCCCCTTCCCCCACCAATATAAACCAGTCTAAACTTAGTCGTGACCAACCATGTAGCAAATGAATGACAATGGAGGAAAAACAGGATGTCTTTTTCTCAAAGTGTATGTTGGGAACAGATGACCAGGAAGATGAAAATTGCCAGCGAAGTGGAAACTTCCACTTTGTATCTCTGTGTTTTTGCCCAGTTGAGACCGGTTGGCTCATCTGTTGTCCCACGGCCAAGCTTGATGGTAAACTGTAAATGATTAAGTCCCTCTTTCCTTCTGCTTACGTTTTTGCCCTGTTCCACACTCGGTTAATGTTTGAATCCCATCTAAGTGCAGCTTTTAGAAGTCCAGCCACTGCATCTGTACTGGCTCTCGGCTCACATTTCTTCTGTTGAAAGAGAGATAAAGAAACTAAACCAACTGTAAAGAGGAAATGAAACCAGGCCATTCCCCTGGGATTGCTGTTAAGGGCTATCGATCTTTCTCCCTCTCTCTCTCTCTCTCTCTCTCTCTCTGCCCAAATGATTGATATGGAGTGACCTCGACTTGAAAGCACGCTGTCGTTCTTGTCCTGCGTATCTGCCACATTGGCGGTCATTTGGAAAGGGAGCAGTGTGGAGACAAGCTAGACTCAGCTATTTAGTGCTATATTCAAGGACGACCCAAGCGAGATGGTTTTTAAGCTCTATGGATGGTGGGTCTGCAAGTTAAACGGAACTAGTTTGCGTTGAAGGTGGTTTTGGTGATGGACACAGCTGGAAGTGGGGCCATGTGCACTTTTGTGTGGAATGAGAGTTGTGAGACTCACTAGCGCCGTGCATTTATCTTTTACTGGATCAAGTTTCACAATATCGGATATTCCTGGAGAGGACGCCACACTTGAAGGTTTAAGGTGAGAGAATTGGAATTGCGTAGCTTTATTATGTTTCGCCGTAGCGTCATTTTCAGTAAGCATATGTACCTTTAAGAAAAGCTGTAACCCTAACCTCTCTTTTCCAAAAACATGAGTGTTTGTATCAACTGTAGTTTGTGGTTTGTACGTCTAGTTCTTTTTCTTTTTTTTTCTTTTGACTTGCAACTGCTGTTATTTTCTAACCTAGTGCAGGTTATTTATTCAGCTGGTTCTGCTGCAAAGGATATTCCCTCCGTTACATTATCTTCTGCGGCTAAAGGCTGTTGTTGTTTCTCATAGGCTGCATTCACAGTCAGTGTTTGTGATTGTCAATGGTATTGACTATTAAATCATTCCCTTCGTAGAACAGCTTTAAGTAACGGCTTGAATACACTGCCTGAATAAACAAGCAACCAAAGTGAATCCCTTTTAAATTCTTGCAATGAGGTGTGTAACCACAGTGACAATGACAGAAGTAGATATCAAAGATGGTGACTTCCATAAAGGCCCATTCCAACTAAAAGTTTTTTTTTTTTTTTTTAGTCAGATACAAACTCTGCCGCTCAGTCTTTTACCACTCAGTGGGTGTAACCGCAGGGACTTCCCTCTTTCTGTGACATCATATGCATACCTTCTAAAGTAGGCATGGGCAAACTCTGTCCTGGAAGACCGCTGTCCTGCAGAGTTCAGCTCCAACCCTAATCAAACATCTTCGTATTTTAGTTTTTAGACAGCCGAAGGCACATCCTGTTTGTTTTCTTTAGTTTACAAAATCAAACGTTTTGTTGTTTTGAATATGCACAGAAATAGTTTATAGTTTTGAATAAAGTCTTGCTCTTGTCTGTAGGACAATAAATGGGAGAGTATTTGAACTTGTTTCAGCTGTGATCATGCCAGCTATGGAGGACCAGGAGTGCCACATAAAAATAAAACGAAGAATCAATTAATTCATTTAATAATGCACACATAAAAATGTATATCAATAAATCACTTTTATATGGGCAAATAAATAGACATATTTAAAGTTGTTTATTTAATTCCTGTTTTTAAATGTAGATTAATAGAACAATAAAAAATACATTTGTAAATCATTTTAAATGGCTTTTTAAAAAAGGATTTGCCAAACGCTTTTCTTTATCCATTTGAAGAGCCGACCCTCTTTAGAAGAGTTTGTTAGCTTTAGCTGATTTTTGCGAAAGAAATTCTCCTCTCGATTATCATTTTATATGTAAAAGAGTTTTTCAGTTGAGGGAAGACGCGGCTAACCCCGCGGATAATTGTGCTTGTACAATAAATGGAAGGATTTGGGTTCCTTTGAGGTCATTCAGCGACTCCTCACGCTATGGTTGAACTTCCAAGCGTTCTCGAACAACACCAGTCGTTGGATGTACCGGCAGAAGAGACGGCAGGATGTACTGTTGTGTCGCTGAGGACAGTCTGACGAAAACCATTATAACCTCTCCAAACACGTTCAGATTCTCCTGACATTTTGCGTGATCGCGTTGCTCGAACTCTTCTAGAGAGCGTCGGCTCTTCAAATTGAGGCGAAAGCTGATTGGTTGCTCCCACGTGTGTACTGTCCAATGGCATTTTAGCTCTCGATTGACAAATGGAGAAAGAAAAGCATTTGGCAAGTCCTTTTTTAAAAAGCCATTTAAAATGATTTACAAATGTATTAATCTATGTTTAAAAACAGGAATTAAATAAACAACTTTAAATATGTCTATTTATTTGCCTATATAAAAGTGATTTATTGATATGCATTTTTATGTGTGAATTATTAAATGAATGAATTGATTCTTTGTTTTATTTTTATGTGGCACTCCTGGTCCTCCATAGCCAGCGCCTCATGCGCACAAACAATATATCAGTTCAATCATTTCTCTTAATCACAGCCTATTCTGTTTATTCATCAACCTAAAAATGCAATCATCTAAACATAGAAAAAGTTTAAAATGGTCTGTTGTACAATATGTGGGCTCTGCTGGCTGTTATTCCAAAATAAGCGTTTTGGTGAAGATTAGCCAATGGGCTGTCAATTCATTCAATCATAAGCCGTTTTCCCACAAAAGAAGTTTATTCAGCGTCTCCGTCCCTGCGCACCGCAGTGTTAGCAGGTGTTAAACTTTTCTCGCTGACTTTGCAGGCTTGCCTTCAAGTGGCTTTGTTTTGTGTCATTTAAATGCGATTGGTTTGTGTCAGTGTGAAGTTGAGAGACATATTGAATCAAAAGAAGTGATCATCAGCTGGTTCAGATCAGTGTCTGATTGTTTGGAGCTAGAAAAACTATTCAAGGCTATATTAAGATGTCGATATAGGTATGGTTTTGTCATAATTCTTAATTCATTCACTTTCTAAACTGGTGCAGGTGCTGCTCTGCTCTCGCAGTTGACTGTCGCCGCCTTTGTTCCGACATCGTCACATTATTAGCAAAAACTTGATTTTTGAAATTTGCAGTGGCAAAGGATAATGATCCAACAATCCAAGTCCCATTCTTGATTTACTCAGAATTGAACCAGGAAATCTGTATCGATACTCACATCTACCTGATGTTATTGTACAATTTCAAATGAAGTTTTACCTTTTGTATTTTCTGGGCTGGATTGATCTTATAGTTTTAGGGTTGTTGTGATAGGCTTGATTCTTAAGTGCAAAGTGTGGGTTAAGGACTAGCATGCTAGCTCTCTGGATGACCTTTCTAAGGGCTTGGCTTCATATAAAAAAACTAAAATGATTGAGAATGGGTGTTCTTTGAGGGCAGGACTGCACAGCTGCCTGAATCATTCCCAAGGTTATTTGAATCAAGGTTGGGACAGACCCATCCCTTCTTACATACTGACTATCCTTTTTACTTTCTCTATTTCTCTTTCTCTCACATAATGTTCTGACACTGAGGGGGATTTCACATTTCCTCCCAGATCTCCCACAATATTTTGAGCTTGCTGCTTTTGGAGTCCAGGTCATAGAGCACGAAGGCAAGGGAGACTGAAGAATTTATCCAAGAATGGAGAGAGCAGAGTGTTTTATTCCAGCCTCTCTTCTGTTGGACCTTATACTTTCATGCCTTCCAGACCGCAAATACTGAAAGTGGATTCCAGAATAAAGCATTCCAGAATGAAGCAGTCCAAACCTCATGTTAGGTTCTAGCTCACTTCTTTTTTTTGTTTATTCAAAGCATATTGTCTCTGATGTTCTGCAGAAACAATATAAGCACATGGTGGGAAACATTGTCAACGGACCCTGCTTTCTAATGACTGTGAAAATCTTTCCTCGAAAGTTTGTGAGAAAAAAAGCATTAAAGTTCGAGGTTAGACTTTCTGACTCATCATTGACATTAATGTTCCTTTAGCTACTCATGTGTGAGCACCTGACCTGAGGATCTTGCATGTCCCTAGCTAACGTCACTGTCCTGGTTGTTTTTACTGTTGAGGTTAGTTTTGGCAAGTTCAGTGCCTGGTGTCAGTATAGTTCACGTGAAGGTTAAATGTCGCAGGTGGGTGGAAACAATGACTAAGGTGATACGGCACCAGGCCTACAAGACGCACGTGGAAAATAAGATTGTGGGTTTTCGCACAAGACTGAAGCATTTTGGAGGTGCATAATTTTTATTAGTCACAGGTGAGTCCAACCATATTGCCTGAGCCTTTACTATCTTTAGCATCTTCTGTCCTACTGGTTGCTTTTAAAAAGGTCCAACCAGCTTTTTTCATTCGTGTTTTTTATTTTGTTATTTTTTATTTAAATGCATCCAAAAATTGTAGGATGAATGAGGAGATTTCTAAAAGAGGAAACTGTCTAACCCATGAAAAGTTATTTAGCTGGTGACCTCATAATATGGCAGGTGCTTTATAAATCTATAAAGCTTGTTCTTCTAAATGGTCTCCTCTTTTTGTGCAGCTAAGAGAATAACTGTGTGATATAGCTTCATTTCGGTGGGTCGCTCTTGCATTCGATTAGATTACACAGGCCTGGAAAACATTAGATTGTAATGGGTTGGTGAGCTGCTCAGGGGGCAGAGCTTGAGTGCTTCAGAACGCTATGCTTTGAAATATATTCCTGGAATAAAGCACCCTCCTTCAGTTCAGTGGATGCAAATATTTTAAATGGCTGTGGTTTGTCAAGTCTAGGCATTTCATTTTTGATAACGCATGCCTTTTTTGTATAAAAGATTACCTTCACTCAAGGAATCCTTCACCCCAAAATGAAATTCTGTCATCGTTGACTCATCTTCATGTCATTCTAAACCTGTATAACATTTCCATGGAGCACACAAGAAGAATTTCCCAAATGACTAATGCACATTTCAAGATTACTTTCTAAATCCATGCAAAAATATTTCTGTAATATATACTGATAACCTCCAGCACAATTCCATGACCGTATCTGATGCCAAACTTAACTGTTTTTTGCATTTCTTGAAAGTAACTGTTATAGCACCGCATCTAATGTCACCATATTTGCTATTGATGGGGAAGTTTGAGAAACAAATTCTGGCCTGTTTGTCACACAGTTTCAGAAGATGTGGTAGATTTCATAAAGAAGTCATAAAGACTGTTTATTTGACACTTTTTTTTATTTTTTATAATGTTTTATCATTTTAGACCTTGACAGTACCAGTCCGTATTAATTTTCATTTCATGGTAAAGAGTAGCTGTGGCATTCTTTAAAAAAAAATATATTTTTGGAGTTCCAAAGAAAAAGTCAGTTTCAGATCCACATGGGAATGAGTAAATAATGACAGAATTTGTATTTTCGAGAGTATGTTTTGCTTTGCTTTCTGTCTGCATGTGTGTGTTTATTTTTGAGCACACCCTTTCTCTACTTCTGCCTTTAGTCAACCCTAGCCTTTCTGATTTAGTGGTCGTGGTTTTTAAGGCGCTCTGGGAGGGCCTGATTACCAATACACAGGAAGTTAGAGGTGTGGGAGAGGTCCCTTCAGAGTTCCATGTAAAAAGACTGGTATTTTTGATAAAGACTCACTCGTGCTACACATAACGGACACATCCCTCTCAGCTCTGCCCTGACTGCCTTTGGAAACAGTGTTTTAAAGGTAAGCTCACTGTCTGTTAATTGCCTTAAGGTCTGAGTTGACCTGGGAAGGGTCGTTTAGGGCTACAGTGTTAGTCCATTCAAATACTTTATAGTAAAGGATCATTTTGCACCATGCAGTCTTGCTTTTGGTGGCTTGCTTGTGTAAAAGCCTTGCAATGCTGCCATGTTGCATTGAGGACAACCTGGTTGGTGTTTTCCTCAGCTTAAGCAGTTACTCTTACTTGGGCTGGCCTCGAGTAAGAGAGTCAAGTCACTGCTTTTTTGGCTTGTGCTAAGTTATGGTTATGGATCAGAATATGACCCACTTTATTGTTATAAATGAGTTGGAGAGAACTTAAATTGCTGGCTTGATTATTATTGTGAATGTACTAGAATGTATTTGTGGGTTGTCAAACATGAGGGACACCTAAAAGAGCAAATGGGAAGATTTTTAATTGTTTTTCTCTAACGGCTTTTTGGAAGCTTGGTGGATTAGACCGCAAAATATGTCACAAACTACCTGAACAAACAGAATCGGAATATATGTGTAATTACTGAAAAATTATTTACAATCTATGAAGTTAAGGCATCCTGCTGTGAAAAACCACTGCTACTTTTTCTCTGAACTGGTGCTTAGTTGCGGGAACCGCTCACAGAACCGTCCCACGCTTCCACTGGAGAGCTGAACAATGACGTAACTGACTATATTACTACATAACCTACACACACATAGTTCTGCATCATTCTAAGTTTTTGCACAGGAGTTTTGAAAACATTTTAGCATTCCAAGTAAGTTCAGCTTCTAAACAAATACAATTCAAGCAGTGAATTAACATGTGAGGTGTTTAAGTAAAACAATGAAAATTAAATGTCCACCTTTTAGCGTCCAAAGTAATTCAGTGTCTTCATGCCATCACTAACTTTTGTTGCAACAGACAGATTTAGTACTATTATTCAGAAAGGTTTAAATTAAAAAAGTGCATTAAACTAATATTTTTAGGGTAAGAGCAGATGTGGCCATTTGTCATTTTAACGTGTCTGGCTTCTGCTTCCAGTTATTTTTAACTGTACAAATGCTGCCTGTTATGCTGCTTGATATTGCAAATCAGTATTTCTTATTATTTTAATGTATTGTTTTAATTATTAACATGCTGGTTTGCAGTGCAAACAGTTTTACTGTTTACTGCACTTTGATATTCTTCTCATTATTTCCCCATAGCAGCCAATAAATTGGAAGTCTCGCTGATTCACAGAAAACACCTTACTTCCGCATTGAAAAATAAGGTGGATATGGAAATAAAAAAAAAAATGTATCAAGATTTTTGATGGATCATGTAACACTGAAGACTGGAGTAATGACTGCTGTAAATTCAACTTTGCCATCAATACATTACTTATTACTATATTGTTATAGAAAATGGTAAAAAAACATTTTAACTGTTTTGACTATTTTTAATCAAATAAATGCAGCTTTGAATAAGACACTTCTTGAAAAGCAAAACATTCTTGCAGACTTTTGAATAGCAGTGTTCTTTGCATTGGAAGGTGATATCCAACAATTGCATGTGCTTTGCATCACCACATCTGCTTCCAGTGTAAGCAGTTTCATTTATTATAATGGTTGCAGAATGGTTTCATGCAATACAGTTTTGTCTTGTCAGGTGTTTAGAAGCCGTTTTAAAATCCTTGCTTGGTGTGGACAGTATTCTATGCAGCCAAATTTTTTCCAGCCTCGAAACCACCCCTTGGCATTCAAAATAAGTAAGGAGAAGACTGACCAGGCTGCTTTTCAATCATTGGATAAGAAGTAGAATGAGTCAGAGTTCATTTCGTGTTGAGTCAGAGCGAAATCAAGATTGAAAAGGCAGGTGATTTTATCAATTGGAATGCAGCAAGAAAGACCTTGAGAACTGTTTTCTCTGCTTCATCGATAGTGTGTAGGTCTTTATAAGAAAAGTCTGCCCAGCTATTCACTCTGCAAGGTCAGCAGTGTCTTTCATAATACTAGCTTTTGAAGCCATCACATGGATGCAAAGATAAGGATGGTCCTCCATGTCATAAATGACGACAGTGATGATGTACCAACGTGACAATAGGAGGGTACAGAACACTTGCAGTACCTGTCATTAATGCCGTGACACACAAGTGCGGATGTTAAATTAGCCTCGGCTGTATCCCACAATTTTTTTCTCACAGATAACAAAGACTGATTTTACAGAGCTTTTGGAACAAAACAGAAGGTCTTTGTCTACCTTTCTTCATGCGCTGTGTTAGCGAGGCCAGGGTGGCCAAAAACTCTTGACGCTCCAGAGCGAAACTCTTTCAAGAACTGCATTGTTCCCCTACAGCCTTGGGGACTTTAGAATGATGTGCATGGTTGTAATGTGGAATGGGGTTTGGTCTGATGTTCAAAATGTTTTGGAGAAACCCCAGAACTGTTATACAACCTCAAACTCATCAGTAATAAAACAATCCTTATTGCTTTTACAAAATGTTAGAATACATTAATTTAACTGCCTTTCTGGTCAGTTTAGCTGCAGATTGTTTCAATATTTTGCGTTTTAGAAAAGTGACCATGCACCTTTCAAAACAAATTATGCAGCACAATGTGGTTTCTCAGCAGTATGTCGTTTTGAAAATGTATAACTTTCTTGAAATTGCAAAAAAAACCATATATATATATATGTTGTGTGTATGTAATGCACTTTGAGTAAATGGACTGAAATCTCTTGGGTTTAATTTTCTAAAATGAATAAAAGTTATCAGTTTGGAATGCATGAGAGCATAACATTACTTTTTTTTTTTTGATTGTACTGTCCATAGTTCCCTGTCCTTTCAAGAATCTCCAGGTCTTTACGGTAAAGCAAAATGTTAAAATAACCATTTATTTAGGTTCTTGTGGTTAGTGGGATTGCCTTCCGATATTTGGTCAACATTTATTGACTATAGTTGAGTCTGAAGTTTGAAGGTAAGAATATGGAGTTCATTTTTACCACTTTAAATAGGTACTCCTGCTCAACTGCTCGTTAATGCAAATATCTAATCAGCCAATCACAGCAACTAAATGCATTTAGACATGTAGACAAATCGAGTTCAAATTGAGCATCGGAATGGGGAAGGACGGAGATTTAAGTGACTTGAACATGGCATGTTTGTTGGTGCCAGACGGGCTGGTCAGAGTATTTCAGAAACTGCTGATCTACTGAGATTTTCACGCACAACCATCTCTACGGTTTAAAGAGAATGGTCTGAAAAAGAGACCAAGGTCTTCAACCAAGGTCTGCAGAAGAGCACTTCTCGACACGTCAAACCTTCAAGCAGATGGGCTACAGCAGCAGGAGACCACACCAGGTCACACATCAATCTTATGGTTTCCTGCAACAGAAACTAGATAAAGTGTCCAGTTGTTGGCCCAAATTGTGTGAACTTTGAAACAGTGTGTGGAAAATGGGAGAAATGAGAAGTAGAATCTGCTCCTCTCGGTTCTCTTTTCTCTGTTTTTAGTTTTGAGTGGAGAAATGAAGCAGAACCAATCTACCACTCAGTCCTTGGTTCTAAGAGAAGTGCTGTACTGTAGTCCTTTTTAGAGTTTTTGTCATTTGTTTTTATATTTGGTTATACAACAAATTTGTATTTTTGTATGTATATGCATTCGAAGAAACCAAAAAGGTTCAAATTGTGTGCACTTGTCGTCTTGTTATTTCCTCCTAGAAATTTCTAGTTCACCAAACTTATCCCAGACGCAGGCTTTTCTGATTAAGAAGCCCTCCGTCTATCTTAAAACTGCCTACATTAGACTAACATCCCTGTCAAGCCATCATTGTCAAGTTTGTCTTGACAAACTTTGCTTTTCAGGTGTTTTTTTTTTCTTTTCTGTCATGCTTTTAAGTGCTAGCAAGTTGGAGTCATGTGGTTAGTTTTAGAAAGACATTAGGAAAACCATTAATGCTGAGGCCAGCAAAGGGCTTTCAAGCACATGGTTTGTTTGCACTGTTCTTATTCCAATGCGACGCATCTGAGATCACAGAGCAAGAAAGACTCGTTCTGGAAGGCAAATTTTGCAGTCATTTACATGTCAGCCTGTGGTGTTAATGTTTTTGCAGTTTTTAACAGTATGGATGTGTTTTTTATCACAACTTTGCAGTCAAAACAAATCTGACTCTTTACCTACTCAATTAAATATCCCTAAGGAAATCGTACCAATCAACATTAAAAACAAGTCTGTAAAAGTCTGTATTGCTACTTTTCTTTAAAAAAAAATACCCCAAACTGTATTTTCAGCTAATAAAACCTATAAACATTAATTGTAACTTTTTTTTGTAACTGTGTAGAAAATGTAATATTTGTTTAATATATTTAAAAAATGCAGTTGTCTTATGTTTATATTTATTTAAAAAATATACATATATTATTATTATTATACGTTAAAGATGGATAAATAAAATATATCTTGTTTTTTGTTTGTTTTTGTGGAAATTAAATCGGCACACTGCCACTGTTGCTCCCCAAAGTTAATTGTATTAAAGTGGACTGTTTCGACCACAAGGTCTTCGTCACGTAAAGCAACAAGCACAAAGAGATGCAATTTATACAATTTTAAACAATCACACCTGACCTAATTGGTAAACTAATTGATGATTACCTTATCATCATCATCATCATCATAAAACAAAAATTAAAGAAAAAAAAAAACACATTATTAACCAAAGTTACAAAATTAGTTGCAATTACTAAAATATATTTAATATATATTCCATTTTTTAAGTGTATAAAATATTGTAGGTCTCTTGCAAGCTGAGCACGTGGATTAGTGAACCCTGTCAGGTAAATTTTTTTTTTTTTACAAACGAGGAAATGGGAAAGGAGCACGAACTGAAGGTTCCTTTCTAATGCACATCTGAAGCAGCATCATGGAGCGTTAATATAGAATGAGACTATACAGTTACGGCTGTTTTGTCGTTTCATGCTGTCACTAGAAAAAAAGAAAGAGAGAGTGAGTTGGATGGTGAACAAACAAGTGGCAGGTGTGACCCAACCTGGGCTTTGCCCTGACATGTAGCTGACAGCGTGTTCTCGGCAGAAAGGCATCCCGACACACCCCTCTTTACGCTGGAGCATTTCAACTGCGACGTATGCATTCTTGCACATGCTCTCATACCTTATGTTATTTTTGTGACCAACCTGATACCCTACACTTCCTCTTATCTCTCGCATCTGTCTGTAAAAAGGTCTGGGTTTCAGTATAGATCATAACCATAATGTCAACAAACTCACACAAGCCAAAACACTGACCGCATGCCGCTGCCACGTTAACCACGTCATTGTATCTGCTGGAGGTCGCTCATGCGATGTTGTCCGGTTAGATCACATTGGTGTTGAATGAGTGCAAAATCGACTTTGTCCTGCCAATCAAAGTCCAATAATGAATCCGCTTTGCGTGTGGCTTTGTTAGCATTTACAGTCCTGGTTACTTCTCACAGAATGACCTAAAGACAGGGCTTCAGCATGAGGAGATGGATGAGAATGAGACTTGAGAGGATGATGTCATGTAAAGAGCTAGAAGATGGTGAGGGGGAGGTGCCCACATGTGCGTCTTTTTGTGTTCAGGTCTGGACAGGCCAGTTCTATTATTATGCACTTATGCCGCCATCCTGTCGGTTACTTGCCTTTTCAACCCAAACACACCGGGCCGTTTCCTCATATCTTGTAGGGTGCTGGTAGAAATGAGCTGAGCTGGTCTGGTTAGACTCATTCTCATGAAAGCGTGAGCAAGGGAAAAGGTTAAATATATTTACTAAAGATGCATCAATACTAAATTTCTCAGGTTCCGATTTCTCATATATATATATATATATATATATATATATATATATATATATATATATATATATATATATATATAAAATCTAATGCTGTGAACTAAAAGGGAGCCCTCTCATTTGGTACATTGCTATAATTGCTATACATATAATGAACTGTGAACACTGGATAACTTTCCTCTGGTAAATGCAATGTTCACATTGTTCGCACTTATGATACATTTCTGTAAGCTGTACTGTCTCTTTCAACCTTTTGATGTTCATGCATGTTTTTTCGTTCTATAACTTAAATCCGAGGTGACAGATCAATGTAGCTCCTCAGTTCGAGAGCATCAAAACGGCATTTATTGTTTGAATTTTGTGATAAATGGACAGAATCTGAAAACTGTGACTGTTATCAGAAGTAACAAAGCCCAAAGCTCTTTGCGATTATTGGATGCCAGGCTCACTACAAATGATTGGTAAAGGGAAAAACCGTGGACTTGACAACACTGGTTAGAACTACAGGTGATTTATAGAGAGACTCTACCTAAACATGGCTATTTTTTAAACTGTTAATGTGTTATTGTTGCATTAACTTTCACAGCTATTAAAATATCCAAAAACCACTTGCACAGTGTTATACATTTCGCTCAGCTGTGTACTTGCATTATCCTAAATGTTTCCAATAATTTGTAAATTCAGAGAAATTCCCAATTTTAAATAGTGCCCGTCCCTCTCGTCACTTGCCGCCTGTCAATGACGTAATATCTGCGTTATCCCTGGTTTCCACTTGTGCTGCACAGTAACCATGGCAACAGACGCGGACAGCCAATGTTGTTGTTTCATTCAAACATTATGGACCACTTTGGGAGGATCAATATCGGCGTAGGGTTACAAACTTCGAGTTGACAGAGACGCCGCTCTTGCACTTTATTAGATAAGGTAAGCAAATGTAGGCTACATCAGACTAATCCATGTTATATAGCTCAACACCATTATGATATTCTCATGCTGATCTAACGTACTGTTACGTCTCATACAGACAAGCTAACACACAGAACACACTCAAATGCAGTTTAGCATGATCGTGAAACAATGCTTCATTAGCTCAGTTTTAATTCGTCAAATAAACTGACCCGTATGAGTAGGATTTCAGCACTTGCGAGTAGTTCGGTAGAATGAAATGTCATTTCTTTATATCCCGCGATTCTCGGCCACGCCCTGCTTCATACCGCAGTCATGTTAAAAAACCTGCAGTCACTCATTCATAAACATTATTTCCCCATAATCAATATTAGATTCATCGGCATGACGACAAGTTCCGTGATTACATAGTAATTCACTGCGTCATATAAATATTAATATTAAATATTACATTTATTAATAAATTAAAAATATTTATTTTTTAATTTTTCAAAAGAACTTTGAAAAACCTTTGCAGCATCACAGTGTTAATGAACATCGCAACGCGTCCATGCTGCCGTGAGCGCCGTTTAGATGATGAATAATGCGATGCCCGCTTTCCTCTCAGCAACAAAAACACACAACAAATATGAAAAAAGCGTCTGATTTAATCACTGCGATGTGGAGATGTTTGGCCAGCTCTGCGATTCAGCACTCTCCAGTCACGTTTATTTAAAGTCTACCACTTTATTAGATAGCTTATTGCTTTAAAGCCACAAATATTACAACCATCTATAGGCTAACTGTAGTTGAGACATGTATTCAAGAACTTTATTAAAACAGAAAGACATTGTTTCGGCCTCAAAGACCGCTCGTTTGTTACGCACTTCAATCCGCACGCGACGTTTTATGGGTTTCTTCTCTCGTAGGCCTATTAAATCCAGTCAACTGGTTGATGAAACATTGATTAAAATTAAGATACGATTTATACAAAACGAAATTAACTTTAAAGAAAGACTTTCTACAAAACAAAACTTAATGAAGTGGTCGAAATCATGTCTGAACCGCTGCATGTCTCGCAATAGATCGCGCATCTTGTGTCTGTTCACTTTTCATAATCAACAGATGAAATTAAAATATATATATATTATAATATTTAAACATAAATATGAATCTAAATGGGCTATGTTTTCTTTAATCCTGTTCAATGAATGCGCGACGCGTTCTGATGGATTTTTCCTTAATGAAAGCGGAAGCAACTCCTTTTATTTTTTTGCCATAAAGATTAGTGAAAAACAACTATAAAGGGTCTACTTTTATTTGTGTTCACACATCAAAATCTTGTGTTTTTGTAAAATAAAGAAAATAAACGGTGCGCTTTCAACCGTGTCTCCACCAGAATCTTTCTAAAACTCAATGAACTGAAGCGAATAGCCTCACACAATCAGGAAATATGTCTAAATAAATAAAAAAGCAAATATTTAAAACAAATATTTTCATGCAACGTAGTAATCTGTATGAAATTAAAGATGCATAGTTTGCCTTATCATTAATGTGATCACGCGATATTCATAATATATAATACACTCGCAATAAACTTTATATTCATAATTCACTGAGGCCATCTGTGCAAAATGGTAAACGTCCACAACAATGCATTAAAAAGCATCAACAAGGGCGCTGACATAGAGCGGAAAAATGAGCGGATCTACGCCTTGATTATTGTTTTGAAGACTTTAACATCCCCTAGTGCCGAAAAATACGGACTGTGCCTTTAAATTCAACACGAGACATTTTCTTCACATACAGTATTGCAGTCTGCCATGTTTCGATTGACGGGATTATTTTATTTTATTTTATTTTAAATTTATTTTATTTGTCCACTAGGAGTGAGATGAAGTTTAAAAAGGAAGATAATTACTTGAGGCTCCCATTAAGCTCTCAGGCCAAAAATAAACTAAGGAAAACACAATGCATTAAAGATTTAATTTGAATATTCAGATAGTTCCACGGCCCAAAATAACAAAAAAAAAAATGTATCTAGAAAGTAAGACAATATGAGTAACCTACCTTTAAAAAAAAAGAAAATGCAAACAGCCAAATTTCCATCTCTACAAAAACAGATAAAAAAAGCAGGTCTCTCCTCTTTCCCAGAAGACATTTTTTCAGTGTTTTTGTCTTCTGAGCAGTTTCTGTTTTTGCTAGTATGGTGTGACATGAAGGCAAAGATGCTTTGATGGTTTCTCAGCATGTAACTTTCAAATTTCACATAGCTCCCCTGTGAAGTGCACACTATGGGTCACACACACGATGTGCGGCGCTCTTCACTGTACAGTCAGGATGGAGTTTGGCAGGCAGATGCGAGCATGTCACGGTTATTCCGTCTCGGAACGATCTCACACTTACAAATGATCCAACTGTCAGTTCTCACACACTCTCCAGCTCTGGTCTCCTTAGAGACCACTGATCTAATTTGTGCTATCTTCCAGTGTTCGCAATAATACT
This sequence comes from Opsariichthys bidens, assembly GCA_037194245.1. Taxonomy (NCBI): domain Eukaryota; kingdom Metazoa; phylum Chordata; class Actinopteri; order Cypriniformes; family Xenocyprididae; genus Opsariichthys; species Opsariichthys bidens. Next base: position 17,701,289 of record CM074292.1, on the reverse strand, counting down.
GAACCATCTCGACATACTCGTTTGAGTTTTCTGAAAATTAGACCAAAGTATTGTTCGAGATTATGGACATAGTAAAATTTATAACGTCAAACAATGAGGGAACAATATAGAGCTTTCCCATTTTTAGTTACGGTTGACAAAATTTTCTATCAGTATTCAAACCAAGATTAAAGCTGCAACATGTCAAATTTTTGCAGGGAAATATCCAAAAACCACTAGGGCAGTGTTATATATTTTGTTCAGTTGAGTACTCCCACTACGCTCGGTCCTGCTCTGCTTCATTCTATAGTAACTTTAATTATAAAATATTTTTGCAAAACTCGTATAAAAAAACGTACCTTTACAATTGACTGCAATTTCCATTGTTGTAAAAAACGACAACAGCTTTTGTTACTTTTGCGCTAATGTTGTCAAAAGTACTGACTTTAGTACCAGATCGGTACTGAAATGTAAAAAATGTGATACCTCTAGCATTTTGAGCTCCGTTCTTCTTAAACACACTCAAAAGATATGTCTGTGATTGACTACAATGATCAGCGCTTCAAAACGTATTGTAAATCTTCTCCGAGCACTTACACAGATAAACACTAAAGTGATCGAATGCTTGGGGGAAATGTTGGTTCCGAAGTCGACACATTTGACAGCACTACTTTCCAAATAAATTATATCTTATTAAAGATTTATTTTTGCTTGGTTCTTTGCACAATAGTTTGTTACAACCTCAAAATGCTTAAGGTCATTGAGCAAATGGCGAATGCGTTCATCGATCCATATGTGTGGCTTTTCTGATGTAGTAAACTTGCTTCCTAGCTCACCTGGTACAGCATTGCATTTGCGACGCGGAGCACTTGGGAATACGAGTCCCATGAATCAAATCATGATAAAAGATCCCAAAGACTTGGCATGGTTACTTCAGCAAACGCATTTTTCTCATATTTGCTTTTTTAAATGCTATTGGTTAGGTTAAGTGTAGTCTGTACATCCCCCTACCAAACACAAAAGAGCATTAACTTTTAGTGCCACTCACAAGACATTTAATTTTCGATCTGCCACCATATGTACAACAGCCAATAGCAAAACTCACTGGGCATTTCACTTTGAAAGTGTCGCAAAATGTGGAAGAGCAATGCGATATCGTTTTGCAGAAATGTCATTACAGAAATTACAGTATTTCTAATAAACCTGGGTTGTAATGCAATTATATATCTATTAATCTGCAGTCAGAGACACATTTTATCTATGCTGCAAACATTTTTGACCACTCAAAACCGTGTATTCCAGAGAGACATGTAATCATTTTCAATCCCAATTATGAAAACAGTAGGAGAGAGAGTTGTGGAGCGGAGAAGCACAAACACTTTGTATGTCTGCATGCTTTAGAAAGCCTAATCTGATTGTGCACCTCATCTAAAATACGGTGCAGGGTAATGCACTTGGTATTTCAGGCATGTGAGAAATGAACGTTGATGCATTGGCGCTCTATGCGATCGTGCCTTTTTGCTACGACAGCAGAAGCTTGCGGTCTCGCATTGCTTGGCATTTCTTCCAAACATTATTTTCTCTTTCTATCTCTGCGCGGTTGCTGCGGATGATTACGTCAATTATCCGCAGAGAGACTGACCAGTCAGTGATTCAGTTCGGATGGCATTCCCCTATACTTTGGCCCTCAATGGCATCTCTGTTAAGTCAAGACAGTGACACTGTGGCCCTATGCCTCTGTATGCATCACACTTGTATATGTGTGTGTGTGTGTGTGTGTGTGTGCGTGAGGCAGACAGCTGCTGCCACACTTGGAGGGGCCTCTTCAATTTCGTCCCACCCTGTACTCACTCCCTCTCCCTCCTTATACACAAACACATTCATTTTACGTACTTCTCTTGGAGCTAAAGGACTTTCAAGAAGACTAAATGGCCCGCTCTTAAAATTCAGTAGAAATGTAAGGGAATTTTGCAAAAGGATCAATATGGATGTCTTCAGGATTTAAAGGTGACCAGCTGTGGCCGCCCCCGTTGTTCTTTGGGAAACGGAGCATCTCACATGCATTCCTCTTCAGATCAGTCTTCATCTGAGAGTCTTTGGCTTGATGTGCTTCGACTGGCTTTCTGACATTAAACAGAATGGAACAGGCACTCACAACAGGTGGCTAAACACTACACTCTCTGTGCCCGTGCTACATTCAGGAGCTGGGACTCAAGGTAGGATTGCCGTATCACGAACCCAGGGTATTATGGCTGGATTGGTGTCATGTGGGAGTGTTATTGTCTGAAATGAGGACATCTTGCTTTACTGACAAAGGCGAATATTTCAGCTAGATACCAGTGTTGTGTAAGTGAGAGAGAGAAAATGAGATAGAGTAGTTATCTCATTATGGTATCTTTATTATGGTAAAGTTAGTTTGTTTTAAACATGTGTTTGAAAATGATTAAGATGTGTACATCCACATCTCATTGAGGAGTTTGTTTGTGGCTCACTCAATTTGGCCACTTTCCTCCTAAATGAAGACATTTAATCATCAAAATGAAACAAGTCTGACATTTCTATCCCCTTCAGATTTCTCTGCAGCTGCCAGAAACGGTTCGAATCTTTTTTTGTACTTTTTTATTTATTTTGTTTAAACATTTAAGTTTACTTTTTTATGGGTCATTGACCAATAAGTGTCCAAGATTCAACGTTAGTAATAATAATAATAATAATAATAATCATCTGGTTTAAAATGCATATGCCAAGTCTTAGACACGAAATCCTTGTATTCATTAAGGTAAATATTTGAATTTAATGACTCGATTAATGTCATGTGCTGTAACTGTAAAATTAATAACATTCCCCATAATTACATGTGGATGTACACATCTTAATAATTTTCAAACACATTTTAAAACAAACTTTTCTGTGTAAGAATTCTAAAGTTTTTAGAGGATTGTACCACTTGCTATTTCACCATAAGGAGGTTCAATTTCCAGATCTTACTGACCTTGACACTCTGCAGGGGTCCTCCTCTATGTCATTTCCTGTTTTAATTTCTGTATATTGGTTACACCACATTACTTTGGTTGGTGCATCACATCAATTTGATTTGGAGAACAAAGGTTTTTTCAAATGTTTTTTCAAGTGTTCCGTTTCACTTCTTGTTGTTTTTCTAAGAAATAATAACAATAAAATTATACCAAACAAAACAAGATTTTCTTTTCAAGAATTGCATTTAGACTTACAGTACTGTTCTTGACACCTCTTACTTTATGCCACAAAGAAATATCCAAATGAATTTAACTTGTTCATCCATAAAAATATTCAAACCATTGTATTGATGAATTATGATATGATAGAATTTTTTAAATAAACAAATCATTTTTTTTATTTATATTTAAAGTAGACCAAAATTCAATTGTATTTTATTGATTTATTACATTTTACATCCCCATTTTGTTGGTTTTAAACGTTTTAGCATTCTTCTTGTTTGAATAGAGTTCTCCTGAATGTTCACGGTTCACTGACACAATTCTCTGGAAGATCCATCTGTGTCTCTGTACCCACGTAAGATGATCCATGTGACAGGTTAGCCGGGGCTCTCTTCTGCCAGTAAACATACACATGCACACACTATCTCTGTAATTTGAGCTGCGAGTGCTTTGTTTTGAAGCAGCGTGTAGAATCTAAGGGGCCTCGGTGTTGGCTTAACTCAAGTGGAGGAACAAAACTAAAGCTGTTAATTGTATGATTCCCTCTGACACGTTTTTACCTATTATTATTTAATCCTGAGTCTCTATTGCAATCAAAATGTTCAGCCGAGTGAAACCGTCTCAGCCTGAGACTGTTGAGCTTTCCAAACTTAATATGGGTGACATGATGCTCGGATGATGCTTCACTGGGAAATTTAGGTCACGTCACACAATTAGGTCTATCATGCTGATCAGTTGTTGAGTGTCATGTTGTGTGTGTGTGTGTGTGTGTGTGTGTGTGTGTGTGTGTTTGGTTTGGCGTGGCGGGGCTGTTGCCGTGCAGTGGGGTGATATCCAGAGGGCCAGAGCTTGGCTCTCTAACAAAGAGAACCCTGTGGATTGAAAAACAGCTGAGAGGGGGTGAGAGAGGGGGTAAAGTACAGCATTGTTAATCCCCTCCAAACCTGATGGTAAAAAATAAACAACAACACAGATTGAGCATTCCTGGCAGTCTGGCGGTTTAATGACAGAACCCTGTGATCTTTTCCCCTGGGTTAATTTCCTAATCTTGTTTAAGACAGAGTGGTCTGTTGAAGGTGAAGTTCAAAACCTTTTCCCTCTATTTAAAGCTTTTTCTTGTATTTCTATTAGGGCTGTGCACGAGTAATTAATCAAGTACTTTTTCTTCATCCAACTAATTGATTATCTAGTTACAACACTATTCATACCTTGCAAACTGATTTTCCTTTTCTCCTTTGCCTCTCGTGGTAATAAATAAATGAAATTTTCTGATATGGACTTCAAATGTACTCACCTGTAAATGGGTTTTTTCATTTTTTTTTTTTTTTTAGCTTGCAGTACGTCAGGTGGTTTGTTGAAACTTGATTCATATCCGATAATTCAAAAACATAAAACATTTTTATATTTAGCAATTGATTACTCATTTATTTGACTGGAAGAACTTGACTGAAATCACTTAATGTTAAATTCAAGAGTATTATTTTATTAATAACTTTATCAATCACTTTTTTCTCCAGGCTGATCATTACCATACAACATATGAATATGAATGAATGTCTTTTCACACTTCCTTCCTTTTTTTTCCCCTCCACCTGCTGAATTTAACCTTTCATTCTTGTGATTCTTTTCATTTTTACATAATGTTGACCTCTTCTGTTTTGTTTTTCCACCATGTTTTACATCTACCCATTTGATAAATGGCTTCATGTAGGCCAGTTTTCAAAGACCCCTTCTCAGTGACTTTTATGCAAAACATGCATTTGCATTTTCCCTCTGTTTAAAATGTGGAAAAAACATGCATAGTTGAGCTGTAATTGTCAGTTTCCTCTTTTAGAGTAAGTGCTTTGCAGGCTTTTGGGTGGTGTTATATTAAAGTCTGTCTGCACAGAGTTTAGCCAGTATCTCCAGGCAGAGTTTTGAGTGGATTCTTGCCAGGCTGAGCCTGTCCAATCCCACGGCCTCCACTGCATGCGGCTGGATCAACAGGATCAGGTGTCACAAAAAGACCTGTAAACACTTTGCTAGGAGTGAAACATATCACAATGCTTTTCCTGCAGTTAGTTGGTATTCCTTTGGTACAGTTCTCATGTAATACATTTGCATAACAGCTCTAGACTGTGGATAGGTTGGCACAGTTACGTTGGGCAGTCATGGCCTAATGGTTAAATGGTTTGATTCTTAATATTGACAGGAAAATGTAGATGGGGGAGTGAATGAACTGTGCAAGGCCCCAATCACTCCCCGGTGCCATAACAAAATGGCTGTCCACTGTCTAAACTCCTTCCAGTAGATCAGTTTGACAGTATGAGGAGGAAACAGACTGAGAAAAGTCACAATGGTCAATATGGCTGCTGTAAAGCCTTTTTCATTTACAGTTATGCATTTAGCAGGCTCTTTTATCCAAAACTTTACCAAGATGACTGTCTATTTAACTGACTTACCTTAGTGGTACATATTAGTAAAATTGGTCAGGAGAATCTTTCAATGGCTTCTTCATACAGTCATGCACATTATTGAAATGGTTCTTCTCCATCCTTTCAGGCATGGAAGAAGCGATGGTTTGTTCTGCGCAGTGGGAGGCTGACAGGAGACCCAGACGTACTGGAGTATTACAAGAATGACCACGCCAAGAAGCCCATCCGCGTGATCGATCTGAACCTATGCGAGCAGGTGGACGCCGGTCTCACCTTCAACAAGAAGGACCTGGAGCACAGCTTCATCTTTGACATCAAGACTATCGACCGGATCTTTTACCTGGTGGCAGACACTGAAGAGGAGATGAACAAGTGGGTGCGCTGCATCTGTGATATCTGTGGCTTCAACCCCACCGAAACGGAAGGTAAACCTTGCCACGTGCACACTAGAGATATCTAGGGATCAGAATGGTAAGGAATTTAATTATCATGGTTTCAAACAGTCTCAATGAACAATTCTTTAGTACTTTTGAGAAAGATATTTAGGAAGGATGTTAGATTTAGTATTTAGTTAATAATTATTTGCTAAATATTAAATAAAAATACTAAACAATTTTTAACTTAAACAAATTTTATAAAATACTATGGCAAAACTCATAATGCACATTGTCATATTAACTACCAGTCAGTTACAATAGTTACGTCTTATGAGCATGAAGTGCAACATAAAAAAATGTCATTCATTCAGCAATCAGACAACACTGGTTGCAGTATATTTTTAATTCACTAAAAAAAAAAAAAAAAACACTAAAGTTTGATTGATGCTCATTTCCCATCCTTCTTGAACTCAAATCTTTCCAGTTCAACATACACTGATCAGGCATAACATTATGACCACTGATAGGTGAAGTGAATAACACTGATTATCTCTTCATCACGGCAAATGTTAGTGAATGGGATATATCAGGCAGCGAGTGAACATTTTGTCCTCAAAGTTGATGTGTTAGAAGCAGGAATAATGTGCAAGCTTAAGGATTTGAGCGAGTTTGACTGGAGCATCTCCAAAACTGCAGCTCTTGTGGGTGTTCCTGGTCTGCAGTGGTCAGTGTCTATCAAAAGTGGTCCAAGGAAGGAACAGTGATGAACTGGCGATAGGGTCATGGGCGGTCAAGGCTCAGTGATGCACACTGTAGCTCAAATCACTCAAGAATTTAATGCTGTTTCTGATAGAAAGGTGTCAGAATACACAGTGCATCACAGTTTGTTGCGTATGGGGCTGCATGGCTGCAGACCAGTCAGGTGCCATTGCTGACCCCTGTCCACCACTGAAAGCGCCAACAGTGGGCACGTGAGCATCAGAACATCACGTGGATGTCCGGATGCGTGTGTGTCGCTTACCTGGGGAACACACGGCACAAGGAAGAAGGCATGCTGGCGTAGACAGTGTGATGCTTTCTGGGAAACCTTGGGTCCTGCCATCCATGTGGATGTTACTTTGACACGTAACATTAAAACGAACGAATTATTATATCTTAACAATATAAAAGTGTCTTTACTGTCACTTTTGATCAATGTAATGCATCCTTGTTTGATAAAAGTGTTCATACACTCCAAGGCATAATGGTCATTCACTGTAATGTGGATAAAAGACCGAAGTGCTAAAGCCTAAAGTGTCCCCCTAAAATTGAGCTCAGCTGTATTGATCTCAGATGCTGTCAGTTCACTGTGGCCTTCTTTAGAAGTGATTTGAAATCCTGAAGTTTGTGAATACGGTTGTGGTAAATTATGCTCATGTTGGTTTCTGGTATTGAGGAAGTGGGTGAAGTTTTAAAGCTTTCTGTCAGGATAAGCCTTTATGCAAAATGTAAATACTCTATACTTTATAGATAAGAGTACAACCGTAAGACACATGTTATGGCTATACAGTGCACATGACTCTTGACATGTACTATTTTACAGCATTAGGATAAAACTTTGTGTTGTGATTGTTTTTAAGACAGCCTTGTTGATTATTTTAAGATCTAGTTTTGTTGAAAAAGCTAGTGATGGCCTGCTTTCCACTCCTTTCCATGCAAGTCAACAAAATATATGTTTGCTACTACAGTTAAATTAAGGCATTGCATTGAATTGAATATTAATTTGGACATGCATGTGTTGCTTGGTTACCTTCCTTGAGGCGTCCAATCGAGTAACTGAGCTGCTGACTAGTCGATAAGTTAAGCCTTCTGGAAAAAAACATCACCTATTGTTAATACAAAAGTTAAGCGACAATAAATATTTATGCACACCTGTATTTATTTGTAATTATACAAAAACGATTCTATTATGACTACGACTTTAACGTTTTTGTAGTTAATTAGCATTGGCTAAAGTACTGTAGTTGTCACAATACTAGAAAAAAAATTTCTAATATGAATCACTGCTCTTTGTTTCGGTGGTTTGATGTTTAAAAAATTCATATAATGGATGTTTATAATTTTAAAAAAAATATTATATATTTTTTTTTAATATTAACTTTTAATTTTTTAACTTCAGATTTGTTCTACGTATTCAGTAAAGTATATTCGGTAGCATATTAATTTTTTTTTTTACTGTGGTTTAAAAAAGGTTTTGATAATTAAATCTGGTATGATATGACTATATTTAATAATGTTGATAATGTGAGTCACATTCTGCTATATTAAAAATATATTATATCAGGAAAGGACCAAACATTTACAGACATTTAATTTTGTCTATTTTGAGACGCACAGGGGTTTGCCATTACTACCCACCAACACTAAACAGGGTACTGAGAATGCAAATATGTAGGGGGGTTTTCCAGGGCTTGGATGATTCAGCAGCAAGCCTGACAAACAAGAACGGGAGGGGGAGAAGAACGAGGGAAGGAGGAAAATGGGAAAAAAAAGTGAAGAGACAGAAAGAGACAAAGTGGCCCTGACAGCCTTGAGCTGCCTGCACTTAGAGAGAGTCAAATGCAACCCAGTGAGTGAGTGGGTGTGTGTGGGTGTGAATGTGTGTGCGCACAAGTGGTGTGTTTGTGTGCGTTTTACTGAATAACTGAAAGCAGAGTTTGAAGAGAGACTTGTACAGAAACATGCACAGCCACCCCGTCAGCTGCACTCCACTGACCTTGAGAGTAGGCTGTTCAAAGAGAGATGGAAATAAAAATAAAAAGTCAGAGATAAAGAAAAGCTCTTTTAAAAGAACATAGACAAAAAGCTTTACAAGTTATCCTAGATGGCACAACCGAGACGCCGCCATGGATTAGTGGCGCTTTCTGATTAGCGTCTTGTATTCAGGGTTCCTCTTTATGCAGTTCTGCATGTTCTCGTGGCCTGTGTAGGATGCTGGCTTTAACCTTGATCAGTTCCTTTACAAAACAACTATTTAAGTCTCCCTCAAAGTAGCATGGTCTTCTCTGCCATCGATTTTAATCTCATCTTTAACATATCTAAAGATTTGGCCATAATTTGGTCAACTTAAAAATGCCATGTAATCAGATGAGGTGTTGGATGTCAGATGTTTTGTGGTTTTTGGGTCATATCTATTAGCTTTTAAGCTAATACATTAACCTTGAATAGATTTCTCCAGACCAAAAGAATAGACGAAAAATGTTCACAAACACCTGTAGTTGACTAGCAAGAAGCAAATCATCACATGGACGGTGCGAGTCCCTTCAATATTCACGCCATGTCGTAATTAACATAATTGGAAGATGACAACAATCTCATCTCAGAGTTTACAAGTTGTAATGACGTGCAAGTAATGGTAATTTCCGACATGTCCGTCACACGTTCATTTTTCAATAGGAAGTATGTAAACACAGGAAGTCAGACTGCAATGGTCAAGCAATTTCATGGGGTATTTAAGGTGCATTTGGAAAATGTCTGCAAAGTCACTGTGACGAGGCAAATCTTTAAATAAAGCAGGGTCACAGAACGAAGACCTAACTATCAATTCTTAACAAATGATTATCATGAGATGAATCTCTGCCTATTTTTCTGTTGCATTTATAAATAAAATATCCTATAAATATTCCAGAAAACAAAAGCATCCATTGAGCAAAAAATAATGAATGAATGAATGCTGTTTGTACTAATATACCTCACAACCACACATCTCAGTTTCATTTTCACCAGTTCACACTTCTTTTTTTCCCCCAGTTCACTTAGCCAGCCTGCGGAGACTCTTTCACAGTACTAATTGTTTTTGGTGCAGGGATGTTTTCAGTAAAAGCTTTTGATTAAAGCAGTGGTACCCTGAGTTTGATCTAATCTTTAAATGTATCTCAAAGCTTGCAATCTCCTAAAGTGTGAAGCCTAATGTTAATCTCTCTGTTCTTTCTAAAGATTCTGCAAAGGTCTCTCACCAAGTAAATGTGCCAGGGGGTCTGGTGGTGGATATGGCCCCTAGTGGAGGGCCAGGAGGAGCCTTAGGGGCTTCTGCACTGGCCAACCTGCCTCCTCCCTACCAACCCGTCAGCATTAGACCCCTGGGGTCTTCCTCCAGTCTGGAAGAGCCTCAAGACTACCTTTGGCTGCTCAACTGTGAGAGCAAGAAACCTGAGCCTAATAGGTAAGACTTGAAACGTGTATTGGCTATTTTCGAACATTACAATAATTTGTAATGTAGGTCTGTTACAGTTTTGATTTTGTTTTTTTAAATCAAGTGTTATATAAAGTGAATACCACCCACCTCTACTAAGAGGTGCCTCAGTAAATGCTCTGGGTGAAAATCTGGATATAAGGGCCTCATTGTGTGTATTTGTGTGTGGTATAGTCCAGTCGCTCCTCTTTCTCTAGAGGAGGAGGAGCAGGAATACCTGCTTTTGGAGGAGTGCGAGAGCCAGAGCGCTGCTCCCGACAGTCAGTGAGTGAAGAGCATCGGTGTGAAGAATACTGTACTAAATGACATACACATTTGGCCAGCTATTATTTACTATTATTTTTACCTGAAAGTATGCGCACCTTTAACAATAACTTACTAAAACAAATATTTTACTGAGATTTGAACAAAATGGCTTGGTATTTTGCCATCAGTTGCTTAAGTGTCTGCATATATGCATAGTCTTAAATCGAACTTGTGTGAAATCTTATGTGCATGGTTGTGTTTGGCACTAACTTGCCAGTTCTAGCTGTATATCTTGAAGCTTATTACAAGCTCTTGATAACAATTGGTTAAACCTTGCCTTCTGTGGTCAAATATTGCATAATGATCGTTAAGCTGTATTTTTGACCGTTGTCCCTGGCAACCAGTCTGCGGCACTATTTATTTATTAATAAAGTTTTTAAATTAGCACCAAACTATTGAATGCACCTTTTAATTGCCAAGTTGCTCTATAATACATATAGTCAGTCATAATGTAATATAGTCAGCTTGTCATTATTTCAAAATGAAACCAATTTAGGATTCAGTTATTTAAAGGATTAGTTCACTTTAAAATGAAAATTACCCCATGATTTACTCACCCTTCACATTTACTCACCCTTTACTTTTAATCATTTGGCAGATGCTTTTATCCAAAATAATAATGACTTACAAGTGAGTAAAACAAACAAGCGATTCTTCTTGAAGAGACAACTAGACACAGGAACTGCTCACAATACAAGTTTCAAACATTGCTTAGAGTAGTTTAAGCTAGTGTAGGAAGGGAAAAGGAAAGGATTGATTTTTTGTTGTTGATTTTTTATGAAGTTAAGTGCTCACAAAAGAGATGAGTTTTCAGCTGTCTTTTGAAAATTGCCAAGGATTCTGTATTCCTGATGAAGGTATGGCGATCATTCCACCACCAGGGAACAGTGAAGGAGAATGTTCTGGAGAGTGATTTTGTGCCTCTCGGTGACGTTACAACAAGCCTTTGTGACTTTAGTGATCGCAGGCTTCTGGTGGGGACGTAGAGTTTTAACAGTGAGTGGAGGTGGGAGGGTGCGGAGCCTGTGGTGGATCTGTAAGCTAGCATCAACGTCTTGAACTTGATTCGAGCAGCAAGTGATAGCCAGTGCAGAGAGATGAAGAGAGGCGTGATGTGGGCTCTCTTGGGCTTGTTGAAGACGAGACGTGCTGCAGTGTTCTGGATCATTTGAAGAGGTTTGATTGCACTTGACGGCAGTCCAGCCAGAAGAGCATTGCAGTAATCAAGCCTAGAAATGACCAGGGCCTGGATGAGAAGTTGTGTTGCATGTTCAGTTAGAAAAGCCTGATTTTCCTGATGTTGTGTAGTGCAAATCTGCATGACCGAGCTGTCTTTGAGATGTGGTCTCTGAAGGTCAGTTGGTCATCGAAGATAACTCCAAGATTTCTGGACGAATTTGATGGGGTAATTGCTAATGTACCTAGCTGGATGTTGAAGTCATGTTGTAGAGTTGGAGTGGCAGGGAGGACTAAAAGCTCAGTCTTTGCCAGGTTGAGCTGCAGGTAATGTTCTTCCATCCACGTCGAGATGTCCGCCAAACAGCTTGAGATCCGTCCAGCTACTCTGGAATCATCTGGTTGGAAGTTGATAGAGGTAGAGTTAGGTATCATCAGGTAGAGTTGTGTATCATCAGCATAGCAATGGTAGGAGAAACCATGTGCCTGTATGATAGGACCCAATGATGTTGTGTATATGGAGAACAGGAGGGGTCCAAGAACTGAACCCTGAGGAACCCCAGTGATCAGTTGAAGACCTACCTGTGGGATAGGACTCAAACCATTGAAGTGCAATACTTGAGATGCCAAGTGACGAGAGGGTGGACAGAAGACCTTCCTAGGTGTATATGACTTTCTTCTTTCTGATGAACACAATCAGAGTTATATTAATACATGTCCTGACGCATCCAAGTTTTATAATTGAAGTAATGAGTTAAAGTTCAAGAGTGCGTGCATGCATCCATCATAAACGTACTCCACACAGTGTCCGGGGGGGGGTTAACAAAGGCCTTCTGAAGCAAAGAGATGTATTTGTGTAAGAAAAATGTCTCTATACGTTATAAAGTGAAATATCTAGCTTCCGCAAGACCGCCTTCGCTTCAGAGGGCCTTTATTAACTCCCCGGATCAGTGTGGAGTACATTTATGATAGATAGATGCACTTTATTGAGCTTCAAACTCATTGCCCCCGTTCACTGCAATTATAAAACTTGAACGCGTCAGGATGGATATGTATTAATATTACTCTGATTGTGTTCATCAGAAAGAAGGAAGTCATATACACCTAGGAAGGTTTGAGGGTGAGTAAATCATGGGGTAATTTTCATTTGAAAGTGAACTCATGCTTTAAGTAATGACCGGCTGACTCTGCATTATACATTTTTCATTCCAATGAATTAAAACTGAGACGTGTATATTGTAGTATATTTAAGTCTGATTTGTATTGCAAATTTCATAACAAAGAAATTTATTTTCTGGCAGCATGATGGCATTAATAGTGTGGTATGTGTTTGAGGAGGTGTTTTCGTCTTTGTATTGATGAGCAGCAAGTTTGTTGTAATATATTCAGTTTGTGTTATTTAACTGACAGTCGGTATCTCACGCATGGGTTTCTTTGCAGGGGCCATGGCGACTGCTCCAAGTCTACCTCCTCCGAACCCGACTGTAATGACAACCTCCCTTCCCACTACACGCCCACCTCCTCCTCTTCCAAGCACGCCTCGGTCAATGGTTTCTTTCCTACCCAGCATGCCGCTGGGCTCTATGATTCTCCTCCTTCGCGCGGGCAGTCGTTGTCGGCCGACTCACAGGGCCTGTATCATCTTCCCCGAAGTTACTCTCAGGACACTGTGCTGCTGCCGAAGTCGGCGTCCTCCCCTCCTGCTCCTGACAGCGAGCCTGGTGAACTCTATGTCTTTAACACGCCCGGTCGTAAACCCTCCTTAGAGGCCCAGTTTCGGAACTTGTCAGTCAGCTATGATATTCCACCCACACCTGGAAGCAACTGCACTTACCAGGTTCCCCGTACAGCTGGGGTGGAGGCTGTTTCAGGGGCCACAGACGTGGTACCGCCCCCTCGTCCTCCCAAGCCTTTACTGACCACAGGATCAGTCCCACCTGAGCGGTCGCCCACGGACACATATGTGGTACCACGGTCAGTGTCTGAGACTGATGGGAATTACTGTGTGCCGTCTAGTGCAGGTTCGAACAAAGCACTACGAAGCAACACCATTGGTACAGTGGATTCTTCTCGCCTGCGTAAAGGTAAGAGGATATAAACATGTTAAAGCAAATGTTCAGTGCAAAACAAGCTCAAAATATTAAGAAGCTTGATTATGAATGCAGGGATTGCCAGATTAGCTTCTAAAAAAATCCTGATTATGTTTAACAGCAGTATATTAAATACTAACTCCATGAAGAACTTTATAATGACAAGTTTTGAACTCTCTCTCTTCATTAAAGAATCAAAAATAAAAATCTATTGCAGTTTCCACAAAAATGTTAAGCAGCACAACGGTTTTCAACATTTATAATAATAAGTGTTTCTTCTGCACCAAAGCGGCATTTGAAATTTCTGAAGGATCATGTGACACTGAAGATTGGAGTAATGATGCAGAAAATTCAGCTTTACCATCACAGGAATAAAATTAATGCATTTAAATGTATTAAAGTAGAAAACAGTTATTTTAAATTGTAATCATATTTCAGTGTTTATTGTGTTTTTGTTCAAATAAATGTGGCCTTGGTGAGCATAAGAGACTGACCCTAAATTTCTGAACAGTAGTTTTTAATAATTATTTATATTATAAATAACTGGGGCTGTAAGGCATTTTACACTGCCTGTCTGTTTGACAGATATGACCAAATATGTTAAGCATTTTGCAACATACTGGTTAAAGGATTAATGTACTCATAGTGTAATAAATTTACAGATATATTTAACAGTTTGCCAGAATAATTGATTTAGTATGTGCAAAAAATTTTACCCAGTCACCTTTTCCCCAATTCATTAGCTGGTGTGAATATTAATCTCTGTCCTGTGGATATCCTTATTTTGGGATTTTGATTATTGTCTTATGGTCTCATTTTTATCACAAATCATTCTCTCAGAATAATTTAATGGCTATCAAGCTGTCTGTGCTGCAACAATGAAGTCACGTAGTCATGAGTGGGGCCCTCTAGTGTTGTTTGGTGGTATTGCAAGAAATTGTTTACAAATACTCCCTTCTTCACTTATGCCTACAAAATAATACACAGCCATATACCATAACTATGTATGTATGCATTTAGTATGTTTTTTGTTTGTTTGTTTTTTTAAAGAAATTAATGCTTTTTTACAGCAAGGATGCATTAAATTGACCAAAAGTGACAGTATAACTTTTACATTGTTACAAAAAAAGTCTATTTAAAATAAATGTTATGTTGAACTATCTATTACTTTAAAGGGGGGGGGGGGGGTATACATTAAATACATTCTTTATCTTTAAACTGTAGTAATTCACATTATTACTATACTGTTTTACTATATGTTTGATCAATAAATGCAGCCTTGTGAGTATAAAAGAGGTCTAGGACTTATTTTTTTTCTTTTTGGGGGGAAACATTCAGTTATTTGTATTTTATTTCACAGATTACGGATCTCAAGACTGCTATGATATACCCCGTCCCTTTCCCGCTGACAAAACTTGCTCGTTTGATTTTAATGAAGGCTTCAACAACTATTTTGTAAGTTTTCTTAATAATAACCTTTATCTTTATTTTTATGTCCTGTCTTTCAAGAGCCTCAAGTACCCCCCTAACAGTTTCTTCCCTGTTTTTGGATTCGTGCAGAAGAATAAAGGCATGGTGCCAGTAGGTGTTTCCACTGAGGAGATGGATGAGAACTATGTGCCCATGAGCGTCCACTCTTCGTCACATCACCGCTCCAGCAGCCTATCGGAACCCATTCAGGAACCCAACTACGTGCCTATGACACCGGGCACAGTGGAGTTTTCCTCCCTCGGAAAACAGGTGCCCCCTCCAGCCCACATGGGCTTCCGCTCCAGCCCCAAGACCCCGCCACGCAGACCAATGCACATACCCGAATGCCAACCGCCACCTGTAGACCGCAACCTCAAACCTGACCGTAAAGGTGAGCCTTGAGCTTTGTTTCTATTGTGGTGTGTGTGTGAATGTGTACAGTGCTTGCATCTCTTCAGCACATCAACTCTCATTACCACATTTCTCACTAACAGGTGCCGGCCCATGCTTATGAAACCCTTCTGAAACTAACGTTGTTCTCAGACTGCACGTCGACATTCGATCATAACGCGCATTACAGATCTTTCAACTTGCTTAGCGAACTAGTCCGCACTGCTGTTTCAGTGGCCTTTGCCTTTTAATCGTTAGCATGTGACCTCACAAATGAAAGAAGCTATTGTCCACAGACTCCGAGCCCTGGGTATGAGGGAGCCTGTCTGTGCCGTTAGCCTGGAGCGGTCACCTCTGTCCCCATTGTGCCTCTGTGAAAGACCTCTTTGATGGCCAGACCTGCAAGGGGAATTTCAATCTGGTCTGAGAGAAAAAGGGGACGTGCTGAAAGTTGCACAAGCAGGCCCGAAACATCAGCAGCCAGTCGGGACAGCACTATTGATCCGATTATTAATGTCAGCAGCTTTCTGCGCTCATCCGAAACCATTCTGTATCTTCAAATACGTGTCACTGTTTCTGACTAATGCAAGAGGCATCAACTTGCATGCGCCGATGCACCACATGGCCATAACTATATGTTTACGCCAAGTATAATTAACGGGTTTGGTTATTTCAGCGACACATTTGACTAGCAGGTGCATAATGTCAAACAGCAATGCAATGTTCTTGTAGTGTTCCAAAAAATGTAATTAGTTATACATACCAAATGAATAGCTTGATGCATATGAAGTATTGTGATGTTGCCGCAAGTCATCGTGGGACTAAATAATTAGCGCATCTGCACTCGATCGCTAGCAATCCTGAAGGCATGAAATACATTTAATAAAAGACCCCAAATGCCATTTCTTTGTTCATGAGCATTTTATGCAGACATTAAATTCCAGCTATTCAAGGACATCAAACATGGCTACTATAGTATAATGCATGTTGCTTTAGCACATGCTGGTATAATGTCCAGGTGTCTACTTGTATGTACTGTAGGTTAGTAAAATACGTGCTCTTTAAAATCAGTTTTCAAATTTTCTCTAAACATGGGCCAAGCACAATTCTGTTCTCTCGTCATTCGCAAATGTGTTTGTAAAAGGCCTTTCATCTTTCTGCTGCTCTACAGGCTGCAGCTTATTGTATTTGTTGTGTATTTGCAAGCTTTTGCTGAACATGGAGTGATTCAAATGGCTTTGGTGGCATTTTATAGGCAGTTTTTGGGTACTTTGTGCCCTAGTGTGTTTTTGACTGCTCTATATCAGCTTTCTGGCTAAATTCAAATTTTAGTATCTGTTTTGTCTGGTTTGTCTATCTCTTCCTGTATCAGACTTTTACCTGAACATTCACCACAACTTCTGTTTTTTTTTGGGCCTGTTTAATTGTGGCCATCACATTTCTTGTGGTATCTAAAAATATGTTGGTTTAATTTCCTAACATTGTGAAGACATTATTGAACCCTTCTGTCTGGCTGAGCCACATGTTGGCGTGTCGTCGGTTGGTGCGAATGCTTTACTCACCCACGTGTGTCTGTTTAACCCTGTGCATGTCTCGCTCAAGTCCGTCTTTGTGGGAAAGCCTTGTTCATCGCATGTCTTAAATGCATGAAGAGTTGTTGCCATGGCAGCAGCCCAACACACATCTGTGTGAAAAAAGAGTGGAGGCTCCAGTGATGGAGGTGGCCGTGATTGTGCTAAATTGCATGGGTGTGAAGTTTACAAGACAAGACCAATTCTTCTAAAAAAAAAAAAGACATGTAATAAAGAAGTTTTCTCTCACCAATTCAGGTCAGAGCCCTAAAATAAACAGAGCAGTCGGTCTTGAACGAACTGACTCCCAAACCATAGGTGAATTCTCAAGACGGCGTAAGGGTACGTACCTCGACAGAATGCTGCTCTCATTGTCTACGGTGTATTTTTTTGAAGGTTTCGGTAAGCTCTTATTGTAAATAACACAATGTATAATAGAACAAATGAAATATTTCATAAATTCTGGCCTCACTGCATATCTTGATATAAGGGACTTATAAAATGAGAATATGGCTGCCTTCACGCAACAAAAGAATATGGTTCTCGATCTTGTAGGTAGCTGTTATTATTATGTTTTAGTGTATGTACACATCTGATATTGAACCTAAATCATATCTAAACATAATAAAAATCATTGCTTTTAGTTTTTTGTAATATATATTTTAATAAATTATGTATATGTAAATATACATATATATATATACACATATACATATATATATGTATATGTGTATATATATATATGTATATATATATATGTGTGTGTGTATGTATATATATGTATATATATATATATATGTGTGTATATATATATATGTGTGTATATATATGTATATGTATGTATGTATGTATGTATATGATCAGAACAATTTGACACAATTCATTGTAAAAATGGTTTCCAATCCCAAACAGTAACTGTGTCAACATAGTCTATCATACAAACACGCATAACTTCACTACCTGCAATGTGTGGAGGAGCTTCGATTTCATAGTTACTACTGTTGTCTATTCATTGTATTGTCTGTTGTGTGCACAGATAACGGTCCATCTGACGGCTCTTGGATTTGTTACTTAAATGGTTGGTCAGCTGGTTATTAAGCAAATGAATTTGTGATAGCTGGGGTTTCTAGGTTCTGGTTGAGTGACACCTGTGCTTAACCGGTGGAGGGAAGCTAACACACTTGATACCACAGGTTAAACTTACTGATTAACATTTGACACCCAATCATCAGAGTCGCTACAAACCGCTTTCTCTTTCAAACTGCTCATATACAGTCATAAACATCATAAACACTTAACCAACACATTCGCCGAAGCATTTTTCAGTCATATTGACAAGAGCTGATAGTGGGCGGATGAATTCTATCATGACTAACCGTCTGAAGAGCAATCCAGGTGTCTGGTTAGAATCTTGGGAGCTTCCTGATGATGCTTTATTTAATGGCATCAGGGTGTCCAAAGATATACCACTCTTTAAAAGTTTGAAGTCAGTAAGATTTTTTTTTAATGAATAGAAAGTATATTTGAAATGGGGAATCTTTTCTTTAAATTACGATAAATGAATAAAAACATTAATTTCTTGACCAACCACCCCAAAAAAAACACTCCAAACTTTTGAACAGTAGTGCATCTGTCTGATATCAGGGTGTCCAAATATACTTAAAAAGTATCAATATGTGTTGAATTCCCATCAGAATATCAGCGATTGTGGTGATGTTATCTATTAGGGCAGTTTTGAACCACCAAATTTAGGAGGCTCTGAAGTAAATACTAGATTGGAACATAAAAAAGGAATGAATACATTTTGTGATTATTGCTAAGAAGTCATCACAATTCCATAGCTTGGTAGAATATTGTACAATGGTACAATAAAATGCTTGTCCAATATAGATGAATCACCACATATCAACCCAAAAAGTTAGGATCTTGAGATGCACACCAGTCTGTGCTCTCTTCCCTCACACCGGCACCAGCTGGTGTGCGTTTCAGCCAGCTACAGCTACTCCTCGATTGCCAGATTGGGCGCTTCTCAGCTCAGCTAAGTTTCGGGCCAGCTGTGACGATAACTGAATCAGATGCTGCTTATATGAGGGAAAAGTAGAGACGATGTGTGTGATTATCACTCGTTTTTACCCTTCATTTAGCTGTGGCCTTGCTTTTCCCTCGGGTGTGATTTCAGGTCTAATGACTTACTCCCGCATTTTATTTAAGTGTGTTCTTAAAGAAGAAAAAATGGAGTGAAAACTGAGGAAAGGGTACTCATTTGCTTCTCACTCATTATGTACTAAATAGTAGACATCACCCTCTACTGGCTAAACGTCTACAATTAGCTGCATGTGGAATTCTTCATATGTATTTTTATTTTAATATAATTTCTATATATTACAATTAAGCATAATTTGTTTTGTAAATATTTGTTATTCAGGTTTTTTTTATTTTTTATTATTCTTTCTGGTCACATGAACAACCCTTATAATTTACATGCAAATTTGTTTGAAAGTAAATTGTCCCGTTGAATTCATTGCAGCAATTTGTTCCAATGCTTTTATGAAGAATTTACACACTAATTAGTTCTGCTTGTTTAACTCTTTCCCCGCTGCTGTTAGATTTTTTGTTAATTTTTACAAAATTTTCATGGCCCCCAGTATATTTTGTTATATGTATATTATGTATCAAAAGAAAGAATGGAGCCTCTCCTTTAAAAACCAACAAACAAAAAACACTTTTTTTTTTTTTTATCAACACTTGAATGTGGGTACGTTTAATAATAAAAAAGCTAAATTTGGAACAAAAAGTTTTTGTTAAAGACCACAACATGTTTATAAGCAAAGTGTCTGTTGCTTGTTTCTTTGCCTGTATTTTGATCTGGAGATTCTGAACTCTTTTAGAAGCGGTGTAATAGCGCTCCGTGCCGTATAAGAGTGAAAACATAGATTGCCGGGGAAAGAGTTAATGAATAAATACTTTATTTTTATTTTATTAAATATATTTTAGTTATTATTATCATGTTTACAATATAAGGCCGAACCTTTTGTTGGTATTACTGCATGTCATCCTGAACATTTTTCAGCATTAAACTGGTGTTTTTCTTGCAGCTAAGCCGGCCCCTTTGGAGATCAAGCCTTTACCCGAGTGGGAAGAGTACACGGCACCGGTCCGTTCCCCCGTGACCAGGTCCTTCACGAGGGAGTAAGTGTTGGGCATGTTTCCTCTGAAACAGATCAGCAATTAAGCATGGTTCTGCATGGCCTCCACGCAACAGACTCCACAGGCTAAATAACTAATCATTCATGCATTCCTGTAGTCTTGTCCTAACATGCCATGATAGTAAAATAGTAGTGATGATAGTAAAACGTCACCATTAGTTATTGTTCATAAGTTATTTGACTGCCATTGCTACCTAGCACCACATGATGGCAAAAGTGGTAGTGATGACAGTCCAATGAAGCCATGAATTGTGTTCTTGAATTATTTATTGAGTTAATACATTGATGTAGGTGCCACGTGGCTCATGTGTCTGGAAGGCTGTTGAAAGTGTGTGTGGATCTTTGTGACTGCTAGTGTGTTTTGGGTTCCACAATATCAGCTAAAGATGTCCAGCTCAGATCATGTATTAATCCAGATAGCCAGAGTTTGTGTTGCTGTTCTTTGTCTGTCTGTGTGTGTGAGCGAGCGGCAGTGTAAATGTTGTCCTGCTGCTCAGCCCCTCTAGGTGTACCACGGCCCCCAGACCGTCCTCGGGGCATAGCACTGCCTCCAGCAGCGACTCCGACGACTGTGATGAGAATTATGTAACCATGCAACACGCTAATATGTCTTCAGATGAACCAGTATGTAAAAAAAAAACACCACAACAACTTTTCCACGTAGTTAAAAATATACATTTCATACTGTCAGAATAGAAGTATATATTCAGTGTGTATATGTATTTAAAAAATAAACTTTAGAAGCATTTTATATACACACACATTAACGTTTGAAAGTTTGGGGTCATTAATGTTTTTTTTAAGATTTATTTGATCAATACACCTGATGCAATACAGTAAAAACAGCAAAATTGCAAAATATAATATTAATATTACTAATGTTCAATTTTAATCTATTTTAAAATGTAATTTTAATTCTGTGATTGCAAACCGGAATTTCCAGCAGTAATTACTTTAGTCTTTAGTGTCGCATACTTCAAGACTAATTTATGAAATTTTATATTAAACGATATTAAACGAGCAGTTGCCTGTCCTTGTATTGTTCAACAGGTCGAAAGTTCAAAAGAACTGCATTTATTTGAAATTGTAACAATTTTGATCCGTTTTATGCAATTAAACAAATAAATAAAATACGTATCCCAAACTTTTGAATGAGAGTGTAAATAAAATTTATTTTAAAATATGATGGCAACATTAAGTGATTCTTAGAATTCTTTCATATTTTTTTCCAGCAGATTTGATTTTGAAATAAACATTCTGTCATTGTTTATTTTTTCCCAAATCTCTTTAAATTACACATGATGTATATTTATATTCATTCTATTCAGTGTTCTATTCAGTATTCTATTCATTTTTGTTTGTTTGTTTGTTTTTTAAATATTAGGGCTAGATTGAGAATTAAAATAGAAGTTCCCAGAAATCTTAAAGCGGTCATGAATTAAGAAATTTTCCTTGATATCTTGATGCTTCAGAACTTAAACTTCCTTATTAGTCCAAAAACAGCTTTTATTGAAACAAGCTCAGAAAACTGTCTCAGTATGATGTCATAGTGCGACCAAAGACCAATGCCTACTTCTACATCATTGCCTCTTTAGCCCCGCCCACTGATTTGTGCATGAAGTTGGAGGTGCGTAAATACGAGAGAGATGCAAACACTATAGAGATACTTCTGAAGATTACAAGGCATTGTGGACAGAGTATTTGTATCAACGTCCTTGTGGTTAGGAAAGCATGGATGAACGTAATTTCCAGATCACGTCAAGATGAACCAATTTTTTTGGTTCATTTTACTTTACAAATTTTACAAATTTTAAATGTAACAACTACCGGACTAACGCTCAAGGAATACATATAAATAAAGACCATTAATTACCATGCTGGCACAGACTAGAGTATCCTTGGTCTTCTGATTCGGGTCAGACTTTGGCTCAAATATGAATGGCTGAATTTCACCAGTTGCCATTTTTCAACATTGTAATGGCGGAGACGTTGAAAATGATTTTAATATGCAAAACTGTTACCCAGTCGTAACCGTGGCTGTTTTGAATGCGGCACAAGTGTTTCAAAGAGAGGGTCAAAAACTGGATAGAAAATAGACTATTACTCATAAATTGTTTTGTTTTTTTTTTTTAATGTAAAAATCTTTCTAGTATTATAAGTGGACCTTAGAACATTATAATATATATTTTTTTAATGCAGTTCATGACCCCTTTAAGTGCTGGGTGATATTTTATGTTCCGTGAACATACTAGATAGAAGGACCCCTCGCTGCTTTTTCTACCTTTTACTTTTAGTTTTCTTTTTTTCTCCAGGTTTTCTGCTATTTTTGTCTTTCTTCCATTCCTTTTTTGTTTCCTTGGTTTCACCTGAAGGGCCATCTTTTCTGTTCCATGTTCGTGATTTTTTTTTAATTTTTTTTTTATGTGATTTATTGTTTCTTTTATTGGACCATCTTCTTGATATGGAGCTTTTTGTGCATGGCTTGTTTTGTTTTCTAACATGTTAGCATGGCAGCTGTAAATTAACAAGCAAACGGCTTTACAGCTGTGGTGTTGATAACACTGCACAGTGTGGTTTTTGATTTCACTCGGGAAAAGTCCTTTCTCTGCCTCATTTTCTACGTTCTGTTCTTTGCATTCTTTTGTGGATCTTTTTGTCTGGCTCATCTGTGTTTTGCATTTTTCATTTCTAGTTTCTCTGCTTGCCTTTGCTGTTTGTTTCCTGTTTACTCTTTGATTTTTCTGCTCCTCCTCTCCTCCTTGTTCCTCCGTTCTGTAGAGAGGAGTCCTTCTACTGTACAGTTCCCATCACTCCTATAAAGAGAGAAGTGTCAGGTCTAGACCACATGGATGAGGTGAGCAGGGTTGCAAAAGTAGACCAGACTTGGTGTATGATGTGAAAAGTTCATCAAGAAACACCGTTAGACAGTTTTGTTTTTCTTTTGGGTATAAAATCATGTCGATTTCAACATGAGCGAAACCTAATTTGAGTGTGTATGTCCAGTCCAGATTTTTTTTAGCTCAAAAGTGACAATCTTTCTAACTTGTGTTGTTGTTGTTGTTGTTGTTGTTGTTCTCATAAGTTATATACATTTTGCATTATATTAGCCGTGCAGTGTTGTTCCCCCTGACAGTCACTCGATGATTTGCTTTGTACAGAGTTAGTAAATAATGCAGAGGCACATACATAGAAAAAAACACATCATGCAATACACACCTATTACATTTATGACTTCCATACCATGAAAACTTTACGGAAATGATTTTGCAAACAACATTTTGAAGCATTATTTTGACTGCATATTTTGCAGACATGATACTGTGTACACAACTCGGTACCGATTCCATCATCAGAATGAGTGTTGGGTGAATGACCGCATGTAGATTATATATATTCCAAAAAAAAAAATATCTTACTGTTCACTTACATCACCTAGTAGCATTGTCGTAGATTAATATATCAGTAGCATAAATCTTTTAATAACTAATTCTGTTTACAACATTGACGGGTAAAATTTTCATATTCAACCTTTTTTTTTGGTAATTTATTTTTCTTTATTTTTTGATATATCAGAACATGAAGTTAGGACCACCAATGAATGCTGATGCAGGTGGCAGTCCCATGGTGAAGCCCAAAGGAGACAAGCAAGTGGAGTACCTGGACCTCGACTTGGACCCTGGGAAATCAACTCCTCCTCGGAAGGTAACATAGGATAAATAATTTCTCACAATTTGACAAACTTTAAAATAAATTATTATGGATAGATGTGTTTGTGTAGGGTTTTATTCACCACTAGCTCATGCTTTTACAGTTTATAACTGACAAGTGTAACAATGGGGGGCATAATACATGTTGACACCAGTGCTATTATCCCCAAGCTCTATGATTATACACCTACTGTAGCTTTTTGTCATCATGTAGCAGGAATGAAATCTCTTTTCTCAGCTTGATGGCCCCTCTTATTAACAAAGTGTATTAAACGTCAGTTGAGAATGATTGTTCTTCCCATCGTCTTCTGCAGACAAGAGACTGTAGTGAGTGGCAGCTGTTCCTGATCAGCCGTTTCTGACATACAGGAACATCATTATCACTATCCCCTAATGTCTAGCTTTTTAAATAATGTTCCTTTATTTAAAACATTAAATATTAATATTTACAAATTAAACTACAACAGTGTCATATAGCATTCAAGTTTTGCTCATTTAAGTAAACAAGGGATGCACCGATATTAGAATTCTGTCCAAGACCCATAATAAGCCTATACTTATTTAATACTGTGACCGATAATAACTCATAAATGGCGATATTAAAATTCTATAACATTTTATCTAAATAAAGTGCAAGTTTATTTAAATAACACATTTATGTAACAACAAAAATACTAATAACGGAAATAAATACTTTAAATGCCAAAAGTGAATTTAGGCACTATACAGTGTGAAATTGAATTTGAGGGTTTTATATAATATTATTTAATATTGTAAATAATAAATTTATTATTATTTTAGTTCACCCAAAAATGAAAATTATCCCATGATGTACTCAACCTCAAGCCATCCTAGGTGTATGTGTCTATCTTCTTTCAGCCAAACACACTCTTTTACTTAAAAAAATATCCAGATGTATATATAAAAAATCCCGGCTCTTCCAAGCTTTATGATGTATTAGAGCGCTGTATTTTGAAGCCTAAAAAAGTGCATCCAACCATCATAAAAGTAATCCACATGGCTGTCGGAGGGATTCGTTTTTGTAAGAATATTTAAAACTTTATACAATATAATAACTAGCTTCCAGCAAACAGCCACACACATGGAGTTACTGCTGAAGAGTAACCTCTGACACGACGTAGGATATTGGAGTAGCGTAAGCTTGCATGCCTCTCAGGGCAACAAACTCAAGCTTCTCTTCTCTTATGTCGAAGTCCTCCAACATTTCTCCAGAAATTGTTTTTATTTTAGTATCAACAGTGCTGGTACTGTTTCGACCGTCTGTCATTTCTTTACCTTGCAGAAGAAGAGTAACGGGACTGGTATTTCAGCATCAGACGAGCGGGTAGACTATGTGGTGGTGGATCAGCAGCGAACGCAAGCACTGAAGAGCACGAGAGAGGCCTGGAGCGACGGACGGCAGTCTACGGAGACAGATACCCCCACCAAAGGGGCCAAATGACACCTATCTCTTTCCTCTTTTCTGCTTGGTCAGAACTCACGGGAGGCCGAGGAACAGAGGACGCTGCACATGCTCTGAACCTCCTATCTGGCCTCCACGTTTGATTTTAGATCCAGCTGTGTGACAGCGACTAGGTCACAGCTCCCAGATCAGCTAGTTTACACTGCTTCCTGCTAGACGACAGCACTCACGCAGGGGAGAGCTGATCCGAGGGATCCTCATGTATAAGCTGACAGACTCGAAGTAAGATGGACCGAACTCTGCACGGGGGCCGAAGGACTCGCCAAGCCTCATTGGCTGAAAGCCCAGTGAAAATCGCGCTAACAGAGCAGCATTATTCGTACTATAGAGATACACACTGCCCTTTACCCATCCGCTCAGACAGCATTTTTCCCCCCATCGTGGTGTTAAAGCACATTATTCCATGGGCTTGGGGTGCATCAGGTCTGTTAAATTTGTCTGCCCTTAAGGACTTTTGTTTTTGCAATATTCACAAAACTGCCAAGGTGGGTTTTTAGGATGTGTTTTAGGAACCTAAAATGTTTTATTTTGTGTGCGTGTACATATTTCCATGATAATCTGAAACCTTTAGACATCTAGGTTTCTTTCTTTACTTTTTTTTTTTTTTTTTCTTTCTTTCATTTGTTTTATTCTTTTGGGCCTCAAGTGTAATTCTACAGTAGTGCAATCAAAAGGTTTTGAGTTGCTTGAACCGCGAATCTACTAAGGTGAAAGAGTTAGTTTGTTTGAAAATGATTTTCGTTTGCATTTAAGACAGCAGGCAGACTGTATAAAGTGTCATGTACATGAATAAAAGTGTCCTTTATTTGTATCTAATATCTAGTATGTTAAGGCTAAGGTGTGGATTCTGCAGGATAGAAGTCTACACGGTCTGAGATGGTATCAGAAACTATGAAATGTTATTGGTGGAATCAGGAACTGTGATAGTTTTTAACAGAGATGAGAATTCTCTGAATTTTTGTGTGTTTTATGTTTTTGGTTTTATTTTCTCTTTTAGGTATCAATTTACAAAAAGCGCCGAGGTCAGGTACTCACTGAAAGGTTTAACAGATTTCATTTATTTTATTTTGCAGCTATAGATGATGTCTTTAGTGTTGCAGTTCATATGTTCTCATAGAAACCTTTTGAAATGGCTTCCGAGGCAAGATATTATTGCAAAGGCTTTGTGCTGTATGAGATGCCTTCATGGAGGGGAGGAAAAGCCGGTCAAGTAGTTTCAGGAAATTTTTTTGTTTCTGCATTCTCTGTGTGACTGCTCTATCAATACATTTTATTGCCACTTTGATAATTTATTTCAGATGGAGTTCCACAGCTCTTGGAAACTAATTGCCTTACCTAATTGCAGCTTTTTTTTTTGAATGTTGTAAATATGATCCGTTCAGTGATTTTAGCTCATGTCAGAATACATCAGCATAGAACTTTACTGTGTGTGTGTAAAATAAAACATCTCTACTAACTACCATTCTTAAGCCAAGAAGACACTATCGATGTGTTGCAACACCGTTGGTGGCTTCTGCTGTATATATCGATATAAGCTTTTCAAGCATGTCTTTTGATTCAAAGCTGTGCCTATATCGTTTCCCTTCTACTCAAATCTTTTTCTTTCTTTTTCTTTTTTTGTCTTTGAGCCCTCAGACCCTGATGCTTTATATCTTTTTTAATGAATCTGAAAGAAATGTACATTTTAAAAATAAACTCAATAAAAATGATACTTCAGGAGATTACTGCTGACATTGCAACTAATGGAATTTGTGATGATTTTGTTTTCAGAAATGCAATTTTGATTGGTTAATATTACACCCTAAATGGTGTCCTGATAGATATCTGTCCCTATAGACGAGTTGTTGCAATTTGTTAAAGTCGTTTACTGTGTTCTGACCACTCACTGCCTTGGAACATTTTGCATGTTAAATGACAAAGTCACAGGTTATAGAAGTAGGCCATTTATATTTTAAACACTTAACAGGCACTATATAATGAAACAAGTACCCAAGTATCTTATCAGCAAAAATTTTTTAGTAATTCTCATAAACATTCTTTGTAAATGTGATAAAATTACTGGGGGGGTTTTTTCGCAAACGCAAAGTTATTAGCTGACCTTCACATTTTTTTGTCCTTGTGTAATTTGATGTTAGCGATTTCCATAATACAAGGTGAGATGTAATTTACAAAATGTTTGTAAAATTGGTTTGTGTCTGACAATTACATTTTAATACATTGAAAAATAACTAACATTAAACAATACATTGAAAGAAGTGTCACCAACTGGGAAGCCACAAAATAAAAAACTAAGTTGCAATTAATAGTTTAAAATTATAATTTGAATATTCATCATTCTTTGCTTCAATTTTGTAAATCTGTAATGATTTTTTTTTTAACATGGAAAAAAAAAAACACTATATGTGTGGTTCGTAAGTTTTCAAGTTTTATCAGGGTGTATTTTATCATGTACTGTCTTATGTTGACGCCAGTCTCTCCTTTTGACATTAGATAAAGAATAGGCAACTATGTACACACAGAATTAATGTGTGATTCTGAACCACATTTTAACATCCTGAAAAGGTATAAAAATAAGTACATTCTGAATAGTTATGAACTTGAACATTACGCTCCCTTTGCATAACAACACATTGATCATGTGTAAACGCTGGCCTGTACTCTTGTACACAGCAGTTCATGTCATGAAACATATAAAAATAGATACATTTATTACATAAATGTTCGAAGAAGCCAGTTCTTGCATCTTTCAATTTGCTTAAATCACACACACACACACACACACTCAGAAGAAGAACTGTTACGTATCGTGTGAAGTTAAAATGGACTAAAAAAAAAAAAAAAAGACTCAATAATCCTTAACATTTAAGTTGTTCAAATTGCTTTTGGCTATTGATGACCAACATATGCAGTTCATAGTGAGGTAAATTTACCATTTAAAGTGTTTATTTAGATATAATAGAGCAATGCTAGTTAAATTTGCAGATAATTTGAGTTTGTCGAAAGCTGAAGCACAGATGGACTCTGTTTGTCCGAGCAGGTTTTCTGTGGCCAATTCTGCTTCACATATCTACTGATTGGAGCATGCTAAAATAAAATTAGTACTACAAAGCTCAAACATAATCTTAAGAGAAAGACCAGGTTGAATGAGGAGTCAAGATTGTGTGCTGTGAAACCCTTCAAAAAAGCCATATATTGGATGGTGACATTTAGCTTTAGGTTTCAAAATACATCAGTCTCCATAACTTCAGCTGCTTCATGACAAGAAAGCACCACGGTGAGAGTTAGTTTTAACATGTCTTAATGAATAAGGAACAGGGGTGGTTTAAACCTCAGAGCTGTCCACATTGTGTCTTGTGGGCTCCTTGTTGTATGCTGTGCAGGACGAAGTGGAATAAGGTGGGTACTTTTTCTCTTTCCGCTTGCGTCGCATCAAGAGAACCACCAGAACTACAACCAGGCACACAAGGAGGATGAGCCCAGCTACCCCGAGCAATGTGGACATGCCAGCGGGAAGAGAGAACTCCGAACCAGGCCCCTTACCCAGGCTCCCCTCCACCAGGGGCTGCTCTGGGTCAAGCTCACGGCCCCATGGCTGGCTCACCCGGAGTCGGTTTGAGCGGTCCAGAGCGATATGCTGAATGTTGGTGCCTCGGTTGTTCTCAGCACCGATGTCGAGCGCTTCTGGGTCGGGTACTGCGCGTCGATTACGGGATTGGGCGCCAGGGGCAGCTACGGCGGAGGATACAGCGTGGTGGTACTCGAGGCTTCGTTTACCAATGCCTCGGTTGGCGTTCTCTCTAGAACGGAGGGTGTAGATGGTGTGGATGAACCATTCACGGCCAGCAGCGACCTGAGGAATTAAACAATATTTCTTAATATTCTGGATGAAAATTGGGCACCTTTGGGTTTCACTATTGTAATAAAAGTGTTTGACCTGGAAGAGGGGAGATGATGACAGAGCGAATCCATCTGATCCAGGTTGTCTGACCAAAGGCAGGGCTCCAGGGGTGTCCAAAGCCAGGCTGGCATCAAACTGGACATTTCCAAAAGCAGTGGCCTGGGTTTCTGGCTGAGCTTTGTCCTGAAGTTCAAAGGCCAACATGTTCATGTCATACGTTTAATTGGTGATGAACAAAAAAATACATTTATTTGACATGCAGTTAGTTACATACAATGACTTGAAAACCCCTCATCTAAAAAAAACTTTTTTGGGGCTATCCTGACCCTAACCCTTGCATTTTGAAATTTTTGGGGTGAACATAATGTCAAATTGTCAAAAATAAAATAAACAAAAATAAAACTTTTTATTAAATTATCTTTTATTATTATTCCTTTGGGGAAAAAACACATCAAAACTGCTTCAGTGCTTCTTCATTTTTGAAAAAGTTTTGTCTGAAAAATCTAAATCTTGTGGTGCAATTTATACACAAATGTGCTTAAAAACCGGTGAGGTATAATTAAAGCAGGAAATCATATTGTAGAGAAACTGCAGACCTTTAAGACTGTGTCTTTTAAACTAATCATATAACATGTTATAATATAAATGTGATCTTTTTATGACAAGGCAAGTTGAGCTCATGAGGGTGTGGGATTGAAAAGAAAAAAAAATCACATACCAGGATCTTGAGTCTGTAAAGCAGGGATGGAGCATCAGCCAGGCATCCATACTCTTTATTTGTAGGGTTGTACTTTGGCACGTAACCATCCGTACCAGTACAAAGGAACACTTTCTCTATGCTGCAGGAGAAAGAATCACCCAGATTCTGCACTGGGTCCACCATCACACGCCCAAAGATCTTAGAACCTAGAGGAGAGTTTCACATTCTCGGTCTTTTTCACCGTAAAAATCGAAATAATTATATTATCATAGTTCTTGGATGTCTATACCTTCCATGAAGGCAGTGTCCGTGCCTTCTCCAAAGCCCATGGAGCCATCAGACAGCCACAGCTCCTTCTTCGACAGCAGGAACATCTGTGTGTTCAAACTAAACTCTGCTGATACAGGGTCACTCACCTGGGAAACAGCACAAAACAAGCAGGTGTTTATCTATTCATTGTGACTGACAGGATTAGAGGACCATGCTGTAACCTGATAGCAGGTCTGTAGTTGAATTAATAATAAACATGTCAACTGCATATTCTCATAACGTAAAGGTAAATGAAGAAGCTGAAAGCGACCTGCTGGAAGCGGATGTCCATGTCGAAGGTGAGGGGCTCCCGCGGGTGGCACACAGGGGGTATGCTGAACTCCCCATTAGGTGAAGCACTACATGGAATCAGCTTCACAGTATAGGTGCCGGAATAGTCTCTCACCTACACACGCATATGAACAGTTCACCTCTCTGATATTCATGAAATGTTTAGCCAACATCTATGAATTGTGTGACTGACAATATCTAAATAAAATAAAAGGCAAAAACAGAAAACAACTAAACGTACAGCAAAGTCAGAAACAAAGCTCCATTGTTGCATGGGCTGGTTGTAAGTGGGCTCAGTTCTGACCAGGGAAAGAGTGAATGTGAGTCCAGGGTGGTCCGCTGACATTACCATAGAGGACAAAGTGGTTCCTGAAAGACAACACATATCCCAGACATGTCAAATTCCAAACAAACAAACATAACTTCAGGGGAAACAAACCAAAAAAAAAAAAAAAAAATTGATTTATATAAAACAATATTCATTCAATCACACATTTAATAATTTACTCTAAAAAAATTTTACTGTTATTATATTATTTAGAAAAGTACTGTATCCAAAATATTTTACACAAAAGTGTGCAACTCATCGACCAATCAGAGGCCACGCGCGAATTGCTATCGCGTGAACAATATGAAGTAGAGAAATGTAAACGGACATATGAATTGGTGCTGAAGAAGAAGAATTCACTATCTTTAGTTTGGAAGAATAGAGGAAAGTTGCAAGGATATCCGTGAAAAATGAGTCGCAATGAGGTAATTTTTAAGTATTTCCAACAAGGCGCCACACGAGTGATGAACGCGACAAGTCTTGGGATTAAAGCGCGCCAAAACAAACCCGGTCCTAACCTAATCATGTTTAAAGTTTACATTACATTTAGTGATAAGAGCTCAGATAAATAACTGATATTGAAATAATTTATAATGACCTGTAGTATCCATACTGCGTTTTTAGTAAATTCCATAAATGCTACGAAAATTTACAAACTAATATAATACATAGCTTTTCATATAGCCTACTAAAACATAGTTTTGACTGTAAAATGTGTTCATAAGGAAACGTGTTAAAACATTTAAACAACACCAAATCTTTTTCACCCAAATCATTTCCTGTTCTTTGTTTGTTATTACTCTTAAAGTGGGAAATTGAAATTGAGAGAGGGGTTTGAGAGATTGTCACCAGTAGAGGGCAGTAAAGGTTTCTGTCAGTATGGTATTGATAGAGGATGTTAACTGTAGCTTATAGATTTATCTCTTTGGGGCAAAGTTTGACAACACAGTGGAAGAGAGTTAAAGGAAGGCCTGTCAACGGGTCTGTGTCCATCTGAACCCGTGTCTGTGTTTTGGGTTACCTGGGTGAGACATGACAAACTGTCCCCTGAATCGAGCCTCAGTCTTGAAGTTGACAACAAGACGGCCATCGTCATTTATTCTCATGCTGGTGGGATACATGGCGCCTATAAAAAACAATTAAACAAATAACAACATCAGACGGGTTAACATGACTAGACAAAGACTGATAAATGTTTTAAAACCTGCATTAATTCTTTTTTTTTTTTTTTTTTTTTTAAATAATTTGTACTCATGTCTATTTGAATTCACCACCTATTAACATTTCTGATGCATGGCATCCAATACTTGTGACACTATGGCATATCTACCTTGTAGCTCAGCCTCTGGTGGGCTTCCAATACCATCTTGCCATAAGATGGCAGTGTCATACACAAAGGTGAGCCTCAGCTCAGAACGTAGGTCAAAATGTTGCCAGCCACCAACCGCAACGGGAGAGTGGAAGACATACGACACAAACAGAGGCACCCGCAGGGTAACATAGGACTGGACAAGATTTAACACCTACACACACAGGAACAGAGGAAAACACATGAAAAAAATGAAACAGCTGTGTTCAAGAACCTTCTCAGTCTTCATGAAAAGTAAATGCTGTTTTGGGGAGTTGAAGCTGGAAATATGTTTTTCTTGAGATTTTCAGTCTCTATGTAAAGGTGTTTATGCGGATAATATGCACGTATCTCTTTATTTCGGACAAACTGTAGTTCCTACCTTTCTTAATTTATATTTCAATATTTGTTTCTTTGATAAGGTGTGACTTAGACTCAACAAATAAGATGATCAAAAGGCATTTTTAATATTACAAATGATTTCCGATTCAAATAAATCCGGTTCTTTTGAACTTTCTAGTCATCAAAGAAACATGAAAGAAAATTTTCTACAGAAATATTAAACGGCACAATTGTTTTTCACATTGATAATAATAATAAGAAATGTTTCGTAAGCACCAAATCAGCATTTTAGAATGTTAGATCTTGTGACACTGAAAACTGGAGTAATGATGCTGAAAATTCAGCTTTGCCGTTTACGTTCTAAAATATATATGAATAATAATTTTCAAAACAATTACAAATTGAATTGAAACAAAATATATTAATAAAATGTTTTACAATTTTACTGTGTTTTCAAATGGAGCATAAGAGTCTTTTTTCAAAGAATCTTATATACAGTAAATTTTGATCTTTTTGAATGGATTTTGAATGATCATAGCACAACAATCCTGAAATCTGATTCCGGAAATACCTGTCCGTCTGTGCCAATGGATCCCCCACAGTCATTCAGCAGCTCTGACATGTCGTAGTAGCTACTGAACTCCCACAGACATGCCTCGAGGTTAAGGTTGCGGTAGAATCGGAGGGAATTGGTGCTACGCATGGCCACGCTGTACTGGTACGGTGAAGTCTCGCCAATAATTTCTGGGTTCTTCGTGGCATCAGTGATGAAACCATGCGCTGTTTGGATCTCGTTGAAATCCAAGAGGTTAGAGCAGCGGTGGTTTCCTACTCGTGTACCATCTGGACTAAGTGTCAGCTCAAAGTTTGAAAGGGGACGTGTGGAGATAACAGGCAGCATGCCTGAGGAAAAAAAACAATGAAGATTAATTTCCTGGATTTTTAGATCTTTAGACTGACATTTACTTAATACGGCATTGTTTGTGATGGAGGTGGTCACTCACCATCCATGTGCGGCATAGTAACAGTGAGTTTGATCAGATTGGGGTAGTCAGGGTCGTCCGGGCCGGTGTAACGGATTTTAGCTGAGAATGGTTCAGCACCCACTGTTCCAGGTATACGAGGCTGACACAGGCCTGAGGATAGCAGACAACTTGATTTAACTTTTAAACTGATTCATTTTCCTAGACAACCCAGAAAACAGTAAAACAAACCAACATACAAACAAAACCTTGTGCCTTGTTGATCATATTTGTAATTCTTAAAGAATTGAGCAGAAATCCAAATTGTGCTAGTTACAAAAGCCTCACCCTCCTCTCGGCTGATGACTACAATGGGCGAACTGAGTTCCAGCCCAGCGTCTCCATTGGCGTTGAAAGCTCGGGCGGCACACTGTACACGGGAACCGGCCTGGAAGTAGATGGAGTCCAAGGTGATGGACTTGGTGTTAGTGAAAAAGGTGTTGGTGTCCACTTCACGCATGGGGCTGGTGACTCCATCTTGCCCACTGGGGGCACTAACCATCCAGCGGTACTGAGTTAGTGTGTCATTAATGTTCTCCACTGAACAAATTGAGCCAGTCTTGTCAAAGTCAAAGTATTTGGGGTTGCAGGCCTGATGGAACATAAACACAAGAAAACGATCAGAATTATTAAAGTTTTTTGGAAAAATATGAGGCCAAACCGGAAGACATCGTATCTGACCAATCATAACGCATTATTTTCCATACTCTTTATATGGTAAATGAAAGGGAAACTGTAAAAAATTAAATGAGACAAATCCCACAAAGTGATTAATTGGGAGCATCATTAGCGTCACTTACCGTGACACACACAACAGGATAGCCAGTTGGAGGGTGGGGATTGTCCTTAGCCCGAATTGTATCATCATACAGCAGCAGCGACACCACCTGAGGGACTGCTGGGAAGGTGACATCAGCCACACTATTCATCTCTTCGATGTACACAATAGCCTTATTCATCTATAGAAAGAAAGAGAGGGAAAAAAACAACCATTTAGACTATCAATCAAATTTTAGGAACAAAAGAGTATGTAAATCCTACAATAATGTAAGCGGCGGTAAAAAGCTCACTGTGAACATTTTTTTTTTCAAGCAAGTATTGGACATGTTTATGAAAACATGTTGCAATTATTTTCATATTTTTAACCCAAGAATAAAGTTAAGAATATTCTGTATTCGTAAAATCATTTCTTAAAAATGTTCTTATTTTTTCTCTCAAAATGGATCTAAAGACAAAACATAAGAAGATGTTCCTACAAATAATCATCTTAAAGTTAGGATAACCTAAACTTGTCTTAAATCCTCAAAGGTATTATTTTATTGTGATGAATTTATTGGGTTGTTTCAAATGTTAAGCATTACAACAACATCAGCTACATATAATGCATATTACTCTTACTAGGGATGTGCTAGAGTACTCTTACCTGACACTGATGAATGATAATGTAAACGGAGAGTTTAAAAACCACTCTAGACAGGGTCTTTGTGATTATTTTAAATTCATGGCATATTAAACTCCATGAGCTACATCAATTCTGTCGCAACATAAATTTTGTGTATGCTTATTATGAATGTTGAGTTAATCTGCGAGCAGCACAAAAAGATGGCTTTTGAAGTGTTTTTCAATCGAGTCTTCAGCAGGAACTTCCATACAATCAAACAATGCCAAAGACAATTTTTTTCCTTAAGAGGACAAAAAGCAGGTGTTCTTGAGGAAATATTTAAGAACTTATTAAGAGACAAAAACTGTACTTGTATATAATATAGTACAGTCGTGGCCAAAAGTTTTGAGAATTCCATAAATATTAGTTTTCACAAAGTTTGCTGCTAAACTGCTTTTGGATCTTTGTTTCAGTTGTTTCTGTGATGAACTGAAATATAATTACAAGCACTTCATATGTTTCAAAGGCTTTTATCGAAAATTACATGACATTTATGAAAAGAGTCAGTATTTGCAGTGTTGGCCGTTCTTTTTCAGGACCTCTGCAATTCGACTGGGCATGCTCTCAATCAACTTCTGGGCCAAATCCTGACTGATAGCAACCCATTCTTTCATAATCACTTCTTGGAGTTTGTCAGAATTAGTGGGTTTTTGTTTGTCCACCCGCCTCTTGAGGATTGACCACAAGTTCTCAATGGGATGAAGATCTGGGGAGTTTCCAGGCCATGGACCCAAAATTTCAACGTTCTGGTCCCCGAGCCACTTAGTTATCACTTTTGCTTTATGGCACGGTGCTCCATCATGCTGGAAAATGCATTGTTCTTCACCAAACTGTTGTTGGATTGTTGGAAGAAGTTGCTGTTGGAGGGTGTTTTGGTACCATTCTTTATTCATGGCAGTGTTTTTGGGCAGAATTGTGAGTGAGCCCAATCCCTTGAATGAGAAGCAACCCCACACATGAAGGGTCTCAGGATGCTTTACTGTTGGCATGACACAGGACTGATGGTAGCACTCACCTTTTATTCTCCTGACAAGCCTTTTTCCAGATGCTCCAAACAATCGGAGAATATGACTTTGCCCCAGTCCTCAGCAGTCCATTCACGATACTTTCTGCAGAAGATCAATCTGTCCCTGATGTTTTTTTTTGGAGAGAAGTGGCTTCTTTGCTGCCCTTCTTGACACCAGGCCATCTTCCAAAAGTCTTGGTCTCACTGTGCGTGCAGATGCGCTCACACCTCCCTGCTGCCATTCCTGAGCAAGCTCTGCACTGGTGGCACTCCGATCCCGCAGCTGAATCCTCTTTAGGAGACGATCCTGGCACTTGCTGGACTTTCTTGGACGCCCTGAAGCCTTCTTTACAAGAATTGAACCTCTTTCCTTGAAGTTGCTGATGATCCTATCAATTGTTGATTTAGGTGCAATCTTAGTAGCCACAATATCCTTGCCTGTGAAGCCATTTTTATGCAACGCAATGATGGCTGCACGCGTTTCTTTGCAGGTCACCGTGGTTAACAATGGAAGAACAATGATTTCAAGCATCACCCTCCTTTAACATGTCAAGTCTGCCATTCTAACCCAATCAGCCTGACATAATGATCTCCAGCCTTGTGCTCGTCAACATTCTCACCTGAGTTAACAAGACGATGACTGAAATGATCTCAGCAGGTCCTTTAATGACAGCAATGAAATGCAGTGGAAAGGTTTTTTTGGGATTAAGTTCATTTTCATGGCAAAGAAGGACTATGCAATTCATCTGATCACTCTTCATAACATTTTGGAGTATATGCAAATTGCTATTATAAACTTAAGCAGCAACTTTTCCAATTTCCAATATTTATGTAATTCTCAAAACTTTTGGCCACGACTGTACTTATTAAGTAGTAGAGCTCTAAACGCATTTCAATCAGAGACATGGCTTGACGTGTGACATTTATGTGTAGTTCAAGTTTCATTTCCTGTCGTCTCTCAGTCTGTCACTGTCAACAAGATAGCCAAAAAGCACCCCAAAATGGCTCAAAGGCCTTGGCTGTAGAGG
This sequence comes from Opsariichthys bidens, assembly GCA_037194245.1. Classification (NCBI taxonomy): domain Eukaryota; kingdom Metazoa; phylum Chordata; class Actinopteri; order Cypriniformes; family Xenocyprididae; genus Opsariichthys; species Opsariichthys bidens. The sequence continues at coordinate 17,663,979 of CM074292.1, read as the reverse complement.
GTTGTGTTCATGTTTAATGTATAACACTGTTTATAGGTCACTGTGTCCATTGAGGGCCATTTACATCATACAGACTCATCTGAAAGAGATTGGAGACAGCGATTGGCTATTGCTGACAGAGGCAGCTGCCGCATGACTATTTTAGCAAGATAGGCACGTTAGCGTGTGTCTATGCGAGTGTGCGATGTGGCGTCTCTGGGGGTATTTTTAGAGATGATGGTCTCTGACCTGTGTCTCAGCCACCATATACTCATCAGGCTTCATGTGAACAGTGAAAGCCTCACGGATCTCTCTTTGTCCATCATATAGAACCTGGATCTCCACCACATGCTCTGTCTCACCCTCCTTAAATTCCACATCTGTAGGGACACACAAACAAAGAAGTACAGAGTGGAATTAGATACCCGATTTGCTTACCTGTGACAGTAATTGTGTCAGGATTTTCCATTCTTTATTTATCATGGTAAAATGATTTCTGCTAATCATATGGCATCTTGTGGGCTTTATTTTGTAGCCTTCATGAGTCCTCTGCTGACCTTGAGAAAGGGGATTGTAGTCCTCTCCTGATGTTGCAGATCCGTCCTTGGTGTGAATTCTCACCACAGAGACCTTGGAGGTATCACCCTGCCGCAGGACGGGAATCTTCACCACAGCAATCTCTCCCAGAAGTTGTGGCTCTCTAACACTGTATTTGATCTCAGCAAACCTGATGATGGACTCTGAGGTGGAGAGTTTGTTTTGTTTTCTGTGAGAGAAGCTCATCAAGAACTTACACGCTGATGTTTGTCAAGAATAAAGAGGAAAAAATGATACTCACTATCCTTATGGTCAGTAATGGTGACCAGAGCTTCTTTTTGTTCTCCTACTGAGGCTCCATATGGTGATTTGCTCTTAGGTGTGCCCAAAACCAAGCGGAACTCCTCATCCTCTTCATGAACTGTGTCATCCACTAATGTCACAACACATGGCTTCTCAATCTCCCCTGTAAACAAACAGATACAGAAGATGAGCAAATCATGAGGATATGACAAGTGGAGACAGGCTGATCAAGGAAATGTTGAAAAAAAGGACCTGGTAGGAACACGATGGTTGATGCATCAGTATTGGGTCGTTCATCATAATCCATCATGACTTGGGCAGATCCCTGGCGAGTGTAACAGAGGACTGTGGACCTCTGACTGATGTCGCCGCTGCGGTACACCATCGCCTTCACTTCTCCATCAGCCTCATCTACCTTGTACTCTGCCTCCCTAAACTGGACTTTGGGTACTGCAGAAATACACAGCAGAGATAATTAATCAGTATCACTCATCTGAGTGTTTCAGTTATCTGCAGTTTAATCTTTAACTGTTAAGTATTTAATTTTTTTCATAGTGTTGTTTCTCTACTCACAGTCTGTGACAGTGTCATTAATAGTAATGACAGTTTTGCTTGGCTCTCCAAGGACTGCGTTCATGGGCATACGCAGCACCAGCTCAAACGTCTCTGGTCCCTCCAGCTCTGGCTGGCCCAGGTCATCGAGAATAGTCACACGGAAAGTCTGCATGGTTACACCTGGAGCAAAGTCCAAGTTACGGCTGATTCCCACATAATCTAGACCCGCTGGAATGGAGAGGAAAGGTTGGGGGAGATAAAGTGTTCAGATGAAAATTTCACATATAGGTGCTTGTCATATAATTTGTATATCATCAAAAAGTTGATTTATTTCACTAATTCCATTCAAAAAGTGAAACTTGTATATTATATTCATTCATTACACACAGACTGATATATTTCAAATGTTTATTTCTTTTCATTTTGATGATTATAACTGACAACTAAGAAAAATTCCAAATTCAGTATCTCAGAAAATTAGAATATTACTTACGACCAATACAAAGAAAGGAATTTTAGAAATCTTGGCCAACTGAAAAGTATGAGCATGTACAGCACTCAATACTTAGTTGGGGCTCCTTTTGCCTGAATTACTGCAGCAATGCGGCATGGCATGCTCAGGTGTTATGAGAGCCCAGGTTGCTCTGATAGTGGCCTTCAGCTCTTCTGCATTGTTGGGTCTGGCATATCGCATCTTCCTCTTAACAATACTCCATAGATTTTCTCAGGCAAGTTTGCTGGCCATTTAAGAACAGGGATACCATGGTCCTCAAACCAGGTACTGGTTGCTTTGACACTGTGCAGGTGCCAAATCCTGTTGGAAAATGAAATCTGCATCTCCATAAAGTTGGTCAGTAGAAGGAAGCATGAAGTGCTCTAAAACTTCCTGGTATACGGCTGCATTCACCTTGGACCTCAGAAAACACAGTGGACAAACACCAGCAGATGACATGACACCCCAAACCATCACTGACTGTGGAAACTTTACACTGGACCTCAAGCAATGCCTCTCCTCTCTTCCTCCAGACTCTGGGACCCTGATTTCCAAGGGAAATGCAAAATTTACTTTCATCAGTGAACATAACTTTGGACCAGTCAGCAGCAGTCCAGTCCTTTTTGTCTTTAGCCCAGGCGAGACGCTTCTGATGCTGTCTGTTGTTCAAGAGTGGCTTGACAGAAGGAATGCAACAGCTGCAACCCATGTCTTGCATATGTCTGTGCGTAGTGGTTCTTGAAGCACTGACTCCAGCTGCAGTCCACTCTTTGTGAATCTACCCACATTTTTGAATAGATTTTGTTTCACAATCCTCTCCAGGGTGTGGTTATCCCTATTGCTTGTACACTTTTTTTTCTACCACATGTTTTCCTTCCCTTCGCCTCTCTATTAATGTGCTTGGACTCTTTTGCAATGACCTATTGTGTCTTGCTCTCCTTGTGCAAAGTGTCAATGGTTGTCTTTTGGACAACTGTCAAGTCAGCAGTCTTCACCATGATTGTGTAGCCTACAGAACTAGACTGAGAGACCATTTAAAGGCCTTTGCAGGTGTTTTAGTTAATTAGCTGATTAGAGTGCGGAACCAGTTGTCTTCAATATTAAACCTTTTCACAATAATCTAATTTTCTGAGATTCTGAATTTGGGATTTTCCTTAGTTGTCAATTATAATCATCATAATGAAAAGAAATAAACATTTGAAATATATCAGTCTGTGTGTAATGAATGAATATAATATACAAGTTTCACTTTTTGAATGGAATTGGTGAAATAAATCAACTTTTTGATGATATTCTAATTATATGACCAGCACCTGTACATGAAAAGGATTGATTAATTGCCTCAAATATTTAATTTTAATTTATTTTGTTTTTTCAAAACAACAATTTTTTTTTTGTTGTTGTTGTTGACAGCTATTTACCTTCTGCTGAAACAGGGTCACTCTTCCTGGAACGGACTGTGACAGTGGCTGTCTTCGAAAGGTCAGTTCCAGTCCTCCACACTTTCGCCTCCACATAACCATCACTCTCATCCACCGTGTACTCTGTCTCTCCAAAATAGAAAGATGGTTCTGTATCAAAGAGAAAAAAACATTTTTAATCCAAAAACTTTATTTTCCATGTTTACATTAGATTTGGAATTCAGGATTTTCTATGTGGTCTTTCACTTTTGGACCCTGAAGTACCTTAAGTAAAGAAGCTGAGAGATACTGTTTTTCTCAGAATTGTTAAGGCATGTTTCTTCTTACACAGTGTTGTTCTGACCCATCGGTGTGACAGCACAGCAAACCTACCATCATTTCTAATGTCCTGTCTGAGTACTGAAACCAGACCGTTGTGTGTACTCCAGTCAAGATGCACTTGGTGAGTGTTTATGTTTGTGTTTGTGTGTTTGGGAGGTCTGAGAGGCTCTCAGAGAGAATAAGCCCTTCCAGGCAGGGGGTAGAGGCTGTAAGTTTGAGGGGCCATACAAAGAAAAAGAGAGTAGTGACACCTCCATGGACCACAAGTCAACAATACAATAAAAAGATTCCAACTTTGGCTGGCATCCAGACCACATGCCTTTCCAACATCACCCCCCACAACTAGACACAAATATATCACTTGGCCCTTCCAGACCCACCAAGACGCTGAGCTACAATATGCACATTATTCTTCATTAGCTTCTTCAAAAAAAAGGTCTGGCCATGTACATACTTTGTTTACACAAAAATATCCTTTGGGGTAATATCCCAAAATATGGAGGATGGGACTGTAGTTTGTGGAAGTGTTTGCAACTATACTGTATTTATGAGTTAGGAAAAACTCAGAGGAATGATATTTTCTGAAAATGAAGAGATTTTTAAGTTGAATATGTTCAAACAGAAGGCTGTGCTTTGAAAGGCAAATTCCTGGATTTATCTTTGAACGTACTGAATTCACAGATGGCAAACTATGCTCTTGTTTGGACCATGTTCTCTTTAAGTAATGCACACAAATCCTAAATCCTGAATGGACAGGATGTTCACAAAGCTCTTTCAATGCCCTCACTGAGGTTTATGGGCCATTACAAAGGTCATAGGGGCCTCAATTGTGCTCCCTCAACATGTTTTGGGTTATCGTGTTACCATGCTGCCAAGGACAACAGTGGTATGACCACAAAGTAAAGATGGATTGTTCTGCGGCTACCTATCCTTTCAAAGCGTGTATAATAAAAATAACATCTGTAAATAGAGAACAGGTGAGGCATGTCAGTATAACCACAGAATATGGAGGAGATAGTTTGTGTCTTTATGAGGATGTCATTTTTAAACTAATGTCATGAAAGGACTTGTGGTTTAGGGAAAATGCACAGAATATAGTTGGTCTATCGTTACACTACTATAAGTATGTATAGGCTCAGTCCCAAGTATGATAGTAGTATATAAAGTACTATTCAAAAGTTTTTTTTTTTAAAGAATCAAAAATTATATTTTTGAAAGTACGAAAATGACAGTACAGACTTTTACATATTTAAAAACAATCTATTTAAAAACATTTCTTCAAATAAATGCTGTTCTTATGAACTTTCTATCCATCAAAGAAATATCTACGAGAACATTATTTTTTCAGCTCTTTGTTCTTGCAAACTCACCATCATCACTATCAGCCAAGATGACCACTTTGGCTTTGGGGAACTTAGCTCCCACTTGGCCACCCATAGGCATACTGAGGGACACATTGAAGCTCTCCTCTTCCTCATAGAGGGAGTCATCAATAATTATGATGCGACATGACTTCTCCCGCTCATCTTTATCAAAGCGCAGAACACTGGTGTGGTCCTCTGGTCTTGTGATGTAGTCTGAATAGGAAAGCACTGTGCTGGGGGTGGTTCCAGTTGCACTGCCTGTATAGAAGGATTTCTTGTTTTTTATACAAACAGACTTGCAAGTACTACAGGTGTACAGTTGAAGTTAGGTCATGTAAGGCCCTCAGTTGTCAAAGACAATAGGTTATGAGTCATAAACTAAAATATTGTCACACAATACTCAAATAATATCATTAGATGACAGTATTATTAAAATTATTTCATAATATTATACTGAAACAGATAACACTGTGATTATAAATGTAGGTTTAATTGATTTTTACCTTGTTGTGTGTAACAAATAACCATTAGTTCCTGGCTGACGTCTCCTGATCTGCGAACTGGAATTAGTAGTTCTCCTACATCCTCTTCTATATGATATTCTGCTTGAGGGAAGAATACTGTGGACTCTGAAAAGAGATACATTTCAGTGCTTAAATGTCAACATACATAATTATAGGATCTATATTTATGTAAATATGAATAATTGGCCTAAGTAGCCAAAAGCACTGTATGTGAACACCACGTTGCTGACCATTTAATTTTCCAGAGTGCACACACTCTGGAAGCAATACTATAGGTATATGTTTTCACTGCTCAAAATCATTCGGCATTGCATCATTACCATCACCAGGATCCACAATCTCCACAGTAGCTGTATCAGGGTGTTCAAGAACAGCCATCACTGGCTCTGAGAGCTGGATTTCAAACATCTCTGAGGTTTCAAACTCTTGGTCAGTAAATATCTTCACCCTCCAGGTAGCGGATGTTTGGCCAGGGTTAAATTGGACCTGTTTCTGAGATTTGCCACGGAAGTCTTTGTCCTGTTTTGCTGTGCCGTCCTTGGTGGCAATGCCTTTTGAAATAGAAAACATTCTTTGGAGACCTTAAACTATAAACTCAAATTGAATAAATAGTTTGGGATGAGGTTATTGACAGGACAGGACTATATCTGTTGACTACATTTATAACCATACATCTTAGGAAACTGTAAAAAGGCTGTGGTACAATTTAAGACGTTGTAAATCACAGTTAAAAGGCTGTGAAAATACCAAACACAGAGGGACCAACTTGTAACAGTTGCAAATAAAAATTGTCTCTCTAAATATATGCAAGCATGACAATGAAGGGGATTCTGTTTTGTGTTTTTATTAGGATTCCAGTATTTTATGAACTGTATTTTTTATCTCCACCAAAGTATTCTTGGTCACGAACAAGCATGTTCTGAACATTTTGTTTGCAGACAAATTAAACCTCAGCGCAAGTCTTGTTTATTGTTTTTTTTTTAACATATTACAAATATATATTTAACATATAATTTGACGTAACTGGGTAATTTCTTCACATTGTTAAATACTTACTGACAAATGATGTTTCTCCCAAGTATCCCCGGCGTTTTAGGGTGACCTCCAGAAACTTTGCATCCTCATCCACAATGTAGTATTCCCTTTCCAGAGATATCCAGGCCCAATTCAAACGGAACGGTTGTGGTTTCAATTTGTTGCCCCCTTTTTCAAACAGAGAAAAAAAGCACAATGAATTCAATATGATGAAGCACAAAGAAAAAAAGACAGTGTGTATTTGAGCACCTTGATGCACACAATTCAACATTTCTAATGATTTCAAGCTCTTTCAAGTTCAGAAATGTAGAAAGAAAGAGGGGCCAAAATGAGCACAATTGTCCTGCTTGTAAATGTCCTTGGGTGGTTTTGTATATTGACACTCAACACTCTTTTTTTTGTCTTTCCCTCATTACTACTGTAAAATTAAGACACAATATATGTTCACACAGTGTTCTTTTTTACTACTTTTGTTGGCAAATGAATGAGGTTCAAGGGAAGTGAGTTCAACCAGGTGTCAGGTTAGAGCTAAAAGCCCATTCCATGATGGTGTATAAAGAAAGCAGTTGTGAAAATATTGCAGTTGGTGCAGATTAACACAAAAGATGGAGAGTTTTGTTACCACTTCCATCACTAGCCATGAAAACGGCAGCAGGGACCATAAAGAAGACCTTTTGTCTCCAAGACTTCTATTTGTGCTACTCTTACTTGCAAATGGGCTCCAGGTATATCCAAACTATAGGCTAATAGTCAAGTTAAGATAGAAACAAAATAGATGATATATTGATATTTTAACTTTTTTCATTTTAATAGAGCTAATGTATTATCGATTTCAGCATTATTCTAGCACTTTTTCAGATAATACAAACTTCAGTGACTAATTGTCATTTTGATACTTTAATCAGATTAAAGTATAATCGGATTAGACTCTCTCTATGCTAAATGATTTAAGCAGGGAAGAGATACAATCCTGAATCTTGAAAGACTGAAGTAGGATAAAGAACTGTAATGACTTTTAAAGGATCCTCAATCCCATCTTCCCATAATCCATGCTACCCCATAACTCTGATTATCCCTTAAGAGAAAGGGTACGTTACATTCTTGGACACTATTTCTTGATACAAGCTGTTCTGATTTTCTACAGCTGCCATTTGTCTTACCAAATCATTTATGAGGCCTTGATACTGGACATTGCTTTATATAACGGTAACTTGTAAGCAATTGTAACTAAATTTAAGTGTGAAAGCAACCTGAAAGTGTCCCGCAGTTTGTGTACAAAATATGACTTTGTAGGTATTGCTCACGATTTTGTAGTTTACACACCCTGCTGAAAAATGTAGCTTGACGTGTTGGAAATATGTGATGCTGTGAGATTGATTTACAGTAATATTCAATAAAACAGCATCATTATCTTTGCCACTCTTCTCAGTTTAGGAAAGTGCCCAGCCTGACATGACAGCATTGGCTATGACCAAGCTCAAGTGTCTGACAGCTCCGCCTAAAAATATAGAACTCATTTATCATTTTTATCTTTGCCCTAGTTTGCTGAAGGGCCGTTAAATACATTAAAACTGATTGACATAGAAATGTGAAGGAGCCTCATACAAGTTGTACAAGATGTTTTATCTCTTGTTAATCTTTCACAGAATTGTGAATACTGGGCACATCTCAGGAGCATTACTAATGCACCAATAATGGGGTAGTCGTGGCCTAATGGTGAGGGAGTTGGGCCGGCAGGAATTGAAGGTGGGGATTGTGAATAAACAACACTCTCTCCTTGAGCAAGGCACCTAACCCCAATTGCTCCCCAGGCGCTGTCGCAATAGCTGCCCACTGCTCCGTGTATGTGTTCACTACTCACTGCTGTGTGTGTGCACTTGGGATGGGTTAAATGCAGAGCACCAATTTCGAGTATGGGTCACCATACTTGACAATACGTCACGACTTTCATAAAGATCTAACTGTATAGCTGAGCACATTAACACGTGTTAAAAACAAGCTGATTTCTTAAACAAAGGCACAATGCAAAGAAAATGAAGCATGTATGAAAGGCTTAATGGAAGGTGAACCGTATCGTAGCTCAGCCAAGTGCCTATTTCTTTAGGAGACAATTTTCTCAGGCACACTGCCCAGTTTGAGTATGAGCTGATATTGAGCTTAGAGAGGCTGTATCAGAGGATTATCAAGTGGACAACATGCAGACAGAAGGCTCTCTTTCAGTTAAGAATCCAGCAGTCACCTGTGAGACACAGGGCTCTGTGACGTTTCTCTGGGCCTGGATAAGGGCACTTTGTCTGCAAGATTATGGAAAATAGTTCCACTTGCAGTGGAGACAATGGGTCTCATTCACTAAGCATGCGTACGCACAAATTTGTGCATGAAATGTGCGTAGGAACGACTTTAAGAACAAGTATGTTACATTAATTGTATTATATAATCCATATATAAAAGTATATAATAAAATCATTAAATAATACAATTTAACCTTAATTACATTTCATCATACACAGTTATTATGTTCACCTGCAAAGTTTCTCTGAATAACGCAGATATACGTGTATGTACAGCTCATGAGAGGTCTGTAATCTGTCTGTAAGAAGTGTTTATTGTGAGAATTGGTCAGAATGGCACGCTTGGCATTGCTCGAGGATCAGGCGAGAGTGCGTCTTTAATCGGCGGCCTATCTGACGAGAGTGACGTAAGCCTGCACAGAAAGCCCTTATATGGACATGGTTTGGCCGTGTTTTATGCAAACGACTAACCTCGTGTACTCCTCGGGTCACTCCTTTAGACTACTCCAAATTCACTAAAATAAGAACGAGGTTAAGAGATTTTTCGTGAGAAGTTCTCCTGTGCGTGCAAATACGAAATTGAGACCCAATGTAGGAACAATTAAATGCATCAAAAAGACATTCACAAGAGACAATACTTGGCCATAAAAGTCTGTAAACAACAATGTAATTTGCCATTGTACTTAAGCCATACTGACATCTATTTTCCTACCCTCTATCGTATTTTAAAATTTTGTATTGCACGTTTCACCAAAAAATACCATACCATACTGAGAATATTACTTTACAGTGAGCAAGGTTACAGTGGTAAATAGAAACTGTTGAAAACTAGGTCTGCGAATAGAATAAAATCATTACTTTCTCAGAGTTTAGAAAGCAGATTGAAATTTTAAATGAACAATATAAAATTGGTTAAATGTGCGTTAGATATATTTAATAGCTTATGTTGACGTTCACTTTGAGAGCCCTTTTCTCTCTCTCAGATTTTCCATGGACCTCTTAACGCCTTCTTGTGGCTCACTGGTCAACGTTCCAAACTTAGGTTCCAAAACCTAGAGACCTGCCTATGTAGTTCACTTTGAACTGACCCTTTGTATTTGATCCACTATCACTAATGTACTGTTATTTCCAGAGTCAATTTAGCCCTTAGAGTTTACAATCACCTGAGGCGATTTCATAGATAGTTTTATTGCTATGCTTGGAAGGCAGGTGCTGTTTAACAGTGACCGAGGAGGCCACCTCAGTTTTCTGACTGTGCACTTTTTCTTCTTTCTCACACTATTTCTCAGTGGTTTTCAGATTCCAAGAGAGGGAACTGACAGCTGTATCCTCACTCCCTGCACTTATCCCCTCCCTTGTTCTCCCCTTTTGTCAACTTTTATCTGTGCATGGGAGCAACAACTGAGGCGGACAGCAGGCACTGTCTGGGTGGCCCAAACCCACTGTCATGATTCTTTCTGCTTCTTTCTACACTCTTGGGGGATTTGTGTCTACAATGAACAAACAACACAAAAGTGTCTCCCTGTGAAAGCAGAATGTTTTCTCATGAGTGTTTTTTCACAATGTTGTTTTTAGTTCACTATAAGTCATGAGAATCAGAGCAGTGCAATAACAGTTTTGTGGTGTTACAAAGTATTTAATTTAAGGGTTTTTGTTTTAAGCTGGAGCGGCAGTGAAGCCCAGTAAAGATCAGCATCAGTGAGTGGTGCTAACTCATTTAATGGGTTCAGGCGTCACAGGGGATGTCTGAAGCGCTGTAGGTATTTATGACTGCAATAATATATAAAAAGAATGCAGGGCTAAGCAATTCTCACATTCTCACACATTCAAGTCACCTCAGCCTTGGATATTGTAGAAGAAAAGAAAAAAATTGAGAAGAACTGAACCAACAATAATTAAAGCTCACCATGCTCTAGCTTTTAAAAAAAATAAATAAAGTATTCCTGACTTTTACATAAACTAGGTAACGAGGCAACGCGAAGTCATATTCAAATATGGGTCACAGCTTTCTGACCTGAGAAGTTTTAGCCATTTCCTCTGCGCCTAATAATGGCATCTCACAAGTACCAAGCTTGGAAGTCTATCTTAGGCGTCTCATGCAATACCAGGCATTCCATTGGGGGAATATTTGACAACTGGACACTGGCAGGTACTGTACTTGTCCACGTGACATTTTCAAAAGCCAGGCACCTGATCCCCAAACTACAGGGTGATGAATTATGGCATGGCAGACCAGCCACATCTCTTTTGACACCAGTCGCCTAAGTTGTCTGTGTTAGGCAGAAGGAGAGAGATCAAGAGAAAGTACTCTTTAAAGGAAAAGGCACCATAGGGTGAGCTCAAGGCTCAGATCACAGGAAGAACTCTGCCATCTGTGAGAGATAAGAATAACCCAAGTTGCAAAGAGGAACTAGATCAATGACGATGAGGCTCCTGTGTTTAGTGTGGTTGTGGCAGCCACTGGCACCATAGAGCAGTAAATCTTTTGGGTGTGTTTACATGTCTGACACACAGATTAGGTGCAGACGTCTGTGATGAAAAAGAAACCTCCAAACTTGAGAAAGTTACACAATCTGTTTGGTATACCTCTGTGATACAGATTTTTTTTTTTCATCTTTAGACTTAGACTTAGCCAGTGAAAGTCTTTGGCGCTATTCCAAAACCTTGTGAGCTACAGTTCCCTACTGTCTACTGCCGACATACATAAGCAGCATCCTAATTGCATTTGACTCTTTTGGAATGCTATACATGGGCATTAATTTGCACAGGAAGTCACAGTAGACTCACAGTTGATTTCAGTCTACTTTGGTGTTAGCATGTTGGTAAACTAACAATTTGATACATGATCATTGAGCCTAATAGTCAATATTTAGTCAAAAATGTATTTGTTTTAATTTTGAAAGTAAAAAAAGTATGTGTGAACATTTACATCATTTTTTTACGCCCTCTTTGATTATTATTATTATTATTATTATTATTATTTTGTCTCCAGAACAGATACTTGCAATGTTCCAAAGTAGAGCTTCAAAAAAGGAGGAAATCTACAGAGCGCCTATATGATACTTCAAAAGTTCACTAGGTCATGGAGCAGAATTTATGTTTAAGCTCCCTGGATTTTCACACATACAGACTTTTGATTTTTTTGGAAGAAAATTGTTGGAAGAAAATCCTAATCTTCATCTTCTACATCTCAAAAGAAGAATTAGGCAAGGGGATGCCCCAAGGTTTTCAACATATCTTGTGATGGCTTTGAGTTTCAGCCAGGCATAGAGGGATCTTTGAAAGGAGATCTGTTAGCAGATCTCTGCTCCTTGACACACACACTCACACACACACATCTCTGTCTGCAATACACTTACACCCGGTCAGTGTAGCTGGAGCCACCAATCTCAGAGGAAATGCATTCGACTATATAACAAATGATCATATAACACTGATTTATGTTTGGAAACAGTTCTTTTAACCCTAAAAGATGGAGTGTGCAGCTTTTCATGTCTTAAACAACCATGTAGGAAGACCCATCATGGTCATATTCCTGGATGAAAATGGCAATATTCATCAGGGTTAAAATTGTAAAAAAGGGTTCAGAGAGCATGAAGAATAATGTTGACACAAGAATTGGCACCTCTGAGTCGAGATCTTATAACCTCAGTGTAAGTCTTTGGATTGTGCTGGAGTAGACTTTACAGAGTGCTCACCTCTTGCATTATCAATATAAGATCTTGTCCAAAAATTTATCCACCTTTTGATGGAAACAAATGTTTTGATGTTATTTCCATTAAGAGGTGCATCAGTGTGGTGTGTCTTCCTACATTGCTTAAGACATGAAAAGCTACACACTCCATCTTTCAGGGTTAAAAGAACCATTTCCAAACATAAAACATGCTAGAAACATAATAATCACTCTAATAATGATCCAGTCATAAACTCTTTAGTAATTGTCTATTAAAATCCAAACAGCGACTTAAATTGCATCATGACCCAACCACTATTAAGACCACTATTTGTGCTACCCCTTCAAAATCTTGTGTGTAGTCCAACAGCAACTGAACTGAAATATTACCGCCTGGCTCACACTGCACATAACCCTCTCATATTATGGCCAGCATTCTACTGGTATCTATATCATCAACTCCCTCTTCACACCTCGTCTTCACCCCTCTGGCCTTGGAAACTGTAATACACGCATGCATGTATAGGTCAGTGTATCCTTGTAGCATGCAAGCTATTGTTTCTTCTCTAAGGCCTTAGTTTGTGTGCGAGCATGTTCTGTTTAGGGTCTGTGAGACCTTAAAGGTAGGGTAGGCAATTTAGGAGTGACCAGCAATAACAAGCTATCTTTGAAAGCATGGGATCCCACTCGCCCCTCAGAGCGCTCTCCAAATCCATGCCTCCTTCAAAACACATGAACACACACAGCAGAGTTCGCAAAGCTTCACAACACGAGAGACTACGTTAAACAGGCTTTACATAGCTCTTACTTGTGCCACCAGACTGCTGCAGATTCATTTCAGCATTAAATGTGTTGACAATGCAATGCAATGATTTTCGAAGAAGACATATGTACTGGACATGTTTTAATATTTAGACAACTTCTGTTATTGATTGCTTTCAGGATGTGAAGAGAGTTTCAAAGAGTATATAAAAAATTAGCCTACCCTGCCTCTAAGGCCTTTTCATTAATGCATGACTTAATGCACTTAATTCGGCTGATACTTCAATGACTTGAGAAAAGGGCTCTCATGTCCTAGTCTTATTAGAACTGATTATTTTTGATAAAGGTTCATTTTGAAATGACTATTTCCACATTTACAGAATTTGGGATCTCTGGAACCCCAAACATAACACAGCATATAAAGTCAGTCTCAACCGAAGGTTAGTTACCTTGAGAAATCTATATGTAAACACACCTCATTGTCCACTGAGTATGTGAAACTGTTCCATTCTTTTCTGTTAGCTACAGCCTATAGGAATTTTAGACATTGTAACATACTCACAAACTGTAATCAATTTTAGTCCTGGCTTCATTTTAGTCTGTCTAAATGGTATTGTTTCTACCATCTTGGCTAGGCCTCTGACAGTGTACATCTTTTTTGGCTCTTATAGCAATGACTGCCTCCAGCTGAAATGCTGCCAAAGAGACACAGTGCCAGCCCTAGTGCAAGCTCCAGTTCCGACACGGCTAAAGAGCCATAAGTTAAACTACTAACAAGCAAATGTCTGCTCCTTTTTAAATGTACAATTAAGGAATTCATAAAGATATTCATATGATAGTCAATTCAAATATAAGTACAAATTTCAACTTTAGAAAAGATCTTTAAAAAACTACAGCCTAACTTAAAGTTAATGGGAATTACTTAGACATTCAGTCAAAAAAAGGCTTGATCCTCACTCCAAGCATGTTAGCCAATTGCTGTTATTTGCTGACCACCAAAGCTCTACCAACTTGTCCAGGCTCATCCAAGTTGAAAAAAAGATTCTTTGTTTAATCCTTTGTTTACAGTGTTTCCTTTTCATGTCTGAGTGTGTGTCGTGCTGAGGCAGCATACAGTAGCGTTTCCAAATCTCACAGCTAAACTGAGAAAGTGTTGGCATTTAATAGATAATAGATCAAATTTAAGAAGCATTGGATTACCACATTGGTTCCAATCTTTAACTGTCTCTGTACTATTCCAATTTAAATAAATTGTGTTTTTACTTTTTTTATTGACTGACAAAGAAACACTTTCCTAATTATAAGCCAACCTAGAAAAGGCCCCTTCAGCAAAATTGATTTAAATAAGTAACTGAAAGCTTGGGAATTCCAACAGCAGCTTTAGTGACACATGACACTTTCAGTTAATGAGAGGGCCAAGAAAGAGACATTCTTACCATTGTCTTCCACTGTGAAGTAGAATATGTCACTTGTGGCATTGGACCCATCAAGAAGCACATAACAAATCTTCATATCATCAATATCGGCTAATGACGAGAAATGAGAGCGTGAGAAGTTGGAGATTAATAAACCTTAAATAACAGTGATGGGTTTTGCATAAAATATTTAGGAAACAAAAGGAAAATAAGTATAACTTACCCTGTGAGAAGGACTTGATGCTATCATTGCCCAAAGCAGAATTCATGATGAAGCCATGAAGAGGGTTCTCGGTCACAGCATACTTTAGCACTTTGTTTGGACTGTCTCTGTCCTCAGCCTTTAGAGCTTTGCTGGTTATCAAAAATCCAAGGTGCCCAGTATGAAGAACCCTCAGTGTGGGTGCTGCTTTGTTTACAATAATTTGAGGCACCCCATTGTCCACTGTGCTAATATGAATAGTCATCATCTGAGGCTTACGGGTTTCATATACAGTATCAGGGAAAACATAAAATTCAGTGTGAGTCCCATCAGTAATTGTGAAAGAGAAGCTGTCTTCATTTGTCTCTGTGCCATCATGCCTATAAGTAATAAGGTTTTCATTTAGATCCTGCTTGGTAAATGATGTAATGACTTGTGTTCTATTGAACAGAAGCTGACCGTGAACTGGCACTTGAGTCACTACAAATCGCAGCAGGTTGTCTGGTGTGTCACGGTCTTCCACTGTTAATTCAAAGGGTGTGATCAGCTTGGTTTCTCCCTCCCCCAGAACCAGCTTGTTGATCGTCAGGACTGGCTTCTTGTTGTCGACATCTGTAATGGATACACGAAAGGTGCGGAAGACAGGGTTATAGCCATCTGTCACCTCAAATTCAAAGCTGTCCATCTTCACTTCATCGTCAGATGTATGGATATAGTAGATCTTGTTTCCAGCTAGCTGCAGCTGAGTGAAGGTGGAGATGGGCACCCCTGGGAGATCAGTACTTTCAAGATGGCCCCTGCTAGGAGCACGAGTGATGCTGAAACTTAGATATTCATCTGGACTATTGATGTCAGTTGTGCTGAGAAGGTCTGTGGTCAAGGTGACCTTACCTCCCTCTTTGAGGGTCACACCCTTGTTGATAACATCAGGGAAGACCATGTCCATGCTGCCAATATTAATGTAGAAGTAGCGATCAATGAGGGGATTGATTCCATCAGTTACGTCAAACTTTAGCAGGTCACGGACACCCTCTTGGCCTGTGTGTACGTACTCAATCAGCTGCTTGTCAAGTTCATCTTGAGTGAAATTCATTCCAATACTAATGTTGCCAATTACATCTCCATGTTTGGTAATTCTATGAAGGTAGCCTTGGCCAGGGCCGTAACGGATAATGTAAGTAAGCTCTTTGTCCTCAGAATCCAGATCTGTGGCCTTCAGGACTCTATTACTAATTACTTTGGTTTCTCCAATTTCTACTTCCAGGCCATCGTTGATGGCCATCCTTGGGGTTTCATCATCAACAGGAATGACCATTATGACAACCTTCTCTTTGACGGTGTGCTTCCCATCAGTGAGTTGAATTTCAAAACTGTCTTCCTTTGTTTCAGAGTCATCATGCTCATAAACAATACTGGAAGCTTCCTTTATCTGCTCTAAGGAAAATTTCACCACTGGAACTGTCCCAGTGCTCAACTGCTGAACTATGTTTCCATGTTTCGGGTTTTTAAGTATTTCAAAAACTAATTCATCATTTGGGATATCTGCATCTGCAGCATTCAAAATAGGAGTGTCAATAACCAAGCTCATCCCCTCCATGACAACAAACTCACGAATGAAAATCTCTGGCTTTTCGTCATTGGCTGGGATAATGACAATGGGGAAAAAGTGCCTCTCTGAAAAGTTAATGCCATCTGAGCAGCGGAAAGTGAATCTGTCCTCCACTGGCTCCACACCCTTGTGAATGCTTTGGACATAATAGATGTGGCCTAGACCAACATCTTTAATGGTGAATGCAGTGATGGCAGTGCCTACTCTGGATTTTTCAGACCCAGGAGCTGGGGAGATGTTCTCCACATAGCCAGATGTGGACTGAACGATGATGGTACACAAGATGTCATCATTATCAGTATCAATGTCCTCAGCTTGAATATGCTCCAATGTGATGACGTTTTTCTCACCCTCGACTACTACAAATTGGCCACCTACATTAACAATAGGTGGAATGCTGTCTACGGGAAGAATGGTGACGTGGACACGGACCCCTTGAACTTTGTTACCACCAACAACCCATTCATCCGACATGTCTGATATTGTGAGATTGAAGGAATCATGCTCTTTGATGGGGCCAATTTCACCACTTGTGTGAATATAGACAACCATTCCATTGATTATGTCTTGCTGGGTAAAACGCTCAGCATGAACTCCTTTCACCATTATTTCTCCCAGCCTAGGTGGCTCCTCAACTATGAAAGTCAGCATGAGGTCATCTGTGTCTTCGTCATGACCCTGAATAACATTACTGGTAATTTCTGTTGCACCATTCTCAAGCACATCAATGGAGGCCCCTAACAAACCTGCCGGTAACATAATTTTTGGAGTTTCATCATCGACAGGCTTGATGCTGATCTTGACAACAATGGGGACTTCATGGAAGCCATCACTAATGTCCAGCTTAATGGCATCATGAAGAGATTCTTCACCACTGTGGATGTAGGCGAGTCGGCTGTTTTCAATGTCCTCCAACACAAATGTTTCCCCATTAGACATGTCAATTCCTAAATATTGAAGCTGTCCAAACCTGGGAATCTGGGTCACTATGAATTTAATATTCTCGTCCTCCGTGTCCTGATCAGAGGCATCGAGTTCATTTTTGGTTATTATATAAGTATTTCGCTCAAGAACAGTGAAACCAGTATTTGTTATTACAGGGGGTTTGTTGTCAACAGGCTGTAAAAAGATTGTAAAAAGTCCATCAACAGAATTACTAGCAGTATCTTCCACGCTGAATGAAAACTGGACCACTTTTGGAGTAATACCAAGCTCTTGGTCTGGGGGTTTGTATGCCACTTTATGGTGGTTGACCTGAGCTTGTGTAAACTCACTGATTATGATGTCAGGGCTATCAGTCAGTACAATGGCACCAAGAGGAACAGGGCTGTTTTCATCTGTGTCAGTAGGAGGTTTTATGATGGTGTATTTAAGATCCCTGTCATCACAGTCCAGATCTGTGTAACGTAGAAATTTCTTCTTAAAAAATGTCAGCTCGTATTCTTTGACTGTCATGTGTAGTGTGGTGCCAGGGTAAAGTTCTGGAGGAATGTCATCCACCGGGTGGATTTTAATAATGAACACATGCTCTCCTGATTGATTTGGTGGGTCATTGTCATCCTGGACTCTAAAGGCAAACTGGTCAATCACAGTGGTGGTACTATGAGGTCCTTTGTGACGATAAAACAGCTTTCCATCCAGAATATCTTGCTGAAACCATTCTGTCACCACCTGTTCAAACATCTCATCTGTTGCACTAAATTTCCATGCAGATGGATCTGGAGGAGGCTCCACCTGTTTGATGAGCAGCTCACCAATTGCTGAGTATGGCTCTTCTAATATGAATTTAATTGTTGAATCCTCAGAATCAATGTCAGTGGCACTCAGGATAAAGGGGGAGATTTGCATCACTTCATTTTTAAAAAGCACAATACCAGTGTTTGCATTTATAATAGGGGGTTCATCATCAGTTGGGGCAATTGTGATGGGGAATAAAAACTCTACTTCATTACTGCCATCAGTCATTCTGAATATAATGTTGTCACTGTAGGTATCGCTTCCATCATGCTGGTAGACAACAATTCCAGCGTCTAGATCAGCTATAGTGAAAAATTTTCGTTGAGACCCAAGCACAGTCAACTCTCCGTGTTTCAAGCCATCAACAACAGTAATCGTCACATCATCAAGATTATCTTCATCACTGATCTCTAAATTTTGTGAGCTGGACAGTGGTCTTGATTGACCCTCAAAAAGCAGCTGTCCTGTATTTTTGGTTACCACCGGAGCTAAAGTGTTCATTGGCTTCACAACAATCATGAACGCAAAAGGATCAGAAACAGCCCCATCCGTGTCAACAATTTCAAATTCAATCTGGAAAATTCTTTCTACGTCTGAATCCTCAGAGGGAGGCTTGTAAGCGATCTTCAGGTCTTTAATATCTCTCTGATGAAAAGAAGTGATTGGCTGGTTTTGATCATCTGTGCTGATAATATAGCCCTGCTGGTAGCCCAAGGGAGATGTTATGTTAAAGATTAATTCATCAGAATCGGATTCAATATCCTCAGCTGCTAGCATATCTGAAGTAATGGCTGTCATCACAAATTGGTCAATCTCCATCATCATCATAGATATAAAGCTAGGCTTTGGTGGTGTATTTTCATTACCCTCTTTGATTCTAACCATTATCTGGAAATGTTCTTGTTGAATAGTATTACCATCAATATCTTGTACTTCTACTAGCATTGGAATGTAGTCTCTGTTAGGAGAATTGGTGGTTGCGGTGTGTGTATACTGAATTCCCTTCTTGACAAAATCATCACAATTAATCATCTGGCCATTAACAGAGTTGTCAGTAAGACTGCCATACCTGGGAAGTTTGCCTGCACCAACCAGTGTGGTCACCTTGCATGTAGTGACACCATCTTCAAATGCAAACTCCAAAGTTTTTTTGTCAATTGGATTGCTTAGCCCATTGAGCTTATCCACGACCAGAGGCATGTTACGAGTGAGAATCTCCAGTTGCTGAAAGACCACTTCTACTTCAAGAATGAAAGGAACCACCACTGTGTCTGTGTTGGAGTCATACCTCAGCTGCATTTTAATGTGGTCTTTGCTTGGGCTCCGGGAACCAAAGTGAGTATATTTCACCTCTTCTGCACCAAAAGCACAGGGGAACTTCTTGGGTGTTAGCATTCCAGGTCTCTGGGCCAGTGGGTCATTGTCTAGGACCGTAATGTGACAGCGGTCTCCTTCATGCACTTCAGTCACAAGGTCATTGATAGGATCCAGATAGATGGAGCGTCCAAAGGGAACTCTAATCCCATTGTTGGCTACCAAGATTGTTTCAACGGTAGGTCCAGGTCTGTGCCTATGGCGGAAAGCCGTGTCGAATGGATCTGCGTCCACTTTAGAGAGACAAAATCCTAATGAAATCACTATGAACAGGCACTTCAGAGGTGCTCCTGCTGCACTCAGTCTACCTCTTTGCAGACAACCAGCCATATCTACAGCTAGTTGCACTGCATAAACTTGCTAAAATAGATGCACTGCAGTCTCCAAGTAAGATTTAGGATGGTGTCCTTGATTTCTCAAGGCTTGGTTTTGATCTCACTACTATGTTATCCCCCCTCTCTGTCCTTACACACAGTACAAGTACAGCCAACCTACTGAAGCACTGCAGGTAATGCTTAACAAGGGAGATAGTGACAGCACAAAGCTCCACCCTCAGTCCAACCTCTCCCATGGCTAATTTAAGGCAGCACATTGGACAGCCCCCCAAAGTGTTGCCTTCACTCTAGCCCTCCCTCCCTTTTTCTCCTTCCTTCCCCACTGAAAGCAAAAAAGTTTCATATTAAGATCAGTGACATATCTTTTTCCTAGAGGAAAAGGAAAGAAAAAATATGATATAAACCTAGACAAGCATGTTCTGTTGTGAAATTCTGAAGTCCATATTTATGTGACTACTGATCTGTGTTATGTTTGACAAATGCTTCAAGGAATAGAAATGGATGTGGTTGCCCAGGAACTTTTTTTCATGATCTAAAAAATGGTCAGGGCATCTGATGTTTAACTGAAAATGTTCTTTTTTAAAAGTATCCATTTAGTTTACCTTGTCAAAATAACTATAGATAAAGCTAAAGAGTAGCGACAGCGCCTTCTGTTGGAGTGTTGGGATAAAATATTGCAATAAATTACATCAAAATGTAAACAATATTAAATGTAATATATTCCTGTAATTGATTTAAACATTTGGGGTTTCAAGACAAAATGTCCCCACAAAGACAGCAATATGTGAAATCCTTAGAAGGTATATGTAAAAATGCAGCATAAAATCATTGTGTTTGGAATGTCCCCATGAAACACGAAACAAATGTACGTTTGTGTGTATATTTGGTACTTTTTTTTTCTAATGTTTTTTGTACTGTAGTTGGCATGCTTATAACTTGGGGGTTACCTCATGGGGCAGTTGAAAGGTCAAGCCACACAATACTCAGTCCAGATGGTTAAACAGGTGGACAGAAGGTACCCAAGGCCCCTGCATTTTAATAAAATGATAAAAGCAGGTTTTCTTTTTGATTTTCCTTAAGCATTCATGCAAATAATCAACAGCGCTAAGTTGTGAAAGGTATATTCAGGCACATTTTCCTAATGACACAATTTGCCAAGAATAACCATAGTTTGACCTATAGTTTGATTCACAGTGATCCTAATGGGCAAGATGTCCTGCTGCCTGCCTGAAAAAATTCCTCTCATATAATTTTATTTCTAGAGAGTCCAAATATATCTTTTGCAATTGCAGTCACTGGGGATGGGATTTTAAATGCGTCCACCGGATGATGATGGAAATCCCCCATGGCTGTCAGGAGTACATAGAGTTTATCTCTTAATGTGACACATGATCTAGCGCGCCAATACAAGCATTCAGCATCAATTGAGAAAAAGGAGGATAAATAGCTTTCATTTTTTTGAGGTCTTATTTATTAATGTACTTTATAAGCCTTTTTTTATTCATACTTATAAAAAAGGACAGTTTTGACACACTGCTTTATTTTGTTCATGTTTTTATGTTGCGATTTTAGCTTAGCATAACCTAGCTGAAGTGAGAATCAGGGTAGATACTTGAGAATACATACTGTGTATGGAAACCTTGTGGTCGCATCTAGATATAAATACCCTCTTTCCATTTATGGAGCAGTGTTTCAAACGGATATATGGGAATTGATACCACCTCACATATCCGATTAAATGACCAATAATATTTTTGTTTTGGTCATCATTTTCTCAGATATCCTGGTTTATTAGAAATAATCAACTTCATTACTGTTAACTCAACAAGAGTAATTTACTTAGAGCATCATAATGCTGAACATATACATATACATATGTTTAATTTTTTCCTAAGATACAGTTGATCACATTTTTTCCTGGTTAACGCATTATAATAATGTTCAATTTGTAAACGCATTAGGTTTCATGAACCAATATGTTTTTATTTATTAATCACAGATATAATTTAATTGACTATTTACCAATTATTCTATGTTTAGTGTTTTCAAATACTACAAGTTCAACATCTAGTTTGTTTTGAATTTATTATTTATATGAAGAATTAGCATTTAGATTTCCCTCTGGCCCAGTGACCCTCACTCGGTTCAGAAGGAAGTTTTCTAAAATACCACCAAAGCTTGAATTTATGGGTTTAAATTTACTGTGATCGAGACCTTTCAGCACACTGTGAACCAGAAATCCTTTGGAGAACACAAAGGTCATAAATCTTCACGGAGAGCAAATATACACAGAATTTAACAATGCAAATCGTATAACTACCGTTCCACTAATGAATTGTTTGATGCCTTTTAATAATATGAACCAAAATAAAGGGCACTCTGTTTATTCAAATACATGTTTGGGACAACACTACATCACTCTTAGCAACCCTTGTGAAAAACCCCTGTTAGCATTCGCCGAATAGCCAGCATGCCACGGCTGCTTGATGGGTCTGTTTCTATTTTGTTACTTTGCTAAAATAACTTTTGGTGCTCTTGTAAACGCTGCATAGTCAAGCACCTAAAGCGGACACTTAGTTTAGTACTGAGTGATTAGAGGAAACCAGTCAGCACAGCACTATAAGTTAAAATGATAGTTCTTCTGATCTCAAAAACACAGAGCTCCACATAGAAACGGTGGAGGATGTACATATAGTCACTAGAGTAACTTGATTTCTAATGCGTGTCAATCATTTGCTTAGAAGCAAAAGTCACATTAATCATTATTGACAGTACCATTACCAGGTCCAGTAATGTTATATCAGTTGAACATCTCCCAGCATTACATCTGACATTTTAACCTATGGCTACATCCAGCTATAAGCAGCAGTTGTGGTCATGCATCACTGCCTCAGGATACATAGATTACAGACGAAAGCCGCTACCAGCACTCAACCCTTCACCTCTTCAGCCATAGTATAAGTCAAGCATGCTAAACAACATGCTACTATGTCAATTCAGTCATGGTCGGACACAAGAAGGGTGCCTCTACGTGTCCCCCAATAAAGTGAAAATATTGTCAAGTATGTTGACAGCCACATGCTAATCAATCAGCACTTGTATATAAATTCTGTCACTTTAAAGCAAAGCAGGCAACTTTTAGTACTTTTAAGACATGTTTTATTATTGGCTTCCTAAAGGAATGCTAGGATGTTCTGTGCTTTACGTTATTATTACAATATTACCTTATATGGAAAGAACAACAAAAAAAAACTGAGTAGAGTATGATTGTTATGAAATTAAGATTCATCTTTTTGATGAATTTCGTCCAAATTTTGACCGGTTTAGTTCAGGGCAGGGTTCAGTGGACCAAGCCCTCAAAGTCATGGCAGTTATGTTATTCAGCTTTGCCAGCATCAGCCAAACCTCTCTCTGCTTCAGAATAACTCTTTCCCAGAAAGGACGGCAACGTTTTCGCATTGCTTTCGCACATTGCAGCATCCCAATCATGCACTGCTGAAAATATACACACTGTATAAATAGAGGATCCTAGGATAATTTACCCCTCTGGACCAAGCACAGGGTGAGCCGGGAGAGGGGTGGCTTTCTGCCAGGCCGGTGGCACTGTTCCTCTCGCGCTGCGGTCACGTCAGCATTCTTGCGATACCTCTTCTCCATCTCCACTCCCCCGTGCCCATCAGCTGACCACAGGGACTGTACAATGTTACATAGATGTTCTTTTGGGTCATGTCTTTTTATGTCTTTTCTTTTAGGAATATTCCATTTATTTGATATTAGAATTATATCATTTCAGAGCACAACCCAATATACTACTTGTATATTTAATAACATTCTCAGCTTTTTGTCACTGTTGCTTAAAAAAAATTTTTCTTGTTCAATGATTTTAATGAATAATTGTTGCAAATACTGTGAAGGTGTCTCTAACATGCAATATTGTGCATTATTATCCACAAAGCAGTATAGATGCCCTCACTATACTGTACATCACTTACTACTCTCACATTCCTCTTCCTTTTGTTTTTATAAACATGTCAGTTTAGGGACTTCTGATGTTCAGGTGTTTGATTTTCTGAGGCGGCAACTAATTCTGTCTTTTAACGCACAGCACACATGGTTTGAAGTGTTTCAGTGCGCACCTGGAATTTTGCAACAGATGCAATAAAACAAATTTTGCTATTTATTAGAAAGTAGGTAGTCATTAAAATTAACTACTTCAAAACAGAAGTGAAATAGTTTTATTGTGAGCTTGTTGCGTAACCATTTATTTTGGCATCTGCTTGTTTACTTTTGCAATTTGCAATTTGTAAGAGCAATCTTGCTTTACTGCAGATAGAATGTACACCTGACAAATTGCATAAGATTCAGTCTTGCACAAGAATTACACAAGGTTTCATCCAACAGCTCTGCTAAGCAGTGTTAGTAGTTAGATTTGAATTTAGCTGCAATAATGATCAGAGTAAATTGGGCAGCCAGAACTTGATATTTATTACCATAAGCCAGAATTTGATACAAAATATATAGCCTTAAACATAACATTTAAAAACTGTTACTACAGAAAAAGATTTGTGTAAACAACATGTAATGATAAATGACAAAATTTCATTGTATTATTAGAAGGGAGAAGCAATTGATGCACTTAAAAATAGATGTTCCTTTAGACTGCGTAGTTTACAACACTTTATGAAAACAATTGAACACAACTTAATAAAACTAGCCTTTAACCCAAATCATAATGGGCATAAGGTTTTAAAATAGAAAAGGAAAACAGAATTCCAAAAAAGGTATAGTAATGAAAGTTATAGTAGCATATACAGTATTTGAATATATATGTCTTACAATTTACAGTTCTAGGCATTAATAATATGCATGCAGCAAAGGAACTGTAAGCACTCTAATGTGGACTTTTGATGTATACAATTTTCATTTACATAAACTACCAGCATTGTAACAGTTCGGTAAGCTTTCCTTTTAAGATTAGATTAGATTTTCATACATTAGATTTTAAATGGTTACGCTATTGAAATCAAACATAATAAAAGAACAAATAGAAAAATGGAAAAGATTCTAGTCATTTTCTGCCAGGACATTATCCATTAAGTTTACTGAAATTTTCTTTAACCCTAAAACACTACGCAATGCATGATTCAAAATATGGGTTAAAAACCTGTTCAAAAAATCAATACATAATATTCCTTCATATTAGCACTGTACAATGGGAATCTTTTTTTTTTTTCTTAGAGTGTTCACAACTAACATTGTTCTGAAATGAAACACTCACATAGTTTACAAATGAATGAGTTTTTTCCTCCATGTTGCAATGATGCTTTTATTTACCGGATCAAAAATCCATCAGTCAGGTTCAGATATCTGTAAAACAGAGTTGATATTGTTTTAAAAGATAATAATTTATTCACATTTGTTCAATATGTAGATGTAAATCATTCATTGTATTTAACTAAAACAATGAGACGGTTACTGTACGGATAAAAAAAAAAAAAAAAGGTTCCAAAATGATCAAATCCACTTCTTCCCCAGTGAGTTGTAAAGCCAGCTCATAACCTCACACTAAAACATCAGTAACACTTTGCAATAATTTTTAATTAGTTAACATTAGTTAACTAATTTAGTTATCATAAACTATACTTCTACAACATTTATTAATCTTAGTAATTTCAAAATTTACTAATACATTATTAAAATCAAAAGTTTTATTTGTTAACATTAGTTTATGTACTGTGAGCTTTAAGTGTTACCAAAATATCTGTTTGATGGAAAAAAGCACCTAAAATTTATTGATTTTATTTTATTGTTTTTATGACACTTAGGACTGTTATTAACGTCCAGATACTGTAGCACTTTGAGATTTCCTGGAAATGTAAAGTGCATCATAAATAAAATTTATTATTATTATTATTATTATTTGCAAAAAAGCCTGAAGGTGTTATATGTTGATTTGTAAGGCATTTATGGAAACGCTCACATTCATTGAAAACTCATGATTTCTTTAATATGTAGGCTTGTTCACAAAATGGCATGCGATGATAATTGAAAATGTCGAACAACCACTTAATCATCAACAGAAAAGCTGCTCGTTATCCAATTTAACACAAATACTTTTTTTACAGGCTTACACAAAGGCACAAGTGGACCATACACATTCTAATAGACTCATTAGGCTGAGCTGGCATAGTAAACTGAGCCTGAGATAACAATCTCCCAACCCCCCTTAAATAGAGAAAGGAAAGCAGGTATCTGGAAGACTGGACATTCCTTTAAGGATCTATCATGATGAAATGAGGGGACTAATCTAAGAGCTCAAATCTTTCTTTTAAACTGAAGTGGAACCTCTAATTATATCAGAGCTGTTAGGGCAAGTTTGTAGAGTCAGTTTAAATTTCCATCCCAGTGTCCTTTCCACCCTAGATTTAAAACTAAGATACCCAACTAAACTAAGCTAAAAAAATGTAACGGGTAAAGTGTAAAGCATTTGTTGTAATTTCTTAAAATTCATGTATTGGGATATGCCTGTATAATTTTAAGGTCACAAAGCCAAGTTATCTTGTGTGTTTACTTTTGGAATCCTTTTAAACGTTAGTGAATCAAAAGACTGAAGTAAATCATTCATTTCTCAGACCCAAGGCTGAGGTGACACTTTAGGTGCATTTCTTACAGCTTCTTCTCTGAATTCAGATGTGGAAATAATGATTTGTGTTTCCCAAAATCCAAAAAGGACACATGCTGAAGGGATAGGTTTTTGAATGTAGTTTCGCCATTTTCACAACACCTACTGCTCAGACATTCATTATTCAGTTTTATCTGCAAAAATAATCTCTTCTGACAGGACAACACGATCCACCGATAATGAGCATCAATCAAAAGCTTTTTCTCCAGTTTCAAATGAATGTTGTGACACGAATAACCGTTAATTGGAACTTTATCTCACAATGTGACTTTCTATACAATGTGACTTTATACCTCACAATTTTGACTTTGTCGCTTGTATTTGGCATTAACTTTATTGTAACTACGACTTTAATGTGTCTTTCTTATTTTAACAATTCACAATTACCTTTTTTTACTTTTTACCTGGAGTTGGGAACACATTACTATTTTCAGTTGATAATGACTGCTGAGCAAATAAATTTTTAAGGATGCTTGTGCAGATGACTGAATAACAGGATATTTAAATAAATGACAACAATGGTACTAACATGGCATAAGATTGTGCTTCCAGCCACCTTACTACATCATTCCTAAGCTGCCTTGTGAACTTTTTCCTTCTACTAGCAGTTAAAAGAGTCTCAGTGGAGGGGTATTCTGTCAATCCCACTCAGAGGAATGTGGCTATGATGCTTAGGGCAGATACGGGCAGGTGAAGGTATCTATCTTTCAGCAGTGGCTTGATCACAGCCAGGCCTGTGAAGCCGCTGCTCTAGGACACTCACTAGAATAGAAAACTGGAAGAGAGAGAATGTGCTTTGGGATGCCCTTCCTTTGAATTCTGTCTTTTCAGAGCCCTATCAGTCAAACATATACTTGAAACAGTGCGTGTCGATGGCCAGCTGTACTTATTATTTAAAAATAGCACAGGACATTCATTACAAATTAAAAGAGTTCCTTTATAGAGATTTTTTTTTTTTGCAGTATGTATGTCACACACCAACATGGGTTTAAAAGTAAATAATAATTTGATTCAAAACTTTTTTGGGGTGAACTATTTCTTCAATTAATCAGGCTTCCAATATATTTTGACGGTATCATTTATTATTACTGTTATACAAATATTAAAAAAAATTGTACTAATACTATCTTAATATTTCACTGTAAAATAAAACAAGTATTTAAGAGAAGAAATTTTACTGTGCAATTATAAAAATATTAGTATTTATGGCTATCTTAATTTCTTTATTTTCAAACGTCAAACCATCCAGCTTTTATTTTAGCAGAAAACCGCAAGAAGATCTTAAAGCTTAAAACTTTAAGTATCTTAAAAGAAACCTACAGCACAGAATCATACAACATACTATAGTGCTGTCAAAAGTACCGACTTGGTATCAAAGCTTTGTACCCTGTTGAGCGTATTCGTGAACACCTGATTGGCCGTTGTGTTCATGCTCTCAACATATACAGTGGGTACAGAAAGTATTCAGACCCCCTTAAATTTTTCACTCTTTGTTATATTGCAGCCATTTTCTAAAATCATTTAAGTTCATTTTTTCCCCCTCATTAATGTACACACAGAACTCCATATTGACAGAAAAACACAGAATTCTTGACATTTTTGCAGATATATTAAAAAAGAAAAACTGAAATATCACATGGTCCTAAGTATTCAGACCCTTTGCTCAGTATTTAGTAGTATTTAGTATCCCTTTTGATCTAATACAGCCATGAGTCTTTTTGGGAAAGATGCAACAAGTTTTTCCACACCTGGATTTGGGGATCCTCTGCCATTCCTCCTTGCAGATCCTCTCTATTTCTATCAGGTTGGATGGTAAACGTTGGTGGACAGCCATTTTTAGGTCTCTCCAGAGATGCTCAATTGGGTTTAAGTCAGGGCTCTGGCTGGGCTATTCAAGAACAGTCTCAGAGTTGTTGTGAAGCCACTCCATTATTTTAGCTGTGTGCTTAGGGTCATTGTCTTGTTGGAAGGTAAACAAGAGCAGGAGACCTGGAGAAGGTTTTCGTCCAGGATATCCCTGTATTGGCCGCATTCATCTTTCCCTCGATTGCAACCAGTCGTCCTGCCCCTGCAGCTGAAAAACATTCCCACAGCATGATGCTGCCACCACCATGCTTCACTGTTGGGACTGTATTGGACAGGTGATGAGCAGTGCCTGGTTTTCTCCACTCATACCGCTTAGAATTAAGGCCAAAAAGTTCTATCTTGGTCTCATCAGACCAGAGAATCTTATTTCTCACCATCTTGGAGTACTTCAGGTGTTTTTTTTTTAGCAAACTCCATACAGGCTTTCATGTGTCTTGCACTGAGGAGAGGCTTCTGTCGGGCCACTCTGTCATAAAGCCCTGACTGGTGGAGGGCTGCAGTGATGGTTGACTTTCTACAACTTTCTCCCGACTGCATCTCTGGAGCTCAGCCACAGTGATCTTTGGGTTCTTCTTTACCTCTCTCACCAAGGCTCTTCTCCTCCCCCGATAGCTCAGTTTGGCCGGACGACCAGCTCTAGGAAGGGTTCTTCCTAGAACATCTTCCGTTTAAGGATTATGGTGGCCACTACGCTCTTAGGAACCTTAAGTGCAGCAGAATTTTTTTTTTGTGACCTTGGTCAGATCTGTGCCTTGTCACAATTCTGTCTCTGAGCTCTTCAGGCAGTTCCTTTGACCTCATGATTCTCATTTGCTCTGACATGCACTGTGAGCTGTGAGGTCTTATATAGACAGATGTGTGGCTTTCCTAATCAAGTCCAATCAGTATAATCAAACACAGCTGGACTCAAATGAAGGTGTAGAACCATCTCAAGGATGATCAGAACAAATGGACAGCACCTGAATTAAATATATGAGTGTCACAGCAAAGGGTCTGAAAACTTAGGACCATGTGATATTTCAGTTTTTCTTTTTTAATGAATCTGCAAAAATGTCAACAATTCTGTGTTTTTCTGTTAATATGGGGTGCTGTGTGTACATTAAAAAAGGGAAAAAATGAACTTAAATGATTTTAGCAAATGGTTGCAATATAACAAAGAGTGAAAAATTTAAGGGGGTCTGAATACCTTCCGTACCCACTGTATGTCTGTGATTGCCATAATGATCAATGCACGGGAGCGTTTGAAAGCACACAGAAATGTTTGAATTTGAAAGTGGGAGCATTTGAAAGCAGGCGTCTGTCAGCGGATCGGTCGACTGATAGACGCCTCCTTTCAAACTTGGTACCGAAGTCGGTACTTTTGACAACACTACAGTGTAGTACAAAACTTAGTGCCCTGTTTCATTCTGAAACACACAGCGCATATACTTATTTAAGTAAATTGCAGCCTTTGCGAATTGATAATCTTACTAAGCTATAAAGAAATTCCGCTAACACTTTATTATGACGGTCCCCTTTAGACATTCTGTTGAAGGTTGAACCTACATGTCAACTAACTGTCATCATAGTATTAGTAGGCTGTCTTTTTAACATCTGTTAACACTTTATTTTAATGCTCCCACAACAGACATTTGATTGACTATAAGTAACTTGTCAATAAGTACGTGCCAACTTATTCTCCTAACCCTACCCCTAATACTCTAATGAGAGTTAATTGACATGTAGGTACAGTGTTACTTGGGGACCATCAAAATAAATTGTAACTGCATCTTCATTTGTAGTCTAATTCGTTGTTTAGTCCTATCGCTTTTGGCAATATATTTTAAATGGACATGTGTCTCCTTGTCTGCAACAACCCTTATTTGTACCTTATCGTATGTTTATTTCTTTGTAGAGCTCTGAAATGTGGATCATTGCTGTTTATAGACTTGTTCAGTGAAACTACTGGAATGTCAGGAGGTTTGATTCTGAAAAATTACCATGAGCACATCGACAGGCTGCTCTCTAATTAGATTTGCTTGACCTTTGTCCTTTCATTAAATTTCCACCAAGAAGACGAACCACAGATTGAGCAAAAGGAAGAGATCTTGTGTGAACAGTCCCAATAATTAACATATGCACTCTTATTTTGTCTATATAAATTTCAAAAGTATACAATTAAATATATACTTCATATATAATTTTTTACAGTTTGTGGCTGCAACTTTACACATTTTACAAAATATCTTCTTTTGTATTCCGCAGATGAGTAAATGATGGCATAATTAGGTTAAACTATCCATTTAAACATTGTAATTAAGGGATGAAATGATCGCATTTACGTGCCGGTTATGCTTGATAAGCCGGCAATGTGTGCAGTCATGTAAATGTGATAAACCGCTTTTCACTGATCAGTAATGGTCATAAATGACAGCTAGATTTTGGCCCATTACCTTGATTTTGTCTGGCAAGGAGATTTTAATGCTTTAACATAACAACTCGCATAACAAATGGATTACTCTGAGTCAGAGACCCAAATGTGAGGTCATAAACAAAAATGTAATAAAACTTTAAAACTGGTCAAAAATACAACATTTGTCTCATGTAATATATACACAGATTTATATTTTTATTTTGCTCTTGATTAGCCAGCTAATTACGATCTTACAAAGCATACTAACTTCCAGGCAGATGTGTTGAGAGTTGGAGCTAACCTCTGCTGGACAGTGGCTCTCCAGGAACAGGTTTGGGCATCCCTGCTCTAAATGATGATGAGAGGAAAGCTATGAGGAAATTTGTTTTAATGCTTTTGCATTCTCTCGCAAATATTTAGCTTTCCCTCAAGAACTTTGCATTCACTCTCAAAATGTGTTCTTTGCGAATAAACACAAGGTGAAGTTTCTTGGGGGTTTGCAACATGATTTTAGAACATATATGAATACACACTGATCATTTTATTTTAGGAATATTGAGACTCCACGTATGGAATTCAGGTGCAGTGAAATGTTCCCTTCAGGGCACTTCCGTTTGTCTAGACGCACGTGACTGGACATCAGTGGTGGTCAAACTTGTGTCGGTTCTTCAGAACAGATGGTTGGTGTTTAATTGAGTATACTGTATTAAAGAATTTCATCCTTGTTTTTCTTAGAAAGATATTTTTTCTACCTTGTAAATTTTAACCAAACAGTGTTCACCAATGTGAACACACAATAATATAGTCTAGAAAAACCAAAAACAAATAGCAGTATAAATGCAAGTTTCAGGTCGCTCTGTCACAGAACTAGTTGTAGATCAACACAAACTACTACTATATAAATAAATCAAATTAACTCCAAGAATAAAAGTAAAGCCTTAAAGTAATGGACAAATGTTCCAAGAAACTCACAGGAAGTTTGAAATATCCATGTATGTTTGCCATGAACTAATTATCACCCCACTTAAATGACTTCACTGCTTGTAAAGTCACCCAAGCAAATTTATCCTCACTGAAAGTGGCCATCATTAAATGTATGATGAGTAGCACAGGATGGATAAAAAAAGCTCAAGCGAAAGGACAGCTGGAGAAGGACAAAATATAGATGAACTTTGAGTCTGGCAGTCACTGTATGACAACAATGCAGGAAGCATCCAGTAACTGAAAACATTCTGCCTTTTTAAATTTACAACTGTTGTTAGCTTTTGACAATCATTAAATCCATAATTAAGGGAAAAAATTATATGAATTATTTTTATACTTGGTTAAACAAAATGAAAGGTTGCATAGTCTTTGAACAGGTGGACGAGAATGAGCTTCAAGTTTTCTGCCTCCCAACTGTGGAAGAATAGAAGTCATTGGGTTGGCTCGGGGGCCTATTGCATTTCTTTTATCCCATTCTACAAAAATAGCTGCAATCAAGGAAGGTGCGAGGATTTACAGGAAGATCAGCAGGGACATTGATGGATGTTCCCCACGTGAATCAATCGTAGGGTGGCTGGGCCAGTATGGTGGGATAGACCTACATGGGTGTGGTCTCAACATAAAAAAATCTATTCATGACTTCTCACAGAGGGTGAAATGGAGAAGCTTTAGAAATATGAGAGGTGATGAAGTAGCTAAATATATGAACACACACTCCCAACGATCTTAACCCAAATTCTCTTATCTTCTCAAGTCTTATTGCTTAATGACATTGAATGTTGAACTCTTTAATGATTATTTCACCTGTCATTGCCTTATATGCATCTACAGGAAAAAAAAGAAGGTTTTGCCCACCTTTAAATAATCATTTACCCCAAAATAAAAATTCTGTCATCATTTACTCACACTCATGGTGTTCCAAGTTTCATTTCTGAAGAACACAGGAGTTGATCTTTGAAAAGTAACATCAAACCGCATTGGTTCTTGCCTGTCCACCAATAGGGTTTGATGTTTTTAATGGCGGGTCACCATATTTGATTTGGATTTTGTATACATGATTTTATTTGACAGTGAATAACAGCTTAAATTTTATAAACTATTCATAGGTGGATTAAACCACTGGTGTTGTTTTGATTACTTTCCTTTCTGAAGCTTGGAACCCCATTGACTTTCATTGTATGAACATAAAAAAAACCAGCTGAAAAAAATTGTTAAAACCAAAAAAAAAAAAAAAAGACAAAGACAGAGAGAGAGAGACGACACAAGGATGAGTAAATAATTACAGAATTTTCTTTTTTGAGTTCTTGACTTTTCTTGACCTGGTCTAAAGTGGAAAGAGGAAGTCTATAAGAACACTTGGCTGTTGCCACATTCATGTGCACTTTGCAACATTGTCTTTTAAAGACTGTCCAAATAGGGATTTTTCACTTGCCACCAAATACCATCAGTGTTTGTGTACAACATCCCAATGAGTCAAACTTATGGTTATGGTTCAGGTTTAGATTAACCACAACGTATGAGTGTAACCATGGAAACATAATAAATAAATGACACTAAACACCAACAATAGAAAACCAAATTTCACTGAGCACTTGTGTAGTTCTCAACACATTTACATCAACACTTTAAGATATGG
This sequence comes from Opsariichthys bidens, assembly GCA_037194245.1. Lineage (NCBI taxonomy): Eukaryota > Metazoa > Chordata > Actinopteri > Cypriniformes > Xenocyprididae > Opsariichthys > Opsariichthys bidens. The sequence continues at coordinate 17,630,489 of CM074292.1, read as the reverse complement.
CGAAACAACATTTTTCCGTTCATGTTGCAATTGCTGAGTAAAAGTTGTACAATTGTCCACAGCTTTACTACTAGGAAAAGATTACTGAAAGATTGCAGGGTTTAACTCAAACCAGAAGGTACCACCTGGTACAGCTCTGAGTTTCTCTCACTCCCACCCATCCCAAGTTACACCTGGCCAGGTGATGCGATAACCATAACAAAATGCTGGTAGTCAATAACTGCATGCGTACATGCACAAACACACATTAGGTCCACACCAAAGCACAGCGTCTAATACTGTTCAGGCCCGGGCGAGTGTCAGATTGTTATTGTAAATCTAGCATTGACTTGGCTTCTTTGTCATTAGACAGTATTGGGCAGACCCCTCCTAAAACAGTTTGAACATTCGAGGTTTTTGAGTTTTCAGATTGTTTTCTTTGTTGTTTTAATCTAGAATCCATCAATGTCATGGACTGTTACTAACCACTTGCTACATCTTTAGCGATTACAATTGAAAGTAGTGCATAAAGTGCTGTTAGATCATACAAAGCACTGTCAGCAACCAAGTTTTTGTTTCTCTCTGTTGAGAAGACAAAGCACCCTAACTTAAAAAAAAAAGTGCACAGGTACAGCTGAAGCATTTACGGGAGCTCTATCAGCTCCCACAACCTGGAAACGGAGCCTCCAACAATGACCAGAGAGAACATGAAAGCATACCCTCTTACTGGAAAATAATACCCTATATAATAGTCCCTGGGGCTCTGGCTAATTATACTGCTTTATGAGCAGTCATGGTCATTAGCTGTTATCTATGGGGGTGGGAGAACATGACCTCTTTCAAGTTCATGTCTCCAACCTGCCCATCAGTTCCAAACCAGCTGGAATGAATGAGAGGTTTTCTCTCCATTTCCTCCCTTTGATTATTTCACTGTTGCTGTTTTTTGAACGAGTGGACTTTTCCTTATTTTCTGCTAGTTATAGTTTGTTCGGGTATACCCTTTTCAAATGTCTAAGAATTTTTAACTTTGTATTTCTGTGTGTGTGTGTGTGTGTGTGTATGCCAAATTTTTGGGTCAGTAATTTTTTTAAAGAAATTAATACATTTATTCAGTAAAGATGCATTAAGTTACAAACATTTTCTATTTCATATACATGCTTTTAATTGATCAAAGAACCCTTAAAAAATTTCACGCTTTTCACAGAAATATTAAGCAGTATCATTGGTTTAAATAATAGATATTATTTTAATATTACTGTTTTACTGTATTTTTGATCAAATAAACACAGCCTTGGTAAGCATAAGATACTTTAAAAAAATTAATTAAAAAACTTACCAACCCAAACTTTTGAACAGTAGTATACAATATAATATAATATAATATAATATAATAGACCTATAATTATCCTTTGGCTGGACTCGTTATGGCTTCATTTAGTAAACCTGTGTATTGTTACCTTGTTTGCTTTGGTTTTATTTTAGTGGTGTCTTCCTATGCATTCTTTGTGTAGTCTTGCCAATATGTTACATCTGTGTGTCTGAGTGCCTGTGTTCTTGTTTTTGGCCTCGCTTTTTATATTTTACCCTTTTTGGATTGTCTTAATCTCAGTGTGTTTTGACATTTGCCAGCTTTTGACTACTCTTGGATTTTTATATATATATATATATATATATATATATATATATATATATATATATATATATATATATATATTTATACAAACCATAAAGACAAAATGTATACCTCATAAGGTACATCTTTTCTCTTTATGGTTTGTATAAATATATATGAATTTCATATAATGATAAATAGTAATAATAATAACTATTAGTAGCCTAAACAGTTGGCACCAAAAAGTCTGAGACCTCTAGAGAAAATGCTCCAATTTTTTAAATTGCATATTAAATTAGCCACATAATAAATACACCCATTTGTTTTGCTGAAAATATATGGAGTAACAAAATGCAAAAAATAGCAGCATTTTCAGTAGTGGTCTCAGAAGCTGAAATTTTTCAGAATGTCTTTGCTCCATCAGCATTCCATTGTCCATACCGTGGGGCATCTTGTACTGAAATGCTGATGAAGGTCTCTCATCAGCTGTTAACCGAGAAACAAATTTCACTGTAAGCTGCAAACAGAAATAATGCTGCTGGGGCACAGGTGTGCAAAAAACACCCTGACAGAGGGGATTAAAGCTCTGGTATCTTTCACAAGTGTCTGATGACACGAGTCCTGGAGCGGCGTCTTTCGTTGAGCTCAGTGGATGATGTGATGAGAGATGGAATTCTCTATGCCGCATATATGTATGAGTAGAAAAAAGTGATCGAAATGACCGGTGTGAAAAATATGAATGTGTGATCTATGGCCCATAGCATTTTAATCGCAAAACAATTAATCGCAAAACAATCGCGATTTGAGCACATGCAATTTCTAAATCGCACGAGTCTGCAATTTTATTTGTTAATTTATTTATATTTTAATTCAGAATACTGCAACGTTACTGTGCGCATGTTTAAGATGTTAACCAATCAGAGCTCGCTCAGCACAAATTAGAACAAAGCAAAGCGGGAGAACAGAATAGCCAAACGGGAGGAAAGAAGAAAAAATATGGATGCAATTCAGAATAAAAATGATTTGGTACCAAAGAGAAATTCAACATCAGTCGTTTGAGAGAGTTTTGGATTCAAACACTGGACAAAAGATACCAGCTGCCAACTCGCACTTATTTCACACAAGTTGCTATTCCCGAAATATATGAGAAATGTAAGGCGGGCGTTGAATACGAGTTTAAGCAGGTGAAATAATCGTAATTTATTGCCTCCCAACTTGTTTTTAAGACACAATAGTATGTTACTTCATTGTGAAATGTGTGCACTGAAATACAATTTTGAGGTTTACTTATTATGACTTGGAGTTTCAGGTTAGTTAACCTTAATTTATTTTATGTTGTCTGTATTAAAGATTACAGTTTTGTTGATGAAGCTGTAAATACATTTACTTCATTGTGAAACATTTTGTTATACACTTCTCGTGCACTGAATACATTCAGAATGTGGCATGTTTGAAAAAGCAAAAACAATTACCAAAATTGCTAAATAAATCGCAATATTGATTAAAAAAAAAAATCGCAATGTGATTATTTTGTCCATATTGCACAGCCCTACTCTATATGCTGTTTTTTTTATTTTCCTATTCAGGAACTTCCCATGGGCATGTATTTTGCATCTCTAAAAGAGCACAGCACTTTAAGTATCTGTGTAGTCTACTGGAAAAGACTTATCTTTGTAAAATATTGTGAAGGTAAAATAGACTCAAGAGAGATTGCAGTGAATTTATGCACTAGTCATTGACTGAAACAAAAAGAGCGAATCATTGAATGGAGGAGAGATAATATTAGCATGTTCAAACAACTCAATAATCGCGATAATAATCTCACTACTATGTTTAATAGGATATTTGTTTCTTTGTTAATCTTATGGTATACAGATCATCCCTCAGTCCACAAGACATGGACAGTTCCCACAGTCTCACTAACCTTCAGTTCTTGTATTGTTGCTGTTGTTTTCATTGAGAGCATCATCTAAGGATTCCATTGAGGTCTTGGTGGAGATTGTTGTTTCTCCATCAGTCATATCCACTACAGTCAACTCTGCTGTTTTGTCCTTTGGGATCACTGTGGCCTGAGTGCTGGATGCATTCTGTTGGTTTTCTTGTTTAACACCAGCCGATTCTGTAGGAATATGAATTTGAATTTTTTTTGGCAATGATTCATATAATGGTTCTCAATCATTTCTAAAAAGTCACACAAACAAGTTTAACTATACCATACTGTACGTATCATTTTTGCATCACACAAAACACTTCTTTTTTCATTGGCTCACAAATTAAGACCTTTATCAACTTCAGGCGAAATTGAAGAACAAATTGGTGTGATGTAATTTCAAACAAAATCGAGCCAAAAGTTCATCAGAGTTCCTTTTCAGGAGTTGCAATTATGTACGTAATAGTTAGGTGAGCTCTAACACTCCACCTTCTTTGACGTGGAAGTCAAGGTCAGACGCAAATAAAAACAGGAACATTGAACAATTACAGATTATATAGAATTTCAAACTATGAAGTTGTAATTCTCATTGACAGCAACACTGACACCGTTTTTTAATAAAGCGCACAGCACATATTTACATATTCAACGAAACGCCGCTCTTAGCAGCATGGATGGCATCAGCATGTTCGCTAACAGTATACTGCTGAAAATATATTTTGAATTTCATTTTACCCCTAAGCATAGAACAAAAAAGTTGTTAATCTTCTCTGTGAGTATATTGAAACTATTATTCCATAATTGTAGAGATGCCTGAAGATCAGCTCAGATGAAGAGCAAAATTAATATTCACAAAAGTCTGTTCACACCAAGATCAAAACAAATATTACATTAAATGAAAACCAAATTCACTGTATAATAGAGGCAAAATTAGTGCTGAAAAGGCGTGGATTGAGTTTTTGCGGATGATTGTTTTCGCATATGCATTTCTAGGAGTTTTATGGAAGGAGAGTATCAGCTCTGCTTTTTTGGGACCCAACACTAATTTGCACTGCTCTTGGTAGATTGTGTTGGTCAATATGTAAATGCTTTGACTGCATCTGTGTTCTTTCATTTGCGCATCAGCAGTAGATTATGTGCAAAACTTGCCACTTCCATCGGTGCATTTGAGGAATTGCACTCTCATGCTAATTTGCCCCGTTTAGTAAATCTAGCCCGTCCACATGGAGACACGTTTAGCTGTATACATAAAAATTTTCTATTGAATCAGCGTTTTGGGAGCCTGAAACCGCTGTTTTTTTAAAACCGGGACCCAGAGTGGAGAAATCTGAAAACGGCACCCTTGTATTTTCGTGTGTACAGCCACCCCGTATATTTTGTGAAACGATGTCATCGCCCCACGTCTGAGACAGGGGTAACTGCAGCTTGGAGTAATGGGCGTGCCGAACGGTAGGGGGCGTCCTGAACGGTTTCTCATTGTTCACGAAAACTGCCTGTTCCGCATAAAGGCGAGCCATACTCTTAAATTGCTATTGGCCTACAGAAAGCAATAAATCCAACATAATACTATACAACCAAATTACATTCTTTTAATGTAAAAACAGCGTCAATGATCTTATGATTATTACATTCAAGTTTTTAAAAATTACTTTCTAAAGTGCCTTCAGAACTTATGCATGGCGCGGATTACTGCGCGTTTAGGTCTTATACACACACAGGTTTGTTTTGCTATCAAAGTGAGGACATTAAAGTGAGGACGTAATGGTTCTTATACTGTACAAACTGTACATTATGTCCCCCTACACTAAACCTAGCCAACACAGAAAACATTCTGCATTTTTACATTTTTAATAAAACATTGTTTTATTAACATGCTCACACTCACTCATTCTCACGCATACTCATCCACCGACCCACACACACACAAAACGCATCGTGTTTTAGCTATATTAATAAACATATCTATGATAAATAAAGCATTAATCACATAGATAAACATATAACCATGCCTATTACATTGTTTTGAGTCGGTTTCGGTGGTTTTGTGTGTACGCAGATATTTCTTGAGACGACCCACGTGTTTACAGAATTGTTTAGAATGAGGAAAAAAAATATTGAATAGGGAAAGCTCTGGCTCCGTGGGGATGTGGCCTAAAACATATTTGATTCTTGTTTCCCAACAGCACCACCTACTCTGGAACTCAACTGCACACGAAACACCTGGGTGTCTGGCCTTAGTGGTCTCAAACCTTTTGAGACTCCTATCATTGTCAGTGCAATAAATCTTGAAAATTAGCGGTGGAAGAAACGGAATGAGCAGGTCGAAGAAACAGAGCCTTTTGACTGGAAAGTCAGCACTTACCAGATGAAGGGGGATCGTAAAACCATTAGCAACTATTTCATTGCAATGCACACTTTTGTTACATTTTTTCCTCCATGGTCATTGTTACTCACTCTCTCCCACTGTGCGGTATGTTTAGACCTGGAGGTGATTGCAGTAAATGAACCCGCTGAAGCCAGGAAACAGATTGAGCCATTAGTTCTAAGCTAAAATGTAACGTGTGGAGCTTGTCAATGACAGGCAGTGGATTTTTGTGGGAAAACGAACCATCCTGTGATTACAGGGAGCTTGAAGAGAAATTGAGACTGTAGGAAGTAATGTTGTTACCGCTTGCTGCAGGCAAACCCCACTACCCCCTTTTGTTTGTCGTGCTTGCTATTTTTACTTTGTCATCTTGTCTAACATATTGCAGGTGATATTGTAATTGGCCTCAAATGAACCAATTCGATATAAAGCGATATGGACTTTCATTGCATGGAGAAGAAAAAAGCCTGTGTTTGTTTTAAATGTACTAATGTAAATTCATAGAGCATATTTTTTGGAGAAATTCACGGAATATTAAATAAATAAATGTTTTTAATTATATATATATATATATTTTTTTAAAAAAGCATACCATGTTGGTCATTTCGAAACCTTATACATTCTACGGTTGGTTTTATGTAAAGAAATGTACTATTTTTTGGAATGGTGAGAAAAAAATGACAATGCCATTATTAAGGGAACTTCTAAAGTTCCTCAAAGTACTAGACTGCTAAGTACATAGTGTAATTTCCTCTTGCAAAAGTTGTGAGGGTGAAACAAATAGCTGTCAGTATTTCCAGTAAACTGCAGTCACCTTCACTCTTCATTTTTTGGTAATACTTTACAAAAAGGTTTCATTATTTAACATAGTTAACTACTTTAGTTAACATGAACTAAGAACAATACTTCATTACAGCATTAAATAATCTTAGTTAATGTTAATTTTAACATTTACTAATGCATTATTAAAATCAAAAGTTGTATTTGTTAACATTAGTTAATGCACTGTTAACTAACATGAACAAACAATAACCAACAGTATTTTTTATTAACTAACATTACTAAAGATGAATAAGTACTGTAACAAATGTATTGCTCATTGTTAGTTTGTGTTAGTTCAAGCATTAACTAATGTTAAAGGGTTAGTTCCCCCAAAAATGAAAATTCTGTCATTAATTATTCACCGTCATGTCGTTCATCTTCGGAACACAAATTAAGATATTTTTGATGAAATCCGAGTGGTACATGACTCGCCTATAAGGTCCAGAAAGGACTTTGTTAAAATAGTCGACGTGTCATAAAATTTAAATTAGGTTGAAGTGGTTCAATATCTTCTCTTCTGTGTCTTTCTCATATGTTTTTTTTATTTTTTTTATTTTTTTTTTTCGCAAAAAAGGCATTCATAAAATTAAGGTTGAACCACTGTAGTCACATCGACTGTTTTAATGATATCTTTAGTAGCTTTCTGGACCTTGAAAGCAGTGGTTATATTGCTGTCTACGGTCAAATACCTCTCAGATTTCATCAAAAATATCAAATTAATTTGTGTTAAAGATGAACAAAGGTCTTACAGGTGTGGAACGACATGAGAGTAAGAAATTAATAACAGAATTTTCATTTTTGGGTGAACTAACCCTTTACCACATGAGACCTAATTGTAAAGTGTTACCCAATTTTCAGTCGATTGTTGGGGAAAGAGCTCTAACAAAAGAGCACATTAGCAAATTAAACACACACACACACACACGCACAAATAACCAAACAGAAATCTGTGAAATTAATAGAATTTTAACCATCTGTATTACTTTTCTTTAAGGCTTTTGATTAACTGAAAGAACAGGACAGATTAATTTAAAGCACTATGAGCCCACATCTCTAAGCAGTATTTCCTATATTCCCATGAGCAAACCTAGACAGCCAAAGTCATCTATATTTGTCTTATGAGTTTTCCAGATGGTAGGGATCAGACACAAAGACCTCTGGTCAAAAGTGGTCATTTCCTATCTGCTATAGGCATTGAAACATGTCCAAGCAGGCTCAATTGAGATAATGGTTGCTGGTATACAGACTACAATATCATGCAAAATACATGAGTGTTGTTCAGAGCTGGAACCCTCAAATATCTACGCTCCTTCAATTTTATTTAGATTATTTTGTATTATTAGTATTATTATTGTATGTCAGAATTGTGCTCAAAGATTCTTACAAAGTGCAAAAGCTGTTGAAGGAAGTTGAAGGTCCTTGAATATTGCAAGGGTTTAAGCCGTTTGGCGTTTACGGAGTTTACACGAAGGGAGTACATTTAAGAAACTGGATGTATGGCCCTAAATTTGACAATGCCACTTTTTTAATTGCTGTTTTGTCGTTGGTGTAAAATGTAGTCTTTCCTGAGAAGAGAGTCTAATAGGTCTATACTGTGTCTTGTCTTAGAAGTCCATCCAGTGGAGCTCTCTGTTATTGCAACTAGTTCAACAAATTCTTGATCTTATTCAGCTTTCCGGTCAGCGGTTTTACTAAAGGAACTTCGGGGATCACGGACAAAAGTTTGGTACAATAGTTCAGATAATTCAGGAAATATCAGTACAGTTCCAAAGTTTGGGGTCGGTAAGACCTGACATGATCTTTCAGAAATCATCCTAATATGGTGATTTGGGGCTCAAGAAACATTTCTTAATATAATCAATGCTGGAAACAGTGGTGCTGCTTATTTGTATGGAAACCCTGATATTTGTATTTTTCAGAATTGTTTGATTTAAGAGAATTTTATTCATCCTTGCTGAATAAAAGTATTCATTTCTTTATTAAACATTGACTGACCCCAAATTTTTGAACGATAGAAATTTATATAATTTCATTCTATTTATTTAATAACAACAATTCACTTCTGCAGTGTACTTTAGGTTCAGAAACATGGCAGGTTTCAGCATACTGATTTCCTTGATTTTCCTTGTAAAATCAAAATATATGAAAACACTATACCTTTGTGTTGACATTTATTTAAGCTGTAATACATCTCTCAAGATGAAGTGGTTACCAGACAGAATTTGACAGAAATCAGTTCCCTGTGTCATACCTTTCCCTTCCTCAGGCTTTTCAGTTTCTTTCACAGGGTCAGGGTCTTTTAATGGCTCGGTGGACTCAGCAGAAGTAAATGTTTGGATATCTTTGGAAACAGTGTATAACACATGGTCATTGTAGTTAGAGAAATGCCTGTATTGATGGAGAGTTAGGAATAGCTGGTACCTTTGACTGATGTGGTGTCAAACACCTCTGCATCCACTGTGCTGAGTGGGATCTGAGTATCTTCCTGTTTGGGGTGTAAGTCCACGGAGTACTTCTGGATTAGATAAACATGATCAGTATGTAGTTTGAATATCCAATGTAATAATTATAAAATATCAAATGCACAGGGTGTCATAAATTAAGGCTATGAAATATTATTTTTGGTTTTAAAATGTCCTCCAATTAATTTACAAAAATTAATTCTTACCCTGGATTTCTTTTGTGCGCAACAATAAAGTACGACCCCAGAGATGCACACAACAGCAATAATCAGGATAATTACGTAAGCTGTTGAGAAAACAAACAGTATAATAATCAAGACCATCTCTATTTTCCCCCCAGCAATTAAAAAGAAAAAAGAAAACTGAAATGATAGGTTAATAAACAAACATTGACAATAAAGAGAGAAAAAAATATGACTCACTTAGTCCCTGGCTTTTGGTTGGTTCTACTGCTTGAGTTGCTGTAATAATAATAATAATAATAATAATAATAAACCATACAAAGATATGCAATGCCTTGCACAAAGAAAAAATGTTTCTTTTTTAGGTGAATAGCAAGCTTATGCTCTAATTTTGGTGGTAAACAAAGGATTAAAAACTGTTTGCAAGGCCACAAGCTTCCTTCCAGAAAACAGAATTCTCACATTGCTCATTTGAGCAAAATCAAATGTGACGTGTGTCATTTTTACGATGAAAAGCACAATCTGCGGTCATTGTACTTGTATTTCACAGTATTTTCTCTCTTACTGGTTATTTTGCTGGTTGTCCTTTTGATAATATTTGTACTGGCTTGTGGAACATTCTCCTCAGGATTGCCTGTGATGTCATTGTTGGTCTGTGTATATTTTGAAGGATGAGGAGTAGGCGAATCTGTTGGGCAAGAAGAAAAAAGATACCAAATGTCACCATATTTCAGCTAGAGGTTCTCATTTGTTTCAATAGTGAAGCATATAAACTGACTTAGAGTTTTCCTGCATTGGTGTAGACACATGAATTACAGCTCATCAAGCAAAATGAAAAAGCTACCTGATGTGTAATCTGACGTATTCTTATACGTAGTGCTTGACAGGATGACAGTGGAGTTTGGAGGGAATGAAGTGGTGAAGTTGTTCGGAAAGTTGTCTGATGTTTCATTTAATGTGGTGGTGGTGGTGTTGTCAATTGACATTGAAACTAGAGCAGTGGTGGTTCCTGTGCTGTTTAACATGGTTGTATCCTCACTTTCAACAGCAAGGACAAGTAAGGCACCTACATTTTACCAGAGAAAAGTCAGATCATGAGGAACATTTTTCCACGTACATTTACACGTTATTTATTGCATCTATAAATTACAACTGCATCTGCGATAGTAACTGAATGAACAATGGAAAGCATTTTCTACGCTTTACACAACAACAAAAAAATAGAAATAGAAAATAAACCTCAATTAGATTACTAAATATACTCTTATTTAATTCTCCTCATTTACTTGTTTTCAATGAGCTATATGCTCAAATTTAGCAGTTACCCAAATTAAATACAAAAAACCATACATATATTTAAACATACCAATGAGTAGATGAAGTGATGCGGAGCACATCTTGAAAGCTGACTGCATCTAGTCAAATGAGTGTTCCTTCCTCAGTCTGAAACCACATAACTTCCACTTCTATGACCAGCACATGATGCAGCAGACAATTGCCTAAAAAGGCACATAAGGAACTTATGCACTTTTGTAAAGGCCCATTTTGTTACATTTGCATTATTCATCTAATTAAAATAGAAAGGTTTTGTGAAAAATGTAAAGGTTCTATGCTTTTTGTGGTTCGTTTGCAGTAAAGCAAAAAAAGGGAAACAAAAGCTGTATAGGAACATGTGGTTTACTGGTTAAGGGCGATTTAGCAAATCGAGAGAACGAAAAAGTAAATTGTGGGCAAGAATTAGTAAATCGAGGGAACAATTTGATCATTTCTGTGCATGATATTTTTTTTCCTGCATGTCATATGTGGGGCTCCGTATGTTTTATATATATTTTAATAAGTACAGGTCAGAATATGTATATTGTTTCATTTTTACATAAATATATTTTTTCGCTGAATGACCATGATTTGTTACTCTGAATGATGTTTTGCCAAAAAGAGAGAGATTATTGTCATTTTTTCCAGAATTGCAATGATTTTAGTATTAGTCTCTGTCGTTAAATTAGTTTTAATACTATTTCTGAGTCTATGACGACAGAAAATGATGTTGAAACATAATACGCATTTACTTTTCTGATGCTCCCTGTCATGCTTGCTTACCTTATCACTTTGTTTCTGACTTGCTCTGCCCCAAAATTACTTCTTGCAGCTATAATTATGAATACTTTTTGTTTTCCAACATAAATGATATTATCAGGATGGGTATTTTGGATGGAGAAACCCCTCAATGGCCTCTCTTGAACTTGTGACAGCAAGGGGGGGCTCTCTGTTCAGAAATATTGTTAAGCTATTATACTGACAATACCTTTCTCGTTTCCTTGCTAAAGGCCTGTTCACACCAAATACGATAGCTAGAACAATAATGATAAAGATATAGTTCTAAAAATCGTTCTAAATATATAAGAATAGTAGAGTTCACATCACAACAATGATAATGCACACTGGCACAGAGTTTCCTGCAGATAATAACATTGACTGCCAATCTGAATCCATTACGCTGAGCATTTAAAGCAGCAAACGACAAACCTGCAACTCAATAATAAAAAGAGCGTTATAAAATAAAACAATACAACATATAGTAATATTTGTCAGTGCTAAACATTCCTCATTCCTCTATCTGTAATATAAATAAGATGCTAAAATTGTTATCTATATAGAGTGAGTCACTCAGTGTAATAGAAGACACTGTGGTGTAACTGTGAATTTGAAACACCCTGAATGACGAAACTTTTACTTCAGCTTATAATGCAGGCAATCAACTGGACACCTATTTCAAATAGTGAGCTTGACCAGTAAAGGTGCTGTATGTAATTTTTTGACTGAACTAAAGCATAAAAACCTTCTCTTTCCTGTTTGTCATTTTTAGTTCTGTTTAGTTTCAGTTTATATGGACTTTTAGTTTGTTGTCATTGATCACGTGTTCCTTTGTTCTCTGTTCCCACCACAATTTAACACCATGGACACCAATCATAATCAGCTGTTCGCCAATAATCTTCTGTCACTACTTAAGTTTCCTGTCCTGCACTTCTTGTCCGGTCACCATATTTGTGTTTGCATGCCTGCCTGTCTGTCTGTGTTGGATTATTATCCTATTAAATGTTTGGAACCTGTAGCTTCTGCCTTCGTCTGCCTCGTTACAGGTGACTGGACCTCAAATGGATTATGCCACAAAGTTTGTGGCGTATGTTCACAAATGTTCTGTATCGGGACAAAATTTTAACGTTCCTTGGACCTCCCAGACACCACAGATCTCAACTGGAGAGAAGCCATCGTCTGTCCCCTGTCCAGGACTGTACCACACCCAGAGCCTGAATCACCACCTTCGACCGTGGAGCACTCGTGCGTGCCCCCCACAGATGGAGAGCTACCGCCTACTGCGACGTGTCAGCCAGAGCTCGAGGAGAAGAGGCCAGGGCTGATCCTCACCCCAGAAGTGAAGCTCCATAGTGAGTCTAAGCAGGGGAGTGAGCCCACGACATCTGCGGACGAGAGATTAATGATAACAAAAGAGGAGGACTGGCCGATTGACTTCAACGAGGACTTGTCACTTCCCACCTTATGCCACCCGGAACCATCAGCACTGTTTGCTAACAACACCAATGGCGAGAATTCGAGAATTCTCCTTCATCTTCTAACATGGACTGGGATTTAACCATTTTTTTGTTTGTGAAAGTCACTTTAGTCATCATCGTCATGCCCGGTCTCCTCTCACCACCTTCATCCCAGAGCTTAGCCAGTCCTCCAGCCCAGCCGCTGCCAGATATTCAGAGCCCTGAGCCATCTCCGTGGGAGCCCCACTCTGATGTCGAGCCATAGGTCGCGTCACCACCTGTAGCTTCAGTGCAAGAAGATCCTGCAGCTCCGCCTCCGGCCTTGGAAGTCTTCGCTCCATATCAGTCTATCGACCTGTCAGATCCATATTGTCCTGTCACACCACTTCCACCACAGACTTGCCAGCTGTCTGCTGCACTCTGGCCCTCCACCCCTACAGCTGCAGCCGCCTCCTCCTTCCCCTTGATGTCACCTCTGTCCTCAGGTACTCCGGCTTCGCCTTTGACTATCATCACCACAGTACTGGAGACCAGGCGATGTCACTCGTTCTCATCGGCTCTCTGTCAGCACCTGCAGATCCATCGGCCAGACCTCCGTCGGTTGTTGCCCACCTGTCTTCAGCCACATCAACATCTGGACTCCTCCCATCACCTGCCCCTAATCTCATTCTGCTTTCTTCCCTCCTCGCCTGCCTCTCACCAGCCCTCATCCATCACCTTGTCCTCCTCCAAAGCCTGGGATGTCACACCTTGTCAGGGGGGTGGGGTGGGGGGGGGCGGGTATGTCAGGTTTAGTTCCATTTAGTTTCAGTTTGTTGTCATTGATCACTTGATCATTTGTTCTATGTTCCCGCCACAATCTGTCACCATGGACCCTAATCATCATCATTAAATTTACATTTATTCATTTGCCAGACACTTTTATCCAAAGCAACTTACAAGTGAGGAAACAAACAAGTTTTAGACACAATAGTTTTTTTTTTTTAATGATGGGGTTAAGTGCTCGCGAAAGAGATGAGTTTCCAGCTGTCTTTTGAATATTGGCAAGGATTTTGCATTCGTGATGAGAGTAGGGCGATAATTCCACCAGCAAGGAACAGTGAACGAGAATGTTCTGGATAGTGATTTTGTGCCACTCTGTGACGGTACCACAAGCCTTTTTTACTTAGTTACTTTGTTACTAGTGATCGCAGGCTTCTGGTGGGGATGTAGACTTGTAACAGTGAGTGGAAGTAGGAGGGTGCGGAGCCTGTGGTGGATCTGTAAGTAAGTGTCAATGCCTGGAAGTTGATGCGAGCAGCAAGTGGTAGCCAGTGCAGGGAGGCGTGACATGGGCTCTCTTGGGCTCGTTGAAGACGAGACGTGCTGCAGCGTTCTGGATCATTTGAAGAGGTTTGATTGCACTTGACGGCAGTCCAGCCAGAATTGCAGTAATCAAGCCTAGAAATGACCAGGGCCTGGATGAGAAGTTGTGTTGCATGCTCAGTTAGAAAGGGCCTGATTTTCCTGATGTTGTGTAGTGCGAAATCTGCATGACCGAGCTGTCTTTGAGATGTGGTCTCTGAAGGTCAGTTGGTCATCGAAGATAACTCCAAGATTTCTGTCCGAATTTGATGGGGTAATTGCTAATGTACCTAGCTGGATGTTGAAGTCATGTTGTAGAGTCGAATTGGCAGGGAAGATGAGAAGCTCAGTTTTTGCTAGGTTGAGCTACAGGTAATATTCTTCCATCCACGTCGAGATGTCCGCCAAACAGCTTGAGATCCGTCCAGCTACTGTGGAATCATCTGGTTGGAATGAAAGGTAGAGCTGTGTGTCATCAGCATTACAATGGTAGGAGAAACCATGTGCCTGTGATGTGCCTGGGACCCAGTGATGTAGTGTATATGGAGAGCAAGAGGGGTCCAAGAACTGAATCCTGAGGAACCCCAGTGATCAGTCTGAAAGACCTACCAGTGAGGATTTAAACCATTGAAGTGCAGTACTTGAGATGCCATGCGACGAGAGGTTGGAAAGAAGAACGTGATGTTTCAGTGTCAAAGGCAGCAGATAGATGCAGCAGAATGAGAACAGATGATTTGGTATCAGCCTTGGTTTCTCTACTGAAGATTATTTTTTATTTTATTTTTTTGTTGGAAGATTCAAGTTTCTTGGCTCTTTACTCTTCTTCTCTTGGGGTTCCATTGCCAGGGACCTTGCTGGACACCAGGGACCTTGCTGGACACCAGAGACCGGGGTTCAAGTCCCACCAAAGGTGGTCTCGTTACAGCAAAAAAACCTAGAGAAACCAAGTTTACCAAGTACAAAATAACTAGGAGAGTTGAGCTTCCACAAAACAGATAAATAAAAACAGACACAAGGGTCAAAGTGGTACAATGAGGCAGAAACTTAACTTGGGGCCTGGTGATTGGAGTAGGCTCAAGACTGAACATAATGGCAGGGAAAGGGAATTACGGCTAATGATGAGAGTACAATTAGATACCATAGCCCCAGTTTCAGGGGTGCAGAGCACTGAGCTTGGGGTAAAAGTGCCTTTTGGAGGCCTAGAGGGAGCATGACAAGACAACTTATGGAGGGCACTCCCTGCAGGTCAGGAGGGGAAAAGCAGCCAAGAGATTGGATCTTTATATCGCCTGGCTTCCTGCAAGCTCGTTACAGAGTTACACTAAAAGACCTCTAACGAACTGCTTATTCCCCTGGTTATTTCAATACTTCAAAATAAAAACAGTCAGGCTTAGTCCTTTTAATATAACACAGCTAACACTTATTTTAAAATGCCAAGAAAACAAACATGATTTTTCACTTGGTATTATTTATGTTTATTTAAAGATGTAATGGTCAAATCAAAGTCTAGACTTTACACTGAATGACAATTTTACACTTTGGAACATTATATTACATTTTATTTTCATGAACGTTATTTGAAACGTGGAAGCAGACACTTTACTTGCTTTTATATATATATTTTTAATGTACCGGTATATAAAATCACTTTAGTACACTTATTTTTCAGGTGGGTTTCTCGTCTTTGACCCAAATCACTTAAAGACTTGAATACAGTGACAGTATTTCTTAGGGCAGCAGAATACTCATTGGATGCAGGTTCAGTTTTACTGGACTCAAGGACATCTGGTATTAAAATCAACTGGGACCTTTTCATGTAAAACCACATATTGACACAAGGTGTCACTGTAGGTATGAGAAAGCTGTAGAAGTTTGCCACAGGAATACTCTTCAGTAACACAGAAATTAGTAACACAGTGACCTACAATAAAATCAACTCCTGTGATATCCAAAAAATCAAGCATCTCTTTATTTATATATACTTACGTTTCTTTAAAAAAAATTTAGCTAATTTATACTGTTTAGCTAGAAGGAATATAGACCAAAAAAACTGATAAAATTCTGAAAATGGGAATTATTACAAGTTTGTGTACACTGCAGTATTTTTTATTGAAATTGCAATGATTCTGATAAAAAAAAAATGTCTGTAAAAAATTAAGTAGCACAACTGTTTTCAACATTGATGACAATAAGAAATGTTACTTGAGCTCCATACATAATAGGGCGTTTTATACATACACATTTATACACATAAAATTGTCGTTTATTTCCTTGAAATCGTAATTGATAAATATTGATTAATATCTACGATTATTACAATTTACAATAAATGTTGTTAATTGCTTTATGCCATTCTTTGAAGCGACTGCATGCCGTATTTTTTATATGAAAATAAACAAGCAGAAAAAACACTCTTCCTGAAATCTTTTTCTTTTATTGCTTTTCTATCGAATTAAGCCTCAAATGTCAACTATTAATTGTTTTAGTTTCTTCTTTAAATAAAAAAAGTAAAATATTCATGGTATTATAATGTTATACTAAAACTAAAATGTAAACAATGGAAATCTTCTTTTTTTTAAATAATTGCGCCTTTGAGCGCTTATGTAATTGCGGCATCTGTAATTGTAATCACGATTAGAAACTCGATTAATTGTGCAGCCCTACTTCCGAATATTAGAATGATTTCTGAAGAATCATGTGACATTGAAGACTGGAGTAACGGCTGCTGAAAATTCAGTTTTTCCATCACAGGAACAAATTACATTTTAAAATATATTAAAAGAGAACATTAAATTATAAAAGTTATTTCACAATGTTACTGTTTTACTGTATTTTTTAATCAAATAAATGCAGCCTAGGCGAACGAAAACATTAAAGATTTAAAAGAGTATTGGAATATAATTCAAAAGCCTCTTCATTCAAGAACCTTAACAAATATGTGTGTTTAGGTCAGGTTTTGTGAAACGTACGTGTGATCTTGACGTGTGGACCAGGAAAAAGGAGCTCAGGTCTGTAAATGTTTGAAAGTGTGCATGCGTGTTGATGGAGGAAGGTTGTAGATTCATTTATTACTGTTTATTTCCTCATGCCAGAGGTAATCAGTGACAGGATTACTGCTAACTGCCACCCAGTTAGTAGTGCGAGTGAAAAGAGCCCACCAGCAGAACTTCACAGCAGCAGAGGCAGCGGCTCCCTCTGTGGGTCTGGCCACGCAGCTCACCCATGAGACTCTCTAATCTAGCTCTGAATGAATCCAGTCTGTGCCACTGACTGCCACATCAGAGCTCAAGTGCTGGCCAGAGTGGATGAGCTAATCGTTTCTCTTGGAGGTGTTGGGATAGCAGAAGAACGAGAGAGCGAGCGGGTGAATTAGAGAGAGAGAGAGAGAGAGAGAGAGAATGGGTGTGGAGAGTGGAGACCACCCACCCGGAGGATTCAGGATTCGGGAGGCCCAGACGCGGAGCTCCATTCTATGACCCTCTGTGCCGCCCGGAGCTCCAAGCTGGACCCTTCGCAATTGTGTTGCCGCCCCAATGTCCCCCAACCCCCACCTCTTTGCCTCCCTCCAGCTAACACAGGGAGAAAGGAGGGGGTGGTGGTAAACAGCCTGTCCCTGTCATTCCCTCGCTCTCGCTCTCCTTCATAGTACAATGGGAGGGAATGCAGTGGCTGAAGCACTTTTAGAGTGGCCAAATGCTGCAAAGGCTGAATGAAACATCTGTGGAGGCTCATAGCCTAAGGGGGAAATGCTATTCTGTTGTGCACCAAACTGGCAACCTGTTTTTTTGGACTTTTTTTTAATTTTTTTACTTGGCATATGTGAGCATACTGTATAAGTGATTTTTACAAGGGTGCGAAAGATGTGATTTTATGTGTTTTGTTGTTCGGGGGGCAGATTCCTGCATATGTTTTCCACATCCTTATAATTTCATACATATTACAAGCTGTTAGAGAAATGTAATGATTTTGTGGAAGTTATAAACTGGAAACACTTAAGTAAACATTCTTCGAGAGAGAAAAATAGGAAAATTGCCAAAGAATGTACTAAAATGAAATTAGTGCCATTTTAAACTTGTCATTGTCTTTTTATGTTTAGACTGAGACTTCAGTGAAAACCTATTTGTGTGTAAATACTGAAACCATGTGGTTTGAAACCAATGTTTTTTTTTTTTTTTTTTTGCATATTAAAAACATTAAAATTATGATAATATCCTTTTAAAGATATCATAAATGAATTGGGGTTTTTTTCTGCCACAGAGAGAGCCCTTTTCCATATACTTTAAAGCATTTTATACCACTTCTCTGAAGCACCTCTAATGATACATACAATGCCCAGAAGTCCATCTGGCATTTTTAGACCATTTGCCCATCTGCTATTTCATCTGTATTGTTTATCAGATATTTGTACACAATGCTTTCCAGATGATGAGCTCTGTGACAGAGTACGACATACACAGCCCACATTCCCCACTAGTTCTTGTTGAATTATTTTAGGGGAAAAAAATAGTTATAGTAGTTTATTGCTGGTGAGTTTATACTCCATCCGTATCCAGAGTTAAAAGTCCAGTACCTTGTGTGATTCCTTCATCCTTCTTGTCGATTCTACCTTGAAGATATTACCCCCATTAGAGGTCTGCTAACCGACTCAAGCCCGACGTACTGTACATGGAACATTGAGGATGAGGGAACACATTTTTGGGAGAACTATTGCTTTTTATAGTCTTTATTTATTTAGTTTTTTATTTATTGTGTAAGATTCTTTACCAAAAAGAGAATAAGAAATCTACAAAACTACCTTACAGTCATCGTGTGCAAGTGTACCTAGGACAAAAGTTGTTTCAATAGGAGCGGTCATAATACATTTTGATTTAATTTAGTTAATACAGGTTAACTGATAAATAACATATCTATGACATTATTTTAAAAAAAAATATACACAGTTGCAGCATTTTTTTGTCAAATGTTTGAAACATTTTAGAGTACATGTCTTTTAACTTTAACTTGAAGGTAGTTCCCTTTCGAAAGGGAAATCGCGCTGCGGCCCCTAGGGGTTGCTCTGGGGGAATGCCTCTGGCATGCCAGGTGTCTGAAGCATGAGTCTAAACATGAACTTGACATTAGCAGGCGTCAACCTATGACGTCATCACTGGTGCGACCGTGAGTAAGCGCACATGTGAATAACGTCATCCTCTTCCTTGTCTTCAGGATACCAGTTTGTTTGAACGTGTGTTTATTCAGAGACAATCCAGTACTATGGCGAGCACTGACACTAAGTCATTTAAATAGTGTGTTCCCCAGTGTCAGCATTATCTGATGCCAGATGACACACATGATGTGTGGGTTATTTGCATGGGTGAGGAGTATGCACTGTCAGTCCTTGAGTAGGTTGTTTGTGTGCATTGCTAGTGCTTTCCCATGAGGAAACTTCCCTCTCGTCTGGCCCTTTTTTCGAGGAAATCGGCCCAGCCATCTGTACATCACGGTTCTGGACCTGCTGCAGCTGAGGCGAGTAGGAGACTAAAGTCGTGGGACTCGCAGGTGGAGCTCGCGGATGAATTTGGAAGAGGAATGATTATTTCTCATTCATCTGCAGCTGACGAGGGCGAGTGTAAGAGAACATGGATGATGATGTGTTCTCTTACATCATCTGATCTGGCTCCTTGCTTTGAGCCATAATGAGCAAGAAGTGGCTGATGAGATCAATCATGCTTCTGAGCACTCCTCAGTCCCATGCCCCGGCGAGATTAGATCTGCCATGGAAACACGAGAAGCACGAGCCCCCTAAAAGAAAAAAAAAAGCTAGTGGACCTTGTTAGTCCAATGTTTTCAAGGCCTCTGTCTGCAGAGCTCCACCTGCTGGTGATGCTGAGCTGTTAAGCTCAAAGTTTTTTAGGCGCCTTTTGCCTGTAAAAAAAGCTCTTTTTGGCTGCTGCTTTTTTAGAATCTGCTACCAACATGTGGTTGTATTGATTGCACTTCTTTTTTTAGCTTGATTTAGCTTTGATTTTTGTAATATGAGAGTTGTTAGGCCTCCTGTCTTTTGACAGTGTTGTCTTTCTTAAGGCCTCCACTCTCTAGAGCTCTGCCAGAATAACAGTTGCCAGTCGTAGGCTCTCTGTGAGCTTCCTTGCAAGATATTGTGTGTGGAACATTGTAAGGCCTCCTCTCACTAAGAGTTGTTATGATGAGGTCTCCGCTCCTGGAGCTTGGGTTTTATTTCCTAAGTGGTCAGGTTCTCTGTGAGCCTCTTTGGCTAAATTTGAGCATTGTCAGGCCTCCTCTCGCTGAGAGAGTTATCTTAAATGAGTCCTCCTCTTTCCTGAACTCCGCTGTAATAGCAGCTGTGAGTTTTGGGCTCTTTGTGAGCCTCCATGCAAAATGTTCCATGTGAGTGTGGAATGTTGTTAGGCCTCCTCTCAATAAGAGAGTCGTTATGCTGAGGCCAACCCTCCAGGAGTTCGGCTTTTATTTGCTTAAATTTGAGCGTCATTGGGTCTCCTCTCGTTGAGAGAGTTATCTTTATTGAGGCTTCTGCTCTCTTGAGCTCTGCCATGAGAGCAGCTGTAAGTTGTAGGCTCCCTGTGAGCCTACTTGCAAGCTATCATGTATGTGGAGGATTGTTAGGCCTCCTCTCGTTAAGAGGTTGAGGCCTAGGTTGAGGCCTCCGCTCATACAGCTTGGCTATCATTTGCTAAGTCGGCTCTCACTTGAGCCTCCTTATTTAATATGAGTGTTGTCAGGCCTCCTCTCATTTGAGAGTTTTCTTTATTGAGGCCTCTGTTCTCTAAGAGCTCCGCTAGAATAGCAGTTTTGAATCGATGGCTCTCTGTGAGCCTCCTCGCAAGATATCCTATTGTGGAACGTTGTTAGGCCTCCCCTTGATAGGAGAGTCATTATGTTGAGGCTTCTGGACTGTTATCCACTAGGATAACAGTTTTGAGTTGAAGGCTTGCTGTGAGCGTGCTTACACGATATCCCGAGTGTGGATCATTGTTAGGCCCCCTCTCATGCTGAGGCCTCCGCTCCTAAATCTCAGCTATTATTTGCCAAGTCGTCAGGCTTTCTGTGAGCCTCCTTGGCTAATATGAATGTTGTCAGGCCTCCACTCATTTTAAAGAGTTTTCTTTCTTGAGGCCTCTGCGTTCTACAGCTCCACCAGGATAGTATTTGTGGGTTGTATGCTTTCTTTGAGCCTCCTTGAAGATATCTAGTGTGTGGGACGTTGTTAGGCCTCTTCTCGATTTAGAGAGTCGTTTTATAGGCCTCCACTTCTAGAGCTCGATAGTTAGGCTCTCTTGGAGTCTCCTTGGCTACTTGGCTAAAGTGTTGCTAGGCCTACTCTCAATCTGACAGGCATTCTATAGGCATCCACTCTGCGGAACTTTGTGGGCCAGCTGACTCAACCCGTCACCATTGGATTAGAGTGTTGCCAGGCCTCTTGTGTAGGCCTCCACTCTCCAGGGCTGCTTTTAGAGAAGTTGAGTATTTTAGGCTCTCTATGAGCCTCTTGGAAGCAAGCTTATGTATTAATGTAGTTAGGTTTCCTCTCTTTAAATTTATGCTTTCGAAGCCTCCGTTCTTGAGAAGCTCTGACCTATGGTTGTCGCTGGTGCGCCTTAGGGATGTAGACTGTTTGAATCTTCTTCATCCAATAAGGCTCCCATAGCGATCCTTAGGGGACACAGCAGGAGTTCCCTTTCGAAAGGGAACTTCTCAGGTTACGAATATAACCATGGTTCCCTGAGATAGGGAATGAGGCACTTCATCCCTTTGCCATGCTTCAGGCATTTCTGCTCCGATCTCCTTCAAACAAGAAATGGATTACGACCTCTAGGAGAGGCAAGGTCTCCTATTCTTAGGGAACCATGGTTATATGGTGTATCACCTGAGACAATTTCTTCAAGTGTCTTGGAGATGTTGTTGCAGTTCTTATTGACATAGTCTGTTTCCATTTATTTCTGTCTCCATGAAATTTTAAACAGATTCGATGATTGTGGGATCAGATCTCCTTATGTATACAAAAATTGCAGGCAAAAAGAATTTTTGAAAATGTAAACCATTTTTTTCCCCACTGGCACACGCAAAATATATGAAAAGACAACTATCTTAAAACATTTGTGTGTGTGTGTGTGTGTGTGTGTGTGTGTGTGAAAAATCTAACATGCCTAAGCCATTTGCACCATAACTTATATTATACCGAACAATTAATGAATACATTTCAATGGAAAAAAAGTTTGCACTGATATTGTAATAGTGTTTGATAGTACAGTCTAGCAAAAGTAGCACTGTGTAGGAACCTGTTGTTAGGACTCCAGTCTGCATCTGTATAGCCACTTAAGATGAGCTCAGTTTGGTAATAGCTGAGGTTTGAACTTACAAGGCTTCTAATGCCAAAAGGTCAAGAACTGTGAGCATTCAAACCTCTGGCCTGCTGTCTCTTCTTTATCCCCCCTCTCTAAGAAAGCTTCCTGAGGGCTGTGTTTGACAGACGCTCTCCGCAGTGCCTGTATAAATCATTGTTCACGTTGTTTCGCTCTCTTCTGCTTATATGCAACGCTTTGTGAGTCTCCCACTCAAGCAAAACTATGAAAGAGAGATTTTATTTGCAGGTGGGTTATTGGGGAAACGTAAATCAAATGCCTTGTAGCTGCTGTTTTGCTTGCTAATGATGCATTGCGGTTGAAGATTGCATTAGCTGTAGCTGAATCTACTTGTGTGATCTTGCAGCAGCTCGCACATCTTTACCAGACAAACCCTAGTGACCATTTATATAATTGTCACATGTGGTTTGTTCTGCACTTTAGCATGAGTAATTTGTAAGTTGCAAGAGGTTGTTTTGAAGAATATCCAAGCAAGAATATGAAACAATTTTTCTTAAAGACCACACAAAACACATCCTGTTTACAATTAATGCTTCCACAAAAACACCCATAAAAGCAACATTAGAAAACAGTCTCCAGAGAGGCCAGAGAAAAGACCAAAAGATCAATGCAATATGGAAGTCTGAAGAGAAGAGATGCTTGTTTTGCATTATCTGTAAGTTTTTCTGCCCCTGAACATTCTGGATATACAGTATTTAGGAGACCGGGGATAATTTTCCCCTTTTATGAACCCAGTTATATTCTTAATTAGTAATATTATTAAACTTTACGGGACTGAACGAGGTCTATTGTATTAAAAATGGGTAATTATTGTGAATGTTAAATCACAAAGCCCTCTAGTGACAAATGGCAAATGTAGAGTCTTGTTAGTGTGACCAGATGTTTCCTCCTGTATTTGGTGGCATATCATCAAAAGATTCTCTGCAAGGTTTAACCAGAAATTCAAATGGCCTCATCTTTTCAATATTTACAGTGCATCTTTTTTTATTTTTAACTGTAATGTACCATCCATCCAAATGAATCTAATTTCAGATTTTGAACATTTTATATGTACCCTAAACTTAATCCGATAAGTGAGGACGAGTGCTGCCTGTCTGTAAGAGTGAGCGTTCACTAAGTTTTTACTGTAATGCATTACTCCAAAAGATGTCAGGGCAGGATCTCCACTTGACCTGTTATTCAAACAGTTAAACTAAATCCAGCATGTGTACCTGGTAGCTGGTGATACCACTGAACACTGACTGTAAGTTCATTCATTTGGAAAGGAAACCTAATGCAGTTCTTTGGTCTCAATGGGAGTCCACCTGCAGAAAACAAACGCACAGACTGAGGTTCACAGGCGGTATGCAGATGTTGCACAAGTTTCTCCATGTGAGGTGGGTCTTGGACTCAAAGATAGCTTGCTGCATATGGCACTAATGCTGGAACCTGACATCATTTCCAATCTGAAATATGTATGGCCAGAGGAAGGAGACAGCTAGATAAGTCAAAAACAACTGAACTTCGAGTGCGCAAAGGCCATACTAATAATAGCCATGAAATCAAACGTGTTACACATTTTGACTCCCTGTATAATAGCATGTGTGTTGATGAGTTATTGATATTGTTTGTGTCTTCAGTCAAATCACTGCTGGTTGTTTTATGTCCGGCTCCCGTCCTGCAGTTTTTCAAGCCAGCTTTGTTGCTCAATCATTCCTTCAAAGATTGTTTACCTCAAGTTAACCCAGGCCATATGAATATTTTTATGGAGAAGAATCCCTAGGTCTCTATGATTTGGTTTGTGTATTTAGTCAATCACTGTCGATTAAGTCTTGCTCTTGTCTTTTAGGTTTTCAAGTCTGTTTTAGACAGTGATGTCTGATTTTCCTTGATTAAAAGTAAATGTACTCTGGAAAAATTATTAGTTCTCAAAGACTAAAAATTGTTTGTGCCTTTGTTTGTCTTGACTGGAAGCAGAGCTGGTTGTTATTCCATATGCGGTTGGTGTGTGTGTGTGTGTGTACTGGTTTTGGCTATACTTGTGGGGACCAAATGTCCTCACTTATATTGTGAAATACTTTCTCAACCCACTAGTGAGGACATTGACTGGTCCTCACCATTTTAAAAGGCTTATAAATCAGCCAAAAGAGGTTTTTATTTAAATGTAACGTTTTGCACATGTTTCTGTGATGGGTAGGTTTAGGAGTAAGGGTTGGGTTAGGTGATAGAAAATAACATTGACCTGATATAAAATCAATGGAAGTCTATGGAATGTCCTCATTACGATAGCAATACAAACGTGTGTGTGTGTGTGTGTGGATGTTATGATTAAACTTCCTAATGACCAATTCACCCTTTGCCAATGCAGGGCTCAATTAGTAAGCAGCTAAGCAGCGTTGGTAGTTATGTATAAGAATTTGTGTTCCTGCTCTACTATATGTACCGAACATTATTTATTTATTTACTAGGGGGAAAAAAAACTTTTTATTTTAATCAATATTGTCAGTGAGTTGCATAAGATATTAAAGTGGAAATGAAGCAGTCAGTGTAATTAACATTATTTAGTAAATGGATTTCCACTTCAACAGTGCTCAACAGTGTGAGCGTCAGAGATCTGTGTATCTGTTTCCCTGTCTCTGTCACTTGTCACATGATTCTGTTGTCCCCTTCACGTTATTAGTCTATCGTCTACAGCTGTTCTGTTAATTAGTCATGTTAATTAGTCACCTGTGTCCCAGTCGTTAGTGTCTTGTATTTAGTCCCTGTGTTTCCCTCACTCCTGGTCCGTTATCATTTGTGTGAAGATGTTTCTATGTATTCTTGTGAATGGTGGTCAGTAAAAGTCTGTTCGTACGATTCCTTCGTCTCTGTGCATTCCCTGGACCCACGTGACCATAACAGTGAGCATTTCACTCTAAAAATAGTGTGACATTTGCGACTAAAAATAGACCTGTGAGAACTCTAAAATGTATTTAGGAGTATGTATGCAAATAAAAAGTCAGTTTTATCAAATTTAAGGCAATAAAAAGCCTTAAATATATTAAATAGTATATAAAAAAGTCTTTTTTTATTATTATTTTAAGAGGTCATGGATGGCTGCGTGATCAGCATAACAGCATGAGCATCGCTGTCCCCCCCCCCTGCCACCCGGCTCAATGGGTCGCTCATTTGTGTAATATACTGCTTATTAGAGCACTGGCTCAGCCATTACCCCATTATACATAATTCTGTATTAAATTATTGAAACTTCTTCACTGTTCGTTTTACATGCTCTTGCAATTTTATGTCCTCTATTCTCTCACCAGTTTGGCAATTCTCAAGTAAACGTATCTTGTTTGGATATTTTTACTGAAAAATGATTGACAATTTTTTTTTTTTTTTTTCAATGATTTGCTCCATTTTTAACACTTCATCCCTGGAAAATAAATGTAGATCCAGTTTTATGGATTGTTAAAATTGTTTATCAAATTTATAGTCTATCCATGTAATTGATTTATGTAAAATGTGAATTCTTTTATTGTTCCCACACTGAACTTTTAAAGTGGCCTGAATAAATTGTGTCAGATACTGTAAAGAACAGGACACAGCATTTCAAGCGCCGCCACCCTGCCACTACGTCACCAGTTCCTGGAGCTCTTTGATCTCTCAGATAAGTGCCATACCTAATCAGGTTAAAGCACCGCATGCCACAGAGGAAGGAAATTCCAGTCATAATGGCAACGTATCTGTTCCGCTCTTATGCATCACATTCCTTGGGCTAATTAGGAGTAAATATCTGACCCAAGGACCGTCCGTATTAGCCCCCACCAGTGTGGTCCATCTGTTCCACTCGCTTAATTTTTTTTTTTCCGCTCCTAATTTGCAACACAGATGACACAAAACATAAGGAAGCTCTCCATGGCTTGCTCTCCACCTCCCTCCTTTTCCCTCACTTTTACTCACTCTCATGCTGCTCTCTTATTCTTTTCAGCCTCTTTCACTCACGGACATTAGCCCAGATCCTTACAGCCGGGCTATCAGTTATTATCCAGTTCCAATTATCTGCTGCCAGTGACCCAGCATGTGGCTCTCCAACATGCTTTCTCCAGTGCTTTAATCATATGCACATCCCTCTTTATTGGGGTTGCCAAACAAAAATACCATTTTTCATTTTCATATTCAGTGTCCCTGACATGTGTCTTTAGTGCTTTTTTGAACAATAGCAGGTGTCAGTTCACTTTAGCCCTGAGGTCCCACAAAATGTTGCCCAAGATTGATTTTTAATGATGAAATTACAGTATCATTTTTTAAAAGAAGAGCCGTTAAGTCATCACTCATACTTAATAGCTGTATGCGGTTAAGGATTGTCAATGATCCGCGCAATAGCAGGGCATTCGGCTCTGTTTCTATAGTTTCTGTCTGCGTTCATCCGAGGTATGAAAAGTGATGCAGTGAGAATACAAGACATCTGTTCTCCGGTATTTTACTATTAGGTACTTCCTGTCTTGCAAAACGTCTGCTTAAATTGTAACACTATTGTGTTACATTGTGGCAAACGTTGAAACTTTAACAACAATACATTCATGTATTTATGCTTACAGTAAGTCTAGACCCAGACAAATGGTGTCAATCTTGTCAACAGAATTACTGCCAAAAATGTTTTTGTTTGTTTGTTTGCATTACAGTAGTGAAATTTTATTATTTCAGGAGCTCAAATTTTCACAACAATGAGAGTTTTAATGCTTTATTTTGTTGTTATTAAATGTTGATAATGTTAATGCATGTTATGTTTTGCACTTTCTCATCAAATCAGGCTATAAAAAACACTGCATCAGAGAAGCTAATGATTCTGATCTATGTACAGTACCGCAGATATCAACTATGTTTTTCCAGTTGGATGCTTCTCAAGAGCAACACTATTTGAGGCTTGGGCTGTGACTCAAAGAGTGCAACTGAGCCACGGTGGGCAGTAAGGATGGATGAGGGAGGCTGAGGTAAACTGAAGTCACCACACAATGATTTGCTACCCTGTATTTATGAAGCAGTCATAATTTATGAGGCATTCCTAATACTGCTGCAGTGCACTTTGACAGCTGGCTGCCGATGAGTAATGGCAAGGGATGGACATGGTGAGAGCTAAATGTTACATCATGCAGTTTACCACTTCATAGAAAATCTTAAGACGCCTGGTATAAAGTCCAAAGTATACCATAAATTATGTTGAGCTGGATGTTGTAGATACATCTTTGACTTTTATAATGTATGGCCAAAGAAAGTAGACCACTTCAATATATCAATCAATGTATATTTTTTTTTAGAAAGGGGCATGAATCGAACATTTCAAAGGAGCCTATTAAAGGAACATTTTCTGTCATTATTTATTCATATCATCTCAAAACCTCAAACTTCACTTTCTTTCTTGGAACACAAATTTGAATTTTCAATTACAATTGCAAATTTGATTACACTAAATGTTGTTTTTGAATGATCTGAATGATTTGTTCACAATGTCATCCACACTGGTGAGATTTGCTATTCAGTGCACGAGAAAATAAATAAAAAAGCAAAAAGAGATTAAATCAAGTGAAGAAATCAAGACAGCACAGACAGAAGTTTTAATTCTGTTCTAATTTTACATCTTTCCTGAACAATCCAATATGCAGATTTTTACATAACAACATGAGACACGTGTGGCCTGTTGCATAAAGCCGATTTCAGTTGCTTCGCAGGTAAGTTTGAGATTAGTTTGTGCAAACTTTGTTTTTTCAGGCTTAAGAAGGTGGATTGGAAAATTAACCAATAATAAGATAACAAGAAAGATGGCGTTAGATAATAGACATGAGAGCACATGGTACAAAGAAACAAACATGACAAGCCATGTGCTCACACCAGACAAAACAAGACACAAACACGCAGTCTGTGAGAACACACATAAGCACACAAAAGCACGCGGCTGATGAAAACAGAACGTACGAGCGCCTGACCAATGAAAACATAAACCAAGTGCTCACGAAACACGCGAGAGAAGAGTGCACGGCGAGTGAATAGTCACTCAACTTGTATGCTCACTCTATAGACAAAACATGGAGCATGACTGTCTGAACCCCTTGCTCGAGCACACTAGAAACTGCAGGCTCACACAAAGACATGACAATACAGGAGTATAAACCAAGAATGAACCAGACAAGTGACAGAACCCTGACACCTATAGTTTAAATGATAAATAATAGTTTAGCATTCAAATACAACGCAAATATGGAAACATTTGGATTTGTGCCAAATGAGAGATACACAGAGGCTACATGAGGCTTGACGTTTATATAGCCAAGCTACTTACACTTTTCATTCTTGTTATGTTCTGATTGCTCTTAATTTTATTTAGAGGATTTGTTGTGGAGGGAGGGGAACTAAAATGAGTAGCTGTGATTATGTTGTTTGTAAACATTTTACTTTATTTAGCAGTAGGCTATTTTACATTAATTCGAAATGTAATAATAAAATGTGACTTATATGCAACTTCTCTTTTTTTTCTCTCTCAAAAACACTATTTTAGATGTGTTTTGTATTTTTTAACCATGCAGCAAACATTTTAAAATATCTAAAAACTTGCTTTAATTACTTTAAACCGTTTAAATGTCTTTTTTCCTTTTTTTTCTTGATTTTTATCAAATGTTGTCATAAAAGATGATGCTGTATCTACTACTAGATGGCAAATACAAGACTAAGACTATTTTTGTGTGTTTTTTGAGTACAGAAAACACACTTATTATTAAAGTATGGGCAAAAAAGAAATAAAATAATAATATTTACGTTATTAACAGGTATATTTTCTAATCAAATCTTCTGATTCTGCTCGTTTTTAATTTTTTTTTTTTTTTTTTTTTTTTACACCCTGCTATTGATACCTTCTGATATAAATATTTATTTTCTTACATGCAGGCACAGAACGCACATGCTTGTTGGCAGTCTGTAGTCTTTGCGGTATGTTCAAGTGCAGCTTTTTGGCCAGACGCTGCCAACATGAGGCCACAACACAGTCGGGTTTAGTCACTCCTTTTTCTTTGACATCAGCTTGGTGTGTCATGGTGTGTCACTTTTAGACTTTTTGTGCCCTTTTGAATCTTAAAATCTCTTGTCATCATTCATTAAAAGTTAATGGGGAAAAAAGTGTCCTGTTTTTTTTTTTTAATTTTTATTTATCTTCTTGTGTTCCAAGAAACTAATTATTTAATTTAAGCTGTTTAATTTGTATAATGGCAATTGTATAAGTAAAATCTCCAAATAAGTATATTTGTCTATTCTAGGCCAGTTCAGTCTGTATTGAGATTAGATAATAAGAATGAGAATGTTTATATAAAACATAAATATACATCTTATTGCAAATACCTGTATTGCCATGTGTATAAATGCCTTGTGTAAACATGAATTCTTAAAGTACTTATCTTGAATATCTCTATTCCATATACAGTGTAACCCTAATTATATTCTAATATTATTTTTGAATATTTGGACATTTTAAACGCCTAATTTCGAATTCTTGTGGTTTGGCTCTATTTGAGCAGTTTTAGTCAATGTGTGTGGGCAGTGCTGCTAGCCATCATGTTCTGAATATGCTTTTGACTCGTGGATAGAGGAATGCTCATAAAAGGAAACATATATAAAAAGGTCACTCTGTCTTTATTCAGGATATGGAGCATAAAAATGCTTTGAGCTTATAAAACTGAAATATTTAAATATTAGATGTGAGGTCAAAAACAGGCGTGGCTGGCACACTTCTCAATACCATCAAGCCATGTTTATTTGGACATGACATTTACCTGACAAAACAGATTTTTTCATTTTCAAAACAACTATATATAGATTTTATAAGTCACCATTATGCTCATTTCAAAGACTTTCAGTTTGTTGTCGTTCCTGTCTCGTGTTCCCTGTTCCACCTTGCCACCACTCATCAGTCATCATGGACACTCACCACCTTCTCAGCTGTTCGTCATTTACCTGTGTATTTAAGTTCCTGCTTGTGACGACGAAGAGTGAGGACTGGCTAATCGACTTCAGTGAGGAAATCACTGACCATGAACTGTACTATTGACCATTTTCAGCGTGAACTCTGTCATCCTTGCCGTTGGTTTGTCCACATTGATGTCACCACGAAGCTCAGCCAGTCATCCAGCCCCACCGCTGCCGGATGTCTACAGTCCTGCGCCATCTCCGGGGAGTCACTGTGATGTCAAGCCGATGCGAGAGGATCCTGTGGCTCAGACCTCAGACCTCAGACCTCTTTGCTCCATCTCGGCCTGTCAACCTGTCTGCTCCGTATTGGCTCCTCCCACCTTCGACTCCACCGGAGACCCTCGTCCTGTTGGCTCCCCCTTGGTCAGTCGTCACACCACTTCTGCCACGAAAGGCAGCAGGTTCCTCCTTCCCCTTCACACCAGCTCCGCCTCAACCCTCAGGTACTCTGACTTTGCCTTCGACGGTCATTGCCGTGACATCACAGAGATCTCCAGAGCCAGAGATGTCTCGTGAGTTCATCAGCTCTAATTTTGCACCCATAGATCCATCTACCGAGTCTCCGTCACTCACCACAAAAACATCCCAGCTCCTCCTCTCCTCGACTCTGTTGTTGGCTGTCGGTACTGGGGAGCTCTGGATCTGTGTCACCATCAAGCACGCTACATCTGCGCTTCAGCGAGCTCATCGTCATCCCTTCACCAACCCATCACTCCAGCCTCTCACCATCACATCGCCACCACCTCATCCTCCTCCCGAGCCCCCTCATGTTCTCCCCCTGATGTTCCGTTACGACGCAAGTTCAAGGACTTTCAGTTTGTTGTCACTCCTGTCTTGTGTTCATTGTTCCACTTGACGCCACTCTTCAGTCACCATAGACACTGACCACCTTCACTGTTGTTCGTCATTTACCTGTGTGTATTTGAGTCTATGTTAAGTGTGTTTGCTATTGCCAGTCTGCCTTAGATTTATATTGAACTTTGTTGTATTGAACTTGAATCACCATTGCGTTGAAGCATGTAATATTATGTATATTAAATATTTTGGTAGCACTTTATTTTACAGCCCTGCTCCCCTTGTACATACTGTATAAAGTAATTGCAATAACTGGGTAATAACTAAGTTCTAATCCTGAACCTACCCCTAAACCTAACCTTAACCCATGAGTTACCTTATATTATCCAGTAGTTTCTTAGGTAAGTACATGTAAGTGCACCCAATATTTTAAATAATCTACTTAAATACTGTATATCATGGGTCTTCAACCGGGGGTCCGTCAATTAATGTTTGATCACAAATAAAAAAAATAAAATAAAACGTGTAAAAACATCACAAAGTCAAATTTAAATAAAATATGTTTGATTTTACAAATAGTATTACATTAACAGCTTTAATAAAACCCTTGCGTTCACGTGCAGTCACGTGATCTCATGATACTGTCAACACAGACTATGAGCGCTATAATTTGAAAACGCTACTGGCTAATAATTTATATACAATTTAGCTCGCCAGAATGGATCGTTTGTAACACAGCTTAAAGTTCAGGTAAATGTATAATCGTCCACCTGACAGTAAAATTTAAATGTGAAGTTCTGTTTAAACTTAAAGGCCGGGACACACCAACCCCACGTCCAAGAACTAGCGGCAACAGAGGCAACGGTGCTGTCGCTCATGTCGGCGGAAAAATATGTGCTTGAACACCGAAAGAATTTAAGCCGACTGTCAACTAGCGCGCGCTCTGCGCCTGCATATAAATGAGATAACTGTCTATTGAAGCAGATATATTTGTCTATATTTGTCATTCAAAAAGGGAAAGCAAAACCAAGACTGCAATACAAACCATAAACAAAGCAGCGCTTGCTTACCGTTTTGAATATCAGTCATGCTGATCATGTTCTGCTCATGTTATTATGAAAATATTCCTGGATTCGAGTGCTCAGGTAAGATGACGTGAAATTAGAACAAGCTTCTGTCTGTGCCGTTATGACTTATTTGCTTGCTTTCATAACTTTTGCTTTGTATTCTCGTGAACTGACTCAGCCAATCAGAGTTCTCTCTCACTCACCGACGGCCCGACACCGATTCAACATGTCGAATCGGCCGAAAAACACCCGATGAGGACCAGCCGACGGTGCGGAACACACTGAGAAAACTCAGTCGGCCGACGAACAAAAACTGCCCGACGGCCGACCATCAGCTTGGTGTTTTTCGGGCTTTAAGTTGAAGTCCACCTGACAATAAAATTGAAATGTATGAAACTGCAAGTCTATTAAAATAATTGTGATCAAGACAACTGTGAACTTAATAAATTGTGATTTTAATTGCTACATGTTTGTTATGATGCATAAATCTCTTTAACAATGAAAATATAGCCTACAGACAATGTACAACAACATAGTTCTAATCTATATTGTCTCAATATAATATTACTTTCGTAATATGATTGATTTCTATTAATATCAGAGGCTCTGTTTGACACATTTCGTGTGGGGGGTCCCTGCTCCGTGTTCGCTCATCTAAGGGGTCCTTGCCCTGAAAAGCGTTGAAGACCCCTGCTGTATAATAATTTTTAAAATTTCATTTAAATTAATTTTATATTCATCTATTGCAGTCAGTCAGTCAGTCAGTCAGGTACGTGACTTGGCTGACTGATACTCTTGCCAGATCAATAATATTTTCGACACAAAAATTGCTACTATAATTGTGGCAAAAAAGTCACCGGCGACATGCCTAAATAACTGTTGCCCCATTGCATTCACCCCTGCCATAGAGAAGTGCCTCTAGCAGCAGGTCATGACCCACATCAAGTCCTTCATCCCACCCACATTGGACCCCTTATCCAGTTCGTTTATGGGCAAAACCATTCTATTGTGGATAGGATACCATATCATTTTTTATACACTAGGTCCTCTGTCATCTATATGATCAAAACATTTTTGTAAGAATACTTTTCATTGATTTCAGTTCGGCATTCAACACTACCACTGACATTAACTGACGAAACAAAGACATTTGGATTGTGCACCAAACTTTGCAACTGGATCCTAGACTTCCTGACTAACAGACCTCAGGCAGTCAGGATCAATGACCAGACCTCCCAAACCATCATCTTGAGTACCGGCACTCCCCAGGGCTCTGTCCTTAGCCTTCTACTTTTCAAGCTGTACGCTTTTGCCAGGGAGATGGCCAATCATATTATGGAGTCCAGTGATGACACCACAGTGGCCGGGCTTATCTGTGATACTGATGAGATAATTTTCATAGAAGAGGTGAGAGAGCAAGAAATATGAACTCTCTTTATGACAAAAAGAAAAAAGAAGTAATTGCTGGCTTCAGGGTATGTCATGTGCCCCACTCACCTCTGCTCGTCAGCAGGGCAGAGGTGGAAATAGCCCACAGCTTCAGTTTTTTACCTCCCAACCAGCAAGTTTTCCTGATCCTGATATACAGTTGAACTCAAAAGTTTACATACCCCTTGCAAAATGTGCAAAAATGTGAATCCTTTTAATAAAATAAGAAGGATCATGAAAATGTATGTTATTTTTTATTTAGTTCTGTCCTGAATAAACTATTTCACATAAAAGATGTTTACATAAAGTCCACAAGACAAAAGAAAAAGCTGAATTCATAAAAATGTCGCCGTACCTTTGATTCTAAATACGATGTGTTGTTACCTGGATAATTCACGTTCGTGTTGTGATGGTTGTTTTTGAATCACTTGTTTGTCCTGAGCAGTTACATTAACCATGTTCTTCAGAAAAATCCTCCATGTACTGCAAATTCTTTGATTTTCCTGCATCTTTTGACTGTAACAATGACTGTATGATTTTGAGATACATCTTTTCACACTGAGGGCAACTGTTAAAAACTATTAAAAACATTCCCTGATGTTTCAGAAGGAAACACGATGCATTAAGAGTCAGGAGGTGAAAACTTTTGAACAAGAAGATGATGTGCGAGTTTTTCTTATTTTGTTAATTAAAGATCATATTTTTTTCATTTAGTACTGGATCATCCAGGTAACGACACCGTATTAAGAATCAAGGGTATGGAAACTTTTGAACAGGGTTATTTTTATAAATTCAGCTATTTTGTAATTATAAAGT
Source organism: Opsariichthys bidens (assembly GCA_037194245.1). NCBI lineage: Eukaryota > Metazoa > Chordata > Actinopteri > Cypriniformes > Xenocyprididae > Opsariichthys > Opsariichthys bidens. Next base: position 17,595,787 of record CM074292.1, on the reverse strand, counting down.
CTTGTGGACTTTATGTAAACGCTGATTTGTAATGTGAAATACTTTTATTTAGGACAGTATAAAAAAATAACATGTAATTATCATGATCCTTCTTAATTTGCTAAAATGATTAACAATTTTGCACATTCTGCAAGGGGTATGTAAACTTTTGAGCTAAACTGTATCACCCACTCTCCATTGTCTATAAACGTATAAACATTTAGTCATTGTACCTCATTGCAATACTGTTTTTTTCCCAGTTTCAAACTGCACCATTTCTATTATCTGCACATGACTACACACAGTTTTATGTCCCGGGTTGAGCAAAATTAAACTTTTCCATTACTTGAAGATCTCAACAAATCTTGGAAGTCTTGGAAACAGATTTGAACAGACTGGGAACAGACTTTTTTTTTTTTTTTTACCATCAGTTATTTTTGCTCCTTCTCAAAATCCATTTTTGTATAAATGTTGTTTTAGCTTTGTCTCTGACCCAGATTTTTTATGTTAAAAGCATCAGTTTTTAAACAAATATTGAAATAATCATAAACCATTTCAATGTGTATTTTGTGAAAATTATTTGTCAATTGTTTTCTTTCTTTTTTTCAAAAAGCAAACTTTAGATGAAGTGAGGCATGTCATATGTGAAGAAAATATATTAACATCAAATACATTTGTACAGAATATCTTACTGCATGTCACCTCTAATAACAATCAACTCATTAAAAAAGTTTTTTTGCGTGAATTTTTAATATACATAAAGTTTTATTGCAGATTGTTATTGAAAACAATGAAATTGATCTTATTTTGGAAATGTTCCTGACATTTTAGAAAAATGATAAAAGTTTATATTATATAAAAAAAATTGTCTCAGATGATGTTGAGGAAAATACAGGAAAATAAACTTGCAATACAAACTGAATGGTTATAAAAAGATCTTTAGAAATAATCATCAGTCTAATAGTATGACATGTTGTCCACACAGGACACTGGCCCGTGGTAGCGAGCGAGGCATTAAGAGCAGTGGCATGAGGAAACGTGGAGAATGAGAGCTGGGGGCATTGATCTGTGACTGCAGATAGCAAAGAGGCAATGAGGGGTCAAGCAGCCTGCCGGCCGGATGACACCCCCTGCATTCATCCAACGCACACAAACCTGCCCACAGCAGACGTGGGTCACCGCCTAGAGCACATCTACTCATTATGGGCTCGTCTGTTTGATGGACACACCCGGTGAGTATGTCAGTTAGTTTGTGTGTGTAAGAGTGATTGTGTGTGAGAGTTCTGCATAGAGACAAGGTGTGTGTGGCTGTCGGTGCTGTGTATATGAACTTGATGTGTGTGGCCCTGTGTGTTAGCGTGGGTGTGTGGGAGAAAAACTGTGTGCATGTTCACCTAATATGTATAACTTTGTGTGTGTGTGTGTGTGTGTGAAACATGGTACTCCACAGGGAGATAAGCATCCCAGGTGGTCTGGTGTGGGCTGAAACATGAACGTCCTCAGTGTCTGTGGCATACCTGTGAAGCACAGCCCTCAGACTGGCAGTCTCCATGTTCAGAGGAAACCCTACACTTCACACCCTGTGCTCGCAGCTGGTCCTGTACTCCCTTAGGAACCAGGTCTGTCTTTACACGCTCTCTGCTTCTTTACCCAACATGAGCAATGTTATTACCACCACAACCTTTCCGGAACCCCCTTTTTTTCTCGCTAGGTGGCACAAGGAAGGATGGATGAATACGGCAAACTTTGCCATATTGTGTGTCTTCCTAACCAAAGATGTTTTATCCCCCTACAGACATTATGGTGCATTGATGAGTATTGCACAGCGATATTGTTTCAAATCGCTGCGCACACATTAATTAGCAACCCTATTTCAGTTTCATTACACGACATGGGTTGTGATATTGGCTAGTCATGTTTGAGATCCAGAAGAGGCAAGCAGGGCATGCAGTACATCAAACAGCTTAAAGAGTGTAAATGAGCATGTGCTTTATTACAAGAAAAAGATCTGCGAATCATTTTATAAGCAAATGATGCAGGTAATTACCTGATGATTAATAACTGATATCCAAATAATAGTCTTTTAACTAAGAATGTTTAGATTATTATCAGTTTAAAAACAGAAATGTGATGCTAAATGGGATATATTTGTTAAAGCACTTTCATGAATCACTCATGAAAAACATTTATTTGTCCGAGCTGTAAAGCTCTCTGGATCATCTATCTGCATTCTTTTTAAGTGGATGTATTCTTTTTATGCCTTACCTATGTAATTCTGTGGACTTTTTCTCCCTTTCTAGTGTCCTTGCACACATTATGTGACAATAACCAGTTTTACTGGCATTATGTAGTTATTACTCTGAAGATGAAAAATTGGTTATGACCTTACACAATGTCAGTTAGTGATTTTATTCAATTAATATCAACACTACTGTTCGAAGCGTTTGGAGTCAGTGTGTAATATTGTAATATTTAATACAAATATTCATCAAAGAATCCTAAAAAGATCACAGTATCAGTTTCAACAAATATATTATCAATATTGATAATAATAAGAAATGTTTCTTGAGCACCAAATCAGCATATTAGAATGTGACACTGAAGACTGGAGAAATGATGCTGAAAACTTTAGCTTTACCATTAAAGGAATACTTGCAATTTATTATATATTAAAACAGTTATTATAGATTGTAATAATATTTCCAAATATTACTGTTTTACTGTTGTTTTTGTTCAAATAAATGCAGCCTTGGTGAGCATAAGAGACTTACCAAGAGAACCTTACCAACCCCCAACTTTTACACAGTAGTGCGATGAGAGAGTTCTTTTTTCAAAATTTGTATTGATTCTATATTGAACCTAGAAGATTCCGTCAACAAACTTCTGAAAATCGGTAGAGCTGAACGATTGTGGATAAAATGAGAGAATTTTTGGTTTCAAATAGAGATCACGATTCTCTCTCTGAATGTACAACTAAACAAAATAATATGTTATTTACTAGAGGTTCTGACAAAATATTAATTGCTGGACTGTATTCTTGTTTACTTACTCTGAATTGTTATTATTATTTCTTTTTTTAATGAATTCAATGATTTATTAATAAATACCTGTTCCATTACGGGATAAATCAGTGTTTTTGAACGAATATTTCAAGTGAATGATTCAATGACATACATTTAGTTTCAAAGCTGGTTTGCTCCAGTTTCATCGCTATCTTAAGCATCAGTGTTTAAACTTTTATCTCTAAACTTTTATTTGTAACAGAAATAACCTCTGTGTGGTTCAAAACGGCTCTCTCTGGGTCAGTGCGGCAGCATGATAACAGATTTGAATGTTCCGATATGATTTTGTCAAAGGTTTAATAGACACGGACGAATCGTTGTCATTAATAAAAGAAGATCGCGTGGGATCGGGACCTTTTTATGATTAATCGTGCAGCTCTAGTAGACAGTGAAGTGGCACTTGTGAATGGTATGGGTGGCGACATGTGGTGTTCAAAAATTCCAATGGCGTAAATCCTGTAGGTTCCTACACACTGGTGGAATGAAAGCTAGAAGTGGATGCTGACATAAATCATCATTAGGTGGGTCCAAAAGATGTTTGGTCACACTGAAACAGATCCAACAGTATCAGCATGGGGTGAATAAGGATAAGGTGGACCAGTTGAGAGGTGCTCACAGAAAAATGTGGTTCAGAAACAGATTCTACATGGTGATGAGTGATAAGATGACAAGGAAGAAAGCTGTGAGAGAATGAAATGAGCAAGATTGAGAGATGTCGTTAAGGGCATCCGATCAGACAGCAAACATCACACATTGCTGTAGCCTGTCCAGACCTGTTCAGACATCATTAGGACATACTTTCCCTTTTCAGCATCCAATCTCTATTTACCAAACATACATAGAGAAATATACAACAGCTGTTTGTGTTTACCCAGTAACCAAGACACATTCACATCACACTTTTCTGACTGGGAGGATTGAAGAACCACCCAACAGCCATAGGACTGTAGGACTGTAAGGACTCTAGGATGAGCTTGAATGGGACATCTTTCAGGTGGTTCCTCGGAAATGTATGTTTTTTTTTCATCTATATTTAGAAGCAAGGGCTGGCCAAACTCACTGTTCCATGTGATTATCTCTTTGTTTAGAAGCATCCATTTTGTTCTCAATTATAACTTTGCACAAAAGTAATGACATGTTGTCTTAATAAAGTAGAACCTTGGGATAGACCTACGGCCCTTACACTAGCGTGAGTGGGGCCACATATAGAGCGATACCCAATCATTACTGTGGGAAATTAAGGAATGAGTGGAGTTTCATTTGGATCAGAGCACAATGGCCAAGTAGCCTCCACTCCTGAAGCCTTTCCGTGGCATTAATGAGTAGGCCTAAAAGGAATCTGCCTCCTTTTTTTTCTGTGCTGATTTTGGAGGAAAGTTGGTGGGAAATCTGTGGAATGATGTAAATGTTTTTAGTACTATGTTAAAGGTATAATTCCACACAAAAGTGAAATTTTTCCCCATCTCATTCCAAAATATTTTTTTTTTTCTTCTGTGGAACACAAAATAATATATTTTGAAAAACTTGACTAACATGAGTATTAATGTTAAACTGAGTGTTATTGCATTATCAGATTTGCCAAACTATTTCAAGATACAAAGCACATGGCATGTTTAAAAATATATGAATTACAGGCTTTTCTGTGACTGCATATTCCATGTTGGTCAACTGAAACGGAATTATTTTAATAAGTGATGTTATCGGTTGTGAAATGATATGCCAGACTTGGATGTGAGCACAGTATATGTAAAAAAAAAAAAAAAAAATCCACTCTCCAAAACACACACAGAGTGTTAGCACCTCATCCTTTCTCTCTGTCTCACTTTTTTTCTGCTTCTTTCTCTCAGCCCTGAGAAGTTATTAATGCTGAGGGTTCATTACAGCTGTTCAAACATGGGGTCGGCAAATGACCCGTGGTTTAGGAAAACACAGTGATTTACTCTGCAGTGTGTGCTAAAATAATCTAAAGGGGAGCGTAATAACATTTGTCATTACTCACAAGACGCCACAACTCACTGGAGAGGAGAGGAAGGGAAAACGAGAGAAAGTGAGTTGTAGCAACTGTGCAGGAGGGGTGTGGAGAGCAGTAATGAGGAGTAGTTCACTCGAAAAATGACAGTTCTGTCTTTATTTGCTAACTGTTATGTTGTTCCAAAACCATATGACTTTAAAATCACTGGTGAAATTCTGAAAAATCACTCACTCATTTCTATACAGTTACAATGAAGGGGAACTGGACATTTCAACCCTCAAAAAGGAAGCGAAAGTACAATACAATTATCATTAACACATTTAATATGACACGTTCTGTGTTACAAGACTTTTAAAGCCATGTGATGGCATTGTGTGACAAACTGACAATAATCTTCCTGTTCAGTCATTCAGTGATTCTGAAAGAATCATCGACAGATACTGGTAATTGAATCCGAGATTTGACCTGAGAACTGAAACTTGAACTGATTTGTAAATAAATCATTCAGACAGATTTTGTTAAATGAATCAATTGAATTCAATTCAATTGAAAAGAGCCTACTCAAATAATCGATTTGTTCATGAATTGGGTATTGCTAATTTATTTATGAACATTATGAACAGCTAGAGTGGATGTTAAGATCGATAACAGAGTCAGTGAGAACCAGATCACTTATGAAGGAATGTTTTTATGAACTTGATAATTCATTGAATTGATTTGAAACTGGACATTATCTCATGAATATGCCAAGGAGAGCTATGATAGATGTCAAAAGTTTAAAAGAAGTTTCAGGTTGTTTCTCGTGAAATCTTTCCACCTTATTTTTAATGCAAGAGGGGCGTGGCCATTTGTAAATCGAATGTGTTCTGCTTTTAGTTATTTTTCGCTGTACAAAACATTGTTAGTGTTACATGTATACCTGTTCTGGATTGTTTGTTTTTCTGTTTTCACATGTGCTCTTCTGTTTTGATTTCTTCCCACCGCTCACATCATCATTGTTTCATCGTCTTCAGCTGCATGTCATTAATTAGCGTCATGTGAGCCCTTTGTTTCCATGTGTATTTAATCCCTCTGTTCCTGTCTCTCCCTGGTCGATCATTGTATCGTTTTTGGTGTTCTTGTGTGCATTGTTTCTTGGATTATATTCTCCCTGTGGATTATTATTAAACGTTCGTTTGTGTGAAGCTCTGTCTGGAAGCTTTAACTGTTATGGTGCTTGATATTTCTTATCATATTATTTTAATGTATTGTCTTAATTATAAACACACTGGTTTGTAGTGCAAATAGTTTTACTGTTTACTTAACTTGTTATTCTTGTCATTTCCCTCTAGTGGCTAAAGACTCTGAAGTCTCACACATTCACAGAAAACACCTTATTTCCGCATTTAAAATAAGGTGTGCGATATAGCTAGAGTGCGTGGATTATACAGCCCTCTTTTATACATTTATGGAGCTTTAGTGTCATTTTGAAGCTTGACAGCACCATAACACCCTGGTCTAAAATCTCATTTTGGGAGAGGCAAATATGATTGAACCCAGAAGTTGTTTCTCAAAATCCTCTCACCTTCATCTCTCAAGGAGGTCTTAGTTTTCCACAGCAGCCCACATCACCTGTTTAAAGGCCAAAGACAGAACCTGTGTCATCTATCCAGCCCCCTCTCATAACTCTTTCATAATAATTAGCATGAAACATTCTGCCACCATCGTGGCTAAAACCACATGGTTTCAATGGGCACCAGTGGCCAAACAAACCCACCCTCTGAGGAGGGACACATGGGTATGTGTCACACTTGGAAGCCTCTGGCATTACCAATCTCTTCCAGGGAGCAAGGGAGTGAGAAAGAAAGAAACAAGTGAGGGAGCAGGAAGAGATTGGGGCAGCTGCCTTCTAAGCTGTCTTGCATTAGCAGTGTCACTGCTTGTTTATGTTTGTGTTGTATTTTCCAGACTTTAATTGAGGGAGGTTAGAAAGAAGTGGAACGTCAGTCACTCCGTTGTTTCTTTGTTGTTGTTGTTGTTATACTGTGCAGTGGTCTGACGATGTACATCCACCCTTAGGATAATACACATGCCACCACAAGAAGCTCTGTGAGTGTGGAGAATGGGCCCCTTGACATTAAATTATGCTGTCTACAAGTTGATGAATTCAACTCCATTTTCTTCCACAAACAAAACGCTTGATGCACATATCATCAAGAGCTCTCTAACACAAACAAATGCCATCATCAGCTGTGCATGTTTTAGGTTACCTATTCACTGTGAAAATAAAATGGCTTTCCTGAAAGGGGAGTTGGATGGTTACACTTTAATTCACATTGGCCGTGCATAAAATAATGCTGTGGTTCAGTGTAGTATTTTGAGGATAAGGTGCAAAGATCATTCTCTAAAATTCAGACAGAATCAGAGCTTTACTAACATTAAAATGTAGTGAGTATGCTTTTCATTATAATATCAAATGTTACACATATAAAATCGTAGTAGTTTTATCACAGTTTTGTTCAGTTTGTTTCAGTTTTCATGGACATTTTGTTTTCATCAGTCACATGTTTCTTTGTCTTTGTTTCCCACCACTCATCTGTTTCCTTGGACACTGATCATCCTCCTCAGCTGCTCATTATTGGCATTTGTCATAATTTGTCACCTCTATGTATTTAGTTCCTCTTTGTTCAGTCTTCTGTTGTCTGTTGTTTGTGTGCATGTTAAATTATTCATCATAAAAACCTTGTCTATTATATTAAATCCTGCCTTCAGTCCTAATCATCTTCAGTATTGTGACAGAACAACTAACCCAATATGGATTATGCAGCGCAATTTTCTGTTTTGGCTCGAGAGAGCCTGGATTTTTTGAACTTTCATTGAGAAATTTTGCTTTCTTGCCATCAGTCCCTTTGACGACAAGACCTTGGCATTGTTGTGGATCGGGGCTAAATAATCACCACCCTATAGACCTCTCTGACACCTCTGGACTGAACTGGATGGACGTCATCATCTGGTGTCTGGAGAGCATCTACCCCCAGTCTAGAACTCAGCTGGACCAAGGGCCCGTTTCACCACCTGCAACCACAGAGAAATCATGTGAGCCCCCTGAAGACGGAGAGCTACCACCCGCTACCACCCAGCCTATCCCACCCTGTACTTCCATCATCTTCACTGTTTCAAGACAGCACTGAAACCTATATAGACTGAATTATCTGTCTGTTCTTAATCATCACTGTTTAAAGACAGCACTGAGACTGTCATTAACCTGTTGGGAGTTGGAATTAACATCATTGATCTCCATCAGCGTCTGAACGAGTGGATCCTCCACCTCTGGCCTCTGATCCCTTCGCTCCTTCTCAGCACGTCAACCTGTCATTTCTGCCTTGACACCATTGGCTTTTGCGGCTCCAACGGGTTACCTCATCCCACCGGCTCCCCCTTGGTCAGTTGTCACTCTGAGCTGAGCTGAGCTCCTTTCCGTGCGTGACCAGTGTCTGAAGCATGTGTGACAAGCATGCCAATTCAATGGCTGATGACAGTCCATGACATCACAAGCAGTTTGCCATTTGTTTAGCACATGGTGAAACCAATGATAAAGCTCTGCTCATGCTTGGCCTTCTTCTCGTGGATGAGGGACAAGTGTCTTTGCTTCGTGGCTCTGGTCCCGCTGAAGCCGAGGCACAGCGAAGGCTGAAGTCTTGGGGTTCACAGGTCGAGCTGGCTAAGGAATTTGAAAAAGGTATGGTTCTTTCTCGTTTTTTCATTCACTGGCTTGAGCTGTTGGATCAAGACGTGCTGTTTCTAGCTTCCTCTGATCCAGCAGAGAGCATGCTGCTGGAACAATCCAGCCAGGAGGAGGTGGATGTGTTTGGAGAGGGCGAATATAGCATTTGCACTGAGCCCTCTCAGCCTGCCAGGCCCACATATAGGGAGGTTTTGGATGTTATGACCCAGGCCACAGCCAGATTGAATCTAAGTAGGGATGTTGCTCCCCTTTAATGGATTTTATTGCCTCCTTTAATGCTCCTCTAAACTTGTTTTAAAAGAATAATAAGAAAACAGTTCTTGGTTGAGACAATTTCAGTAGTACCCAAGCTTCTCTGTGTTCTCCTTAGTGTAAGAGAGAGTACTAGGTGCTTTTGTATTCCTGCTCTCTCCTGTGTATGAGTATAGATTATAGATGTAGGCTCTCCCTTGGAGAAGTGGCTACATTGAAGGTTGTAGTATTTTAACGCTCCACTTAAATATGTAGTATAAACAAATACTAGGAACAAATGTCCTATTTCTAAAGTCAACCATAAGGAGGAGCAATAACAAACAACACAAATGGTTCAGCAGACAACCAAAGTGTATATCACAAAACAAACATAATATATACGTTTGATTATATATAATATAATCAAACAGTGTCACAGCACTACAACGTTGTTTGTAAGTGCGTGTGAAAAGTCTTTCAATTCAGCGTGTACTATATACAGAATTCAGATAAGTCTCACTGGTAAGGAAGTCGTATCCAAGAGCAGTATCAATGAAGTTTCTGACAGTTTAAAGGAAAAGGTGAGTAATCCACTCAACAAACCCAATGGATATACTCCAAAAAAGGACGGCAGCAAAGCACTCCAAAAACCAGCCAGCAAAAAATGTAATCCACAATAGATCCGGTGAGTTTCTTGTGAATAAGAGCATGCGCACCCAAATACCGTTGTGCTGGTTCCTTATATGGCAAACCACACATTCAAAACACACATGGCAAAAACTCAGTACAATTCCTGTTTGGATGATCGGAACTCATGTCACGCAAGGTCATGGGTATAATCTCACAAGTACAGGAATCTAGGTCAAATATACATATGTTAGGGTGACATGCACAACACCGGTAAAGAAGTTAAAATAAATAACAAAACATACACTGTAATTAGTCAACATTAGTATACACTAGCATTCCCTTATGTGGCCACGCTATATAACCAGCTATTGGCATCAGAGGAGATAGTCTGTTCCAGCATTTAAAGGGCTCCAATTATGGGGGTGCATTCCCTTCAAAAATAAATAATCCAGTGAGTCTTCAGTAGCTCTGATGTCAGGAGTACATGGAGATTGTTATGTTCACTCTTACATCCAACAACAAAACAACTTATCCCTCATCACTTATGAGACATTCTTGTCGCTACAGCTGCTCCAGCCTGGAGAAAATGATGGATTGTGTACAATTTGCTCTGGGTGAGGTCTTTGCTACTACAGCAGTGTCGGTCAACAGTCTTCCAGATATTAATGCCTGAGGAGAAACCAGTTGGAATTTGTCTCCATTGTTCCATACAGGTACCCGACAATATAACACGCCCTGGTGGACCTTGAAGGTAATCTGTTGGTCTCGTACCTTCCTGTTTATTGACTCTGACTGCAGGTGAGAAATAGTACTGTCACAACCTTGTGCTTGAAAGATTTCGTCTTGTGTGTGTGGCATGTCTGACAAGCATTTAGGCAGTATGCATCTTCTCCTTCTAAAGACTTGCAGACTTGAGACAGGGCATCCGGACCTAGGTTGAGACATCCATTCCTGTGACTTGGAAGTTGAACTGCTGCAACCTAAGAGCCCACCTGGTTAGCCAAGAGGATGTTTTGGGGCTATTGAAGGCCCAGGCTAGAGCGGCTTTTTCTGAGGTTTAATAATTTAGCTCTGCCCCTCATAATGTTCTTAATGCATTTACTCTTTCGCCCTCACGTGTTTGTTGGGTGAGAATAGCTCCTAAGCTTACGTTACTGGTATCTGTATGTACCTGAAAATGTTGGTTGAGGTCAGGCTGCATCAATACAGGTGGGTCTTGCAACATTTGTTTGTATCAAGGCTGGCTTGGCACTTGGGGGTCCAGTCCCATTTTACTCCCTTCTTTTTCAGGTTATTTGAGGGAGCTTTGATGTCAGCAAAACGGGGAAGGAATTTGTGGTACCATCCGGCTAGCCCCAAGAAACGTTGGAGGGCTTTTATGTCATTGGGAGATTACTGGGCAACTGACTAGGTCTTTTCGGGGTCCAACTCTGCTCCTTTTTGTGGCCAAGAAACTTTAAGTGACGTTTAAAGTAGTGAAACTTCCTATTAAGGGTAAGAGATGCCCGGTTGAGTCTTTGTAGAATGGTGTTCTGGTGTTGTATGTGTTCTTCTAATGATCGTGAATAGATAATAATGTCATCAATACATACAAATCAAAAAGTGTCACTCAATTCTGATAGGACCTTCTCCATAAGCCTCTGAAAGGTGCCTGCTGGATTCCTGAGTCCATACAGCATAGAGCGTAATTGGAATAGCCACTGGTCGATGATAAAGGCTGTATTCTCTTTGCTAAATTCATCCATTTCCACCTGCCAGTATCTTGACTGCAGGTCCAATGTGCTGAACCAGGTGGCGCCATCCATGGATTCCAAGATCTTATGTGTGAGTGGCATTGAAAATGCATCAGGTATGTTCTTGCTGTTAAGCCTCCTACAGTTCACGCAGAACCTCTAGGAACCACCAGGTTTGGGGACAAGGTCTACGGGCGATGAGCATCATTGGTCTACCTGGTCGTCAATGATCTTTCTTGTGAAGGGTGAGACCCTGTATGCTCTGGACTTAATTTCATCAGATAGAACCTCATTTCATCAGACAGAATGATTTTATGCTTTTCCATTGATGTTTTGCCCACGACATTGGAGGTGGTATGAGGCCAGGTAGAAATCAGCTTCTAAAACTGTTCTTGATTGTCGGAATACCAGCCTGAAACAACCTCTAGCTTCAGGGAATTGAGTGGTGGTTCCCAGGTTGGGGGTAAGGCATAGTAGAGACTCACAGTGGCAGCGTGGCATAGACTTTCACCATCCATCATTGTAGATAGCCCAGGAGTAATCCGAGATGTTAGGAAAGGGTACTATATACAGGTGCATCTCAATAAATTTAGAATGTCGTGGGAAAGTTAATTTATTTCAGTAATTTAACTCAAATTGTGAAACTTGTGCATTAAATAAATTCAATGCACACAGCCTGAAGTAGTTTAAGTTTTTGGTTCTTTTAATTGTGATGATTTTGGCTCCCATTTAAAAAAAAACTCACCAATATACTATCTGAATACATTTGAATACTTCATAAGACCAATAAAAAAACACGTTGCTTTAATTACTGCCTCAATTCGGTGTGGCATTGGGGTAATCAGTTTGTGGCACTGCTGAGGTGGTATGGAAGCCCAGGTTTCTTTGACACTGACCTTCAGCTCATCTGCATTATTTGGTCTCTTGTTTCTTATAGCCCTCTTGACAATACCCCATAGATTCTCTATGGGTTGTTATATGGCTCTGTCTGACAGTCACAAGCGCTGTCTCACATGTCTGGGCTTTCACCATGCAGAGGCTTCGTTTGTGGATGGACCACTTCGGGAACATGACCACGGTGTGGATATCGAGACTCGATTACCTCAAACAGGGTAGAGTCCTCTCTGCCACACCCCTATCTAGCTCTTCTTATCATGAGAGGGCTACTGTGGCTGGTGGCCAGGGTGATTTGAGGGGGACGGTGTGGGCTTCCTCGACAAGACAGCCACACCCCACTCGCAAACAATGCAAGCTGTGGAGCTCCCTGCTGAGTTTGCTGGTCCCTCTCGTCAGGGTCCCTGCCTCTCATTCAGAGCTCTGGCGGATGACCAGATGTTGATCTCCACATCACAAGGTGAAGCTGTGTCCTCAGAGTGTCTCCACCTGGAGTGGCAATCCCAAGCACCCGTACAAGACCTGTATGTGCTTGTCCACTCTTGAGGTCTTCAAGGCTTACAGAGCTGTAGGTCAAGCCACTTTCATCTTGCACACCATGGCCATCCTGCAAGTACAGTCTAAGTTAATGAAATACCTAAGCCGCAGCGAGGAGATGGCTGCAGGAAGGCAGCGCAGCCAGTCTCCACTCCTCCCAAACCTGAGACGTGAGCTCTGCAGGAGATGGTGGCAGGATGGACTGGGAGAGAATCTTTTGTTCTCATTTGTTTTGTGTTCAACCACTGGCCCCATTGGCCAGCAGTACCCACATTTTCAACAAAAGAGTAGTTTCTTCTCAGAGGTGACCCTGAATAAGATAGGAGGAGCCTGATTCGACTACCAATCTCACAATCAAATCGGTTGAGAAGAATGTGAAAAGAAAGAAGCTTTTAATAAATATTTTTAATGTGCGTGAATAAATCCAATCACCCCGTGACAGATTTAAGTTTCACTTTCCATGATCCATGACCTACAGAGGAGCATATTGGTTGCAGGAACTTAAATCTTTAACAGTTTCTGGTATGGACTATGAAATGCAAGTTGTGCCAACAGCTCATGTCCCAGCACTCAACAACAAATATTGCAGTGCACCTTTGCTGGCCAACGTTAACAAGTCAGTTTTCCTTGTACACAATTTGAAAAGACTCAAATTGGCACAGGCAGATCGAATGAAAGACTGATTTTTTTTCAGGGCACAGGCAGTTTAGCCAATTTAATTTAATTTGTAGAGAAAGGAAATGCGAATCCTGTCTGAAGTGTTGCCTTTCTACAGTTATTTATTTATTTTTTAGGTTAACTGATCTAAAATGTATTTAACATTTTCTTCTCGTTGTGTGGTGTTCTTTACATCTTGGCTGTAAAATGTTATTAGGAATCATTTTACGAATGTTTATCTACATTGCCTTTCATTTCAATGTAAAAAAGATGAAAGGCATTGTCAGTTTCATGTGTCACTTGACATACAATTTTAGTCGCTTTATTAGAAAGTGTGTAAAAGAAAATAAGTGTCTGGAAAGCACCAACGGCACCAAAGGCACCCTCGGCACTAACACTCTGGCACACAGCTGGCTGCAGGGCCTAAGCAAGTATGCATTTCCCACAGTGAGTTTTCTTGCACAGACATTGTGCAAGATCAGGGAGGGCGAGGAGCAGGTCTTCATGGTTACGCCCTATTGGCCTGGCCGGATCTGGTTCTCTGAACTTGTACTCCTTGTGACAGCCCCTCCCTGGCAAATTCCTCTGAGGAAGGCTTTCTTTCTCAGAGAGGGGGTATGCTCTGGCACCTGTGTCTTGAGCTTTGGAAAAAGCATGTGTGGTTTAGAGTTAGTTACCTTGTCACCTCAGGTGGTAGCTACCATCACTTTGGCAAGAGCCTCGTGTACTAGACTGGTCTATGCTTTGAAGTGGAACCTTTTCATCATTTGGGGTTCTTCTCGTCAAGAAGACCCTTGGAAATGCCTGGTGCTCTCCTTCCTTCGAGAAGGGTTGGAACGAAAGCTGTCTCCTTCCACCCTGAAGCTCTATGTGGCTGCCACTGTGACTATCCACATTTTCATTGATGGTAAGTCTGTTGGGAAGCATGACCTGATCATCAGGTTCCTGAGATGAGCTAGAGGGCTCAATCCACCTTGCCCTCAGCAGGTACCCTCTTCGGACCTTGCAGTGGTTCTATCAGCACAGCAGAGAGCTCCCTTCGAGCCTTTGCTCTTAGTCAGTCTGAATTTCTTTCTTTAAAAAAGGTGCTCCTGACGGCTTTGGCATCTGTTAAGAGGGTCAGGGACCTGAAGGCATTTTCATTTGACGAAGCGTGCCTGGAATTCTGGCCGGCCAACTCTCATGTTATCTTGAGACCCCGGCCTGGATACGTGCCCAAAGTTCCCACCACTCCTTTTAGAGATCAGGTGGTGAACTTGCAAACGCTGTCCTTGGAAGAGGCAAACCCAGCCCTGGCGCTGCTCTGTCCAGTACGTGCTCTGCGCCCTTATGTAGACCGAACTCAGTGCTTTAGGACCTCAGACCAGTTATTTGTTTGTTACAGAGACCAGCAGAAGGGAAAGGCTGTCTCCAAGCAGAGGTTTTTATGCTATTGTCTTGGCTTATCAGGTTCAAGACCATACCATCTAGGGATGAAAGCACACTCAACCAGGAGTTGACGAGGTCAAATACACATATATTGTGACACATGTATATATTTGATAAATACACATATATTTTAATAGTGCCCTTTTATACTCATGGGTGCTTGGCTTGTGATGTCATGAACTGTTGGGAGTAGGAAATTAAGATATCTTCTGCTCCACTCTATCTGTATTGTTTGACGATACACACTTCTTCCTACTTTTGCTTATTATGGAACTGTTTTCCTCGGCATAGAAAGTTATTTAGTCTGAAATGTAATTTTGTCAGTGCTGTTGTACTTTTTATGGTTGTGATATTGCAACTTTATAAAATCTATTTCTGTGAATCTTCCAAAAAAAAATTAAGGTTTTCACATTCTTTCTTTCTTCTTTCTTTTTTTCTTGCTCTCTCTTACTGTCCTTCAAAGTTTTAGTTACATCATCTTGCTTTGCCAATTTCAGTTACTCTACGACTGATGTGTTCTTGGAAGAAGAACAGAAGAAAAAGAGGGAACTAAGAGAGTGTGAGAGAGAACATAGAGTATGTACCAATAAATCCATTCCATCAGCACCAAATATACATAGGTGTTGAGCCTACATATGTGTACAAAGTTATGATCGGTTTGTCTTGTTTCCTATTGGTGTCAATGTTGGGTAATCAACCCAAGTAGGAATGTGAATCAGTCAGCAAGTGGATGTGAGCAGTGAGTGCTGTGTGTCTCTCTCCCTCCCTCTCTCTCTCTCTCTCTCTCTCTCTCTCTTCGTGTCCCTGAAAGAGCAGCCCCAGCCATAGCAGACATTTTTGTGGTGAAATCATTAAACCCACGTGCGGAGCTCTCTCTGTGGTCACTGGGGGTCTTGCTCCTCTGCCTTTGGCTGAATAAATCATAAAGTTTGCTGGGAGACCACACAAGAAGCAGCAGCAGTGGAGGCAGGCAGGCAGACCCAGCGTTGAGCCGAGACACACATACACACAAACCTTTCCAGTCTCTACACCCCCCCCCCCCCCCCCTGCTTTTTTTCAGCACTAGAGTGCAAAACACCAGAGGAGAGAGGATGAATGTATAATGTGTTAGAGAACAAGTCATACAAAATGGAAGGAAATGAGAGAAAGGGGAAAAACAGTGAATGGGAAGAGTACAAGGAAAAACACAAATGTATGGACAGAGTTGGCAAATATTACAATATGTAGAGAAGACAAAGAGGAAGGAGAAAAAGAGTGAGAGCAAACCCAAAAGTGTGTTGCAGGTCTGTATTGAAGCAAATGCATATATTTGTAAAGCACATAATCATGAATGGTTGCAGCAAAATAAATATTGATTATTAGAAGGAAAGAGAAAATGGTTTCAATATTGTTTGTTGTTGACATCAAAAGAATGTGTGTTCAATCAAGCTCTTCATATTTTCTGTTTATTTTGTCACATAGTAGAAACTAGCCAAATTAGATCAATGCCAACATGGACAGGTTGTGTGATATGCCCTCATCCTCTAAAAGCATACATATGTATATGTTCAAGTGTAAGTATATGTTCACTTGCATTAAGGAACAATTGTCCACAATTTGTTTTATGCGAATTACTAGATGCTGTCCACACAGGATGCGACAAAGTGACCATTGCAAATCCAATTGTTATTCAAATCAAAAGTACGGTGAGCACTTTAATTACGGAGAATCGTTTGTTTTTAAGTAAATAGAACTTAAAAAGTTCTATATATGTTAGCCATATATGTTAATTTATGCATTAATTATCAAACATGTACTAAAATGTAGTTAAGGCTGCCATTATTCATGCACGAATCCATATAACTCCTGTCGTAGTTAAAGTTAGCTCTTCATTAGTTCATGATTAGTTCTTGCTTTCAATAATCATTAGTTCATGCTGACTTAAGAATTAATTTAGGTGTTAGTACATGATTATTCATGTACCCTTGTTGAAAGTGTTACCAAGATTTCTATATTTTGTATACAGGTGCTGGTCATATAATTAGAATATTATCAAAAAGTTGATTTATTTCTCTAATTCCATTCAAAAAGTGAAAATTCATTCATTACACAAAGACTGATATATTTCAACTGTTTATTTCTTTTCATTTTGATGATTATAACTGACAGCTAAAGAAAATCCCAAATTCAGTATCTCAGAAAATTAGAATATTACTTAAGACCAATACAAAGAAAGAATTTTTAGAAATCTTGGCCAACTGAAAAGTATGAACATGAAAAGTATGAGCTAGATTTTCTATGGGGTTAAGGTCAGGTGAGTTTGCTGGCCAATTAAGAACAGGGATACCATGGTCTTCAAACCAGGTACTGGTTGCTTTGGCACTGTGTGCAGGTGCCAAGTCCTGTTGGAAAATGAAATCTGCATCTCCATAAAGTTGGTCAGCAGCAGGAAGCATGAAGTGCTCTAAAACTTCCTGGTATACGGCTGCATTCACCTTGGACCTCAGAAAACACAGTGGACCAACACCAGCAGAAGACATGACACCCCAAACCATCACTGACTGTGGAAACTTTACACTGGACCTCTAGCAGCATGGATTGTGTGCCTCTCCTCTCTTCCTCCAGACTCTGGGACCCTGATTTCCAAAGGAAATGCAAAATTTACTTTCATCAGAGAACATAACTTTGGACCACTCAGCAGCAGTCCAGTCCTTTTTGTCTTTAGTCCAGTCGAGACACTTCTGACGCTGTCTGTTGTTCAAGAGTGGCTTGACAGAAGGAATGCAACAGCTGAAACCCATGTCTTGCATATGTCTGTGCGTGGTGGTTCTTGAAGCACTGACTCCAGCTGCAGTCCACTCTTTGTGAATCTCCCCCACATTTTTTAATGGGTTTTGGGTTTTGGTTATCCCTATTGCTTGTACACTTTTTTCTACCACATCTTTTCCTTCCCTTCACCTCTCTATTAATGGGTTTGGACACAGAGCTCTGTGAACAACCAGCCTCTTTTGCAATGACCTATTGTGTCTTGCCGTCCTTGTGCAAGGTGTCAATGGTTGTCTTTTGGACTACTGTCAAGTCAGCAGTTTTCCACATGATTGTGTAGCCTACAGAACTAGACTGAGAGACCATTTAAAGGCCTTTGCAGGTGTTTTGAGTTAATTAGTTGATTAGAGTGATATTGAACCTTTTCACAATATTCTAATTTTCTGATACTGAATTTGGGATTTTCCTTAGTTGTCAGTTACAATCATCAAAATTAAAAGAAATAAAAATTTGAAATATATCAGTCTGTGTGTAATGAATGAATATAATATACAAGTTTCACTTCTTGAAGGGAATAATTTCTCCCTGTACCCAAATTATACCCTATAATTTAAGCATGAAGTTAAGACAGTTGTATTCAACTTGATACAAAATGAAGCAATATTTCTGATTTTGCGAGTCTTGTTTTTTGAGTTCCCGGGTTCCATTTCATTGTGTTTGCCTGCCCTCCAATCCAATGAAAATGCTACCATCATGCATGCCTCCATGAAAAAATGAATAGAGCAGGGTTGAGATAGGAGAGAAGGAAAAAAATGTAATTCTAGCCTAATCTTTAGAGAAGGCCAGAGCAGTGCTTGACCCAGTGGTTCAAACATTTTACGGGGACCTTTGACCCCACAGCTACATGGCTGGTGTTAGGTGCCTCAGCCCCACCCATCTCATTACACAGACAGGCCCTGAGCTTTGATTGTGGCAGGAGAGAGGCTATTATTTAGAGATGGTATCAGTGTCAGTAGTGTGAATGGCAGGTCCCAAAGGTGAAACGTCACAGGTGGCCCCCAGTGAAAAGAGCTCCCATTAAAACAGACCTGGAGGCGTAGCAGGCAGTCACTGAGGTCTAGGGAGCTGTCAGTATCCCCAAATCATCAATAGACTGCGAAACTGCAAAAAATGCATTGAAACAACTTCCTTCATTACATTTCTCATTCAAAAAGGTTTACTGAATTGAGATAACTAAAATCAATGTGTCCTTTTTAAGAGAGCGGTGTGGAAGTGAAAAGAATTTTTTTCTTAAAGCAGAATTTTTTTAAACTATGGAAGATAGTTCAAAACTTTGTTCTCAGTCTTACCCCGAATCACTACAGTAAGCATACAATATTGATTTATATGTTGATGAAAATGGTTTTCACTTCTACATATATATATGTATATATATATTATTGAACATTGTTGGAGCAACACATTTTGTGGTATAATAAATCATCGCATGGGGAAAGAAGATGTCCCATTGATACAAATACTTAAGCCAAAGTATATGTTTTGCATAATATCTAAGTTAATACTTGTTCTAAACAATCACTTCAGCAAAGTTTTACCATATTCGGTTTATTTTGATATAATAATCAAATTTTCTTTTATTCAATGAGTATACATAAAATCACAAATTATTTTTATTTAAACTTAATTAATACTATCAGCAAAAAGAAAAACTCCAGTAGTGAACACTGACACATGTCGCTAGATTTGGTGGCACATTTCAGTGTCATGTGCATGTGCAATTTGCATGTTCAATTGTTAGTACAACACACAAAATCACAAAGTATCCTTTTCACAATATAAAGTATATAAATGTTTCATTCACAGTAACTGCCTTTCATAAAGCCTATACACTCGAACTTTTAATTTTTATCTCTTTTTGTTCAGTTTAATAGGTTCATCTATTATTTAATCCAACTGAACATATGGTTAATCAATGAATCATTTCGTACACCCATAGATTTCTATAGAAAGTGATTCTGTAGGCATAGTTTCTACAAGAACTTGTTTACAATTTCCGATATGAATAACCAAATGTAATGAATTCTTTTTACATTGAATGCAATTTATTTTAGATGATAACCACAATTTTCAAAGTGTGTGTGTGTGTGGTCCTGGTGAACCCTACGTTGTGAACCTAATGTTCCCCACAAGGATGGTAACACCAGTAATTTTAGACCTTGTGGGGACAATTTTTGGTCTCCTTGAGGAAAACAGCTTATAAATAATATAAAATTATATTATAAATTATAAAAATGCAGAAAGTTTTCTGTGATTGGTAGGGGATAGAATATACAGTTTATACAAAAATCATAATGTCTATGGAAAGTCCCCATAAAACATGGAAACCCAACATGTATGTGTATGCGCATAATTTGTGAAATTTGTGAACACAGAGCAGGATAGAGTACAAGGGAATAGAAATGGTCAACAACTGTGTAACAGATTGATTAGAGATGCATCAGAAGGAGGAAGACAGATGGCTTCACATACTGTATTTTTACTCTGTCTTGTTTTTGTACAAAGAGTTTTGAAGATACACACCTTACTTGTGAAAATAGTACCAAAGCGAATAAAAAAAAACTGTAATATTGTGTTGCTTTCGAACACAACTCATTAGGCTTCATTATACTGTAAGATTTATGTCTGTTTTGTCTCATGTTGTAAATGTTATCACGTAGAGACTTGTAATATATAATACAGGGAGTGCAGAATTATTAGGCAAGTTGTATTTTTGAGGATTAATTTTATTATTGAACAACAACCATGTTCTCAATGAACACAAAAAACTCATTAATATCAAAGCTGAATATTTTTGGAAGTTTTAGTTTTTAGTTTTTAGTTTTAGCTATTTTAGGGGGATATCTGTGTGTGCAGGTGACTATTACTGTGCATAATTATTAGGCACCTTAACAAAAAACAAATTTATACCCATTTCAATTATTTATTTTTACCAGTGAAACCAATATAACATCTCAACATTCACAAATATACATTTCTGACATTCAAAAACCAAACAAAAACAAATCAGTGACCAATATAGCCACCTTTCTTTGCAAGGCCACTCAAAAGCCTGCCATCCATGGATTCTGTCAGTGTTTTGATCTGTTCACCATCAACCACAGCCTCCCAGACACTGTTCAGAGAGGTGTACTGTTTTCCCTCCTTGTAAATCGCACATTTGATGATGGACCACAGGTTCTCAATGGGGTTCAGATCAGGTGAACAAGGAGGCCATATCATTAGATTTTCTTCTTTTATACCCTTTCTTGCCAGCCACGCTGTGGAGTACTTGGACGCGTGTGATGGAGCATTGTCCTGCATGAAAATCATGTTTTTCTTGAAGGATGTAGACTTCTTCCTGTACCACTGCTTGAAGAAGGTGTCTTCCAGAAACTGGCAGTAGGACTGGGAGTTGAGCTTGACTCCATCCTCAACCCGAAAAGCCCCCACAAGCTCATCTTTGATGATACCAGCCCAAACCAGTTCTCCACCTCCACCTTGCTGGCGTCTGAGTCGGACTGGAGCTCTCTGCCCTTTACCAATCCAGCCACGGGCCCATCCATCTGGCCCATCAAGACTCACTCTCATTTCATCAGTCCATAAAACCTTAGAAAAATCAGTCTTGAGATATTTCTTGGCCCAGTCTTGACGTTTCAGCTTGTGTGTCTTGTTCAGTGGTGGTGGACTTTCTGCCTTTCTTACCTTGGCCATGTCTCTGAGTATTGCACACCTTGTGCTTTTGGGCACTCCAGTGATGTTGCAGCTCTGAAATATGGCCAAACTGGTGGCAAGTGGCATCTTGGCAGCTGCACGCTTCACTTTTCTCAGTTCACGGGCAGTTATTTTGCGCCTTGGTTTTTCCACACGCTTCTTGCGACCCTGCTGACTATTTTGAATGAAACGCTTGATTGTTCGATGATCACGCTTCAGAAGCTTGGCTATTTTCAGACTTCTGCATCCCTCTGCAATATATCTCACTATTTTTGACTTTTCTGAGCCTGTCAAGTCCTTCTTTTGACCCATTTGGCCAAAGGAAAGGAAGTTGCCTAATAATTATGCACACCTGATATAGGGTGTTGATGTCATTAGACCACACCCCTTCTCATTACAGAGATGCACATCACCTAATATGCTTAATTGGTAGTAGGCTTTCCAGCCTACACAGCTTGGAGTAAGACAACATGCATAACGAGGATGATGTGGTCAAAATACTCATTTGCCTAATAATTCTGCACTCCCTGTATATATATACCTTTATGTTGTAGCCATAGACAGCAATAGAGAGTTCAAAGTTCTGTAGTGCACTTTTAATAGAATAGATTTAATAGATTTTGTTGAATAATAAAATAATGTTAAAATAGTTATGTTTTATATTTATTAGCTCTATACTATTTGAACGTAATTTGAAGTGAGCTATTTTTTATGCTGATTTATCCTGAAGTCTTCATCCTTGCCTCAATACAATTTTCCAGATTCAAGACTCAACAGGTGCACTGCACCCTCAATCAAAGGGACGAAACCACCAAAGAAGGTACTGCCTCTGTCGTCCCGATGTCTTGCACTGGCACAGTTTAGAGACTTGTTGAATCTTTGTGGTCTGCTATCTGCAGATGGCTGTTGGTGGGAATAATGGGTGGGGTTTGGTGTGTGTGTACTGAGGGGTTTCTATTGCACAGATCGCTCTTTATGCTACTGTTTATTATGGTCAGGACGAAGTCATGCCTTGTGCACTGCACAAGAGCTGCCATATGTCAACATCTTACTGGTGGTTCTTGGACTTCCAAACAACAGATAGGGTGCAATGAACCTGCCATGTAAACTTTGGACAACACATTTAGCAGAACTGTAATTATTTACAAAGGCCAGTGCATGGGATTTTTCCCCCTTTTTTCTCTTGGTTGCTGAGGGTAGTAAAACTAATTATATTGGTTGATCTAATTCTATTTTGCACCTTTAGTGCTATAACAGCTTTATAAATAGTTCTTACAAAATGTGATTCATCTTTCCATAGGAAGTGTTTGGCATGGGGTCTGTGTATGTGTGTGTTTGTTCGTGAGAGGTTGTTATTGGGGGGGGGGGGGGGGGGTATTTGTGAGCACTCCTACAATGCCCCACCTGTGCCTCAGCCGTACCCCCTTGGACCACCCACTTAGGGGAGAGACAGGGCAGTGGGGAAGGCCTATAACCTCTCTGGGTGGGCAATAAGACCTTGAACTCAAGTAGAATTTTTCAGACAACAAATCGCAAGAATCTGAATGTGTCTGTGAGATAATTGAAGTTTTGATTTCATGGATGGGATGTGTTGTACATGAGAATAATGATAATGTAGCTGGTTCGAAGTCTGTTTCTACTTGGTGTAAGCAAATGTTACATCGAAATAGCCTGGTTTTCAAGGGTAAAATGTCACCTGCTTGTGGATCTTCAAAACAAACCGGCTAAAATTGTACCTCCTGGACTTTCACTTGCACACAAAAGGGCAGAGAGGGGATTAACTATTGCAATAAGGACAGGCTCTTTAAATGGGAGAGTTAAGCTGCTGGTCAATGGTGATTAGAGTGCTATTTGTTTGTGGATTTTAAGAGGTCATGCAGTGGAAACATTGGTCCTAGATCAGCTTCTGTCTGATTTTGTTGGCTGTAATTGGAGCGATAAGACTTGCTGTGTACTTGAGGAAGAGGGGAACAGGCAGGGTGATGAGTAGAATGGCCGAGGGGAAGAACCCCTCCACGGTGGTCTGAAGACATACTGAACTCCCACAGCCACAGAGGACTGACTGCTAGTGACCCTGATCACTCCAGCACTGACATGTAACTGATGCTCTTGCACTCGTGCCTCTCACTTTCTCTATTTCTATGCCATACATCCATCCATCCATCCATCCTTATAATAATAATTTCTCCTTGTCGTTACATAGCTGTGGTTTTAAAGGGATAATTCACCCAAAAATAAAAAATCAAGTGATAAATGGGTATACTTTGTTCAGTTTTGCACACACATTTTTTCACAATTGGTACTGTTGAAAATACTGATTTCAACTTAGATTGTTTTACTTTGTACATTCAACTGTAGAGGAACAGTTCAGCCAAAAAGAATAAAAAATACTAATTCTGCCTTTATTTACTCACCCGTGTGTCGTCTCAAACCTTTTTTCTGCAACCGAAAAATGTTCTAGAATATACTGATATTCCATGTGTTCTGAAGCCATACAACATATTTCTGTGAGGAACAGACAAATTTATGGTAATACATTGGTGGGTATTCATATGTAATGTTTATGTATAATGGATGTTTTGACAGCATTTAGTATTTACATATTCACAGCTTTAGAAACATAAAAAGTCATATTTCAATTTTGAAAATACATATTTTAATATTTATATTTTACTATTAGGTAGGTATAATAAACCTAACAACATTTCAATAAAAATAACTAATTCAATAAAGAACTAATAGGTAAATATATATATATATATATATATATATATATATATATATATATATATATATATATATATATATATATATATATATATATATATATATATAGTGAATTAAAAAAAAAATTATTTTGCTTGGTTGATTTGTTGGATATATATGGTGTACTTGTGTTCAAAAGTGTTTAATGTTTTGTTTTTTTATCAAAAAATATAGTAAAAGCAGTAGTATTGTAAAATATTATTATTATGAAATATAATTCTTTTCAATTTGAATATTTTAAAAAATGTAATTTATTCTTGTGATGGCAAAGCTGAATTTTTCTGCAGCCATTATTCCAGTCTTCTTTACTTAATATGCTGATTTGATGCTCAATAAATATTTTTTAATATTTTGAATGTTGAAAACAGTTGTACCACTTAATGTTTTTGTGGACACTGTGTTACTTTTTTAAGAATTCTTTGATGAATAGACATGTTTGCTGAATAATGTTTTAATTTCTTTAAAAAAAAAACCTTTATAACCCATAACTATTGAACAGTGGTGTATTTACTTGTATAAAACTTGTTTTGTTGCTTTTGAGCTTGACAGCTCCAGTGAAAATCTAAAGTATTCATTTAAAAATGTGTTATTTGTTCCACGGAAGAAAGAAACTCATATTGGTGTGTGAATAATGATAGATTTTTCATTTTTGTATGAACTGTATTATATATCCATAGTGTGACCTGCAGTCCAAGCAAGAAACTGATATACAGTAGATCTTTTATTGTGGCACAAACATGGATTGGAAGATAAAACTAATTCAGGCATACTTTTCATACTCAAATAAACACAAATGTGCTTGTGTGGAAACATGGGGCTGAGAGGAACAAAACACACATTCACCAGCAATACAGCAAAACACTGCTACTGACCCTTGCCGTGCCCAGGTTGGTTGGTTTACACCCTCCTCTTTTTATCCACAGCCAATCTTTACCTTGACTGATGGATCGTATTGTTTGGCCTCCCTTGACTATAATTGGCTGTGTTGTATAGATTAACGCTTGAGATATACTCAGCAGATCCCAAACATGCCACGCATGGCCCCTGGGTCAATAACACTTCTATCAGTCTAGGGGCCTCTAAATGATAAACAGGGTCAACCTCAGCTCCAACAGAGGTCTGCTCCACAACTCCAGTCCTCCAGGACAAAACATACAGAGCCGATGGAACAAATGACGCCTTTTCCCCCTCTCTTTTCAATGAACTGATAAATATTTAGTCAGCCCTAAGATGATGTGACAGACTGGTAGTCCAAACAATTCGCTAAACAATTGTCGAGACACGATCTGTATACTGTTCAGCTTCTTTGTGGTGAGTGTTGAAAATAATATTCCTAAACAGAGGGGCATTTGTATTCCCTTATCGCTAAAGGACCACCGGATTTACTCGAAATGATACATATAAAGTTATACAAATGCAATCTGAATTATAACAATGCTCCAGGTCGAACATGCAACCTATGTGGCCAGGACATTCCAGTGCAATGTGAGGTCTTTGAGCAGAAATCCTTATATGGAATGCGCGGGAAAGGCCTCACCTGCCATTCAGCACAGGGCGTGACTTTGAAGTCCACTGCAATTAACATCACAACTTACTTGGAGCTGCAATGCAACAATAATTGTCTGCGCAGACCTTTCAATGCATTCCATTCATAAAAAGGAGGAAAGGAAGCCTGGGAAGATGAGAAGAGGCAAAAGAAGTTAGGTGTGAGGTAACCGCTTATGAGCTCACAAAACAGTTCACTCAGAGTTCGACCGGTCTGTCTGCAACCTAACATCAAAGGCGAAAGCCATCATTTCGCAGCGACAATCCCACAATCTCATGTTAACAAAGATTACAAGCTACACTGCTACAAATAGTCCTTGCTGACTGTTCCTAAACATTGAAAATTGGCACGTTATACTTTTTTCTGCCATGAAATTGAAGTCAAATGATCTATATCTACATCTATCTCCACCTATATCCTTCATCGGAGTACTTTGGCATGTAATTTCAAGAGTTAATTCTCGGAAAGCTGAAGAGTGTTTGGACATGACTCGTGGGCTGCAACCGCAACAGTACACTGTCCAATTGACCATACAAATATTTGGAGTCTGCAAAGTGCTCATATTTGGCAGACGACTCTTCCTCAAAGCGGCTTGGAAACCGCAGGTTGAGAGCGATAGAAAAAAGACCCTCCTAAAGGAAAGACAAGTGTTGAAAGGTCTTTGAGAGTTCCTCTGCGCATAAAAGTGATTGATGTTTGATCAAACCGTTTTGTTGATGCATCAAAACAGGTCGTGTGAAGCAGATTCGTTGAGAGAACTCCGCAAACTTGGTGGGCCAAATGCATCCGATTGTAATGTCTCAGCTCATTAAACATTTAATAAAAAACACACCTTGTGGCCTTGTTGCTTGGCACACGGAATGGCGGAGACGGCCTTGGTTTGTGAGAATCAAAGGGGCGCATGCAAAAGCTACATTGATTTGGACATTGATTAGAAACACTGGAAGGATGTGTGACATGACCCACACACACACACTCACACACACAAACCAAGATCCCAAGATTAATACCTTCTGGATTAGAAATGTATGCCTCATTAGCTGATTCTCAATATTTCGCATTCAGGCCAAGCATTACCATGGAAAATTCCCATCTGTGGCACACAACACTCAAAAAGCGTTGACAGCTCTGAATAATACAGTATGTTTCTTTTCTTGATCTCTTTGCACATACCGTTCTCCCGATGTGTTTGTGCCAGATTCTTCTGATATAATATAGCACATCTTGTCTATGGGAGCATTCTAGGAGCCTTTCTGAACAACACTGTTATGCTGAGTTTCACTCAGGTGCTAATGACATGTGATACTGTACGCCAAAATATAACATGCACATAAATTATAGCTGCGGTTTAACAGGGTATACAGGTTTCCTTCTCTTCACATTAAGTTTCTGCTTCAAGAGACAGAAAAGAACCAGAGGCAGCGACAGAACACTACTCTGGTCGGGAAGCACAGACCTCACTACCAAGAAAGGTATACCAGTAGACACGATTAACCGGTAGAAATTTGTCAGCTGGTACAGATTTTGGATTGTTGTTTATGTGGTAGGTTACGCTCATGTGACGTTGCTGTGCTGCGTCTTGACGAAAGCTTATTTGTGTTGCGGTTTTAAAACGAGCGATTTGTAATAAGCAGTGAAAGACAACTCATTTCACTATATGAGCGCACTGTTTTCTATAGGCACGTACTATTTCTGGTTTCTGATCGCTGTCTGAGAGATGCACGCACATGAAGCCTCGGCTCATATGGAGAGCACAAATACTGAACTGAGTTCATTTTGCCGCCTAATTGGGCTTGAACAACTAAATACACATTTTTGCATGTTAAAATGTCCATATTTGCAAGTATCCTCGTAAACACTTGTCTTAAGTGAATGTAAACAGTTGAGAAAGAAAACTCATGTGTAACAGTATATTGGATCCGTGCATTCAGTGACAGCAGCCTAATATACCTGCTGCTGTCTGTCATTAAAATATTTTGTAACTTTAATAACTACACGTATATTTAATTTAGTTTTTTTTTTAGTTTTTTAGTAACTCATTTTAGTTTTTTTTATACATTTGATTACTGACATTAATGACAAGAAACATATCATTTCAATGGCATTAAAAATCTGGATAATAAAAAACTTATTTAAAGCAAAAATAACTAAATTGTGACTTATATCATTATTGTGAAATAAAAGCACTCATATTGTGATATAAGATTTTGGTCATATCCTACTGTCAAGCCATAAAATGCAGCAAAGTACCTATATAGAGTCTATATACATCTTAAGTCAATAAAGGGTACTTTGTGCCTTTGGTGGCCCACTGGTGCTACCAGCATCTGGAATGCAGCAAAAGTGACATGGATCACAGTCAGCTTAAGCCACAGCCCTGTGTCTTTGCATTTAGTTTAAGATAAACCTGGGGTCTGCATTTGTCCTGATTTCTGTCAGGAACACAATCACCAAAAATGATTGATAACTCCATAGAGTTTGTATTGGTGGTATGGTTCTGTTCTGGGCAAGAACTCCCTGTGCTTCCATGTAGACTAGCATGGATAAGAGCAGGGAGAGCAGCAATAGCCCCCTAAAACTAAACAGTATGCTGATATCCCCCAACACAAACTAACTGTGAAAACCTGAATGCCATGTTTCCTTAAAATCCAGTTACCTGATTTACCCCAGGCTACAAGCATGTTACCAATACCTGAAAAGCTTAAGCAATAGCATGTTGCCAACAATACCAGAAAGCCTTAGCAATGTTGCCCTTACCTAGATGACCTAAACAAGTGAGTAGCCAATACCCGCATAAGCCATTGCAACAAGCATGTTACCCAAAAATACTTAGCAACAACAATGCATATACATGAACGACAAGCTATCTAGAATGAAGAAAGCGAAAAGCAGTTCTTTTGAGTTTGAATACTACTACTAGCTGCTGGTGTTGATAGTTATTCCTCTCATATATGTACAGATGTGAATGCATGTTGGCTGTAGTTTTGTGATAAACCTTCATCCATGTAAGTTGTCTTTCATTTTTACTCAGAATTTGAAGATGGATTCACAATTGCACAATTCCTAGTGAGATGATGTGGCATATAATTAGCTCCTGAGAAATGCGTTATATACTGATAATACTGAAAATCTTATATATTTGTGCTGTGATAGGGATCATATTCATATAGATAGAAGTGAGTCACCTAGAAGTGATGCTACGCTTGATTTATACTTGTTCTCTTGAATATTTACAGAATGGGGTTTCCAGCACAAAAGCAGCAGGACCTAGTGTATGTTTATAGTTATTGGCACTTCTTAATTTTTTGCCAGGCTGAAGTGGTCTGTAGATGACAGAAGGGGATGATGTTTGTTCAGAAACATCATAGAGTGTATTTGTGTGTTTAATAATGTTTTTGTGCGAGAGACAATTTATGTGTAAGCCATTGTATGTTAATTTATGTTTTCCAAGTATGATGATCCCACAGAGACCCTCTTCCTAAAATACAAAGGCAGCTATACACCGATCAGGCATAACATTATGACCACTGACAGGTGAAGTGAATAACATTTATTATCTCTTCATCACGGCACACGTTAGTGAATGAGATGTATAAGGCAGCAAGTGAACATTTTGTCCTCAAAGTTGATGTGTTAGAAGCAGGCAAAAATCAGAAAGCTTAAAGATTTGAGTGAGTTTGACAAGGACCAAATTGTGATGGCTAGATGACTGGAGAATCTCCAAAACTGCAGATCTTGTGGGGTGTTCCTGGTCTTCAGTGGTCAGTATCTATCAAAAGTGGTCCAAGGAAGGAACAGTGATGAACTGGCGACAGGGTCATGGGCGGCCAAGGCTCAGTGATGCACACTGTAGCTCAAATTGCTCAAGAAGTTAATGCTGGTTCTGATAGAAAGGTGTCAGAATACACAGTGCCTCACAGTTTGTTGTGTATGGGGCAGCATAGCTGCAGACCAGTCAGGTGCCATTGCTGACCCCTGTCCACCACCAAAAGTAGTGGGTATGTGAGCATCAAAACCGGACCATGGAGCAATGGAAGAAAGTGGCCTGAGCTGATGAATCATGTTATCTTTTACATCACGTGGATGGCTGGGTGTGTGTGCGTCGCTTACCTGGGGAACACATGGCACCAGGATGTACTATGGAAGAAGGCAAGCATTGTTGCAGATCTTGTTCACCCTTTCATAGAAACGGTACTCCCTGACGGCTGTGGCCTCTTTCAGCAGGATAATGTATCCTAACACAAAGCAAAAATGGTTCAGAAATGGTTTGAGGGGCACCACAACGAATTTGAGGTGTTGATTTGGCCTCCAAATTCCCCTGATCTCAATCCAATAGAGCGCCTGTGGGATGTGCTGAACAAACAAGTCCCATCCATGGAGGCCCCACCTCGCAACTTACAGGACTTTAAGGATCTGCTGCTAACATCTTGGTGCCCACAGCACACCTTCAGGGGTCTAGTGGAGTCCATGGAGTCCAGCCATCAGGGCTGTTTTGGCAGGAAAAGGGGGACCAACACAATATTAGGAAGGTGGTCATAATGTTAAATCTGATAGTTGTATATCTTAATGTATGAAGACCCATTATAGTCTATTATTTGTAAATTTAAATAATTATCTTAAATCTCTGCCCTAGACTAACACATCTTACTACCCCATTTCTAGACAAGTTGGGACAGAGACAATTTAAGAAATTCAAGAATCTATGATTTGTCAATTGTGTTTAACCTTTAATTGACAAATGTACAGAGATTTTCAATGTTTTCACTGACCAACTTAATTGGATTTTGTAAATATATACAAATTTTGATTTTGATGGCTGCAACACACTCATGTTTACTACTGTGTCACATCACTTGTGCTTTAAATTTTATAAAATAATTTACAAATATTCATTTTTGCCCAATCTCACTTGATGCAAGACAGCTACTCAACAGTCCACAGTCAACGCTGTCTTATTGTACTTTTCATGATGGGCCATACATTTTCAATAAGAGACAGATCTGGACAGCAGACAGGTCAGTGAAGCACATTCACTTTACAGTGCAGAGTGTCTAAGACACCACTTTGTTGTAACACATGCAGAATGAGGCTTGGCATTGTCTTTCCTCCCAGGAAAGATGTCTTGATATCCCCTGATGCTCCCCGATACCACGACAGATGTTTGCTTTTGCACCTTTTGCTGATGAAAGTCTGGATGGTCCCTTTCATATTTGGGACTGAGAACACAATATCCATTTTTCCCAAAAACAAGCTGAAATGTGGACTCATTTGACCACAGCACAAATTTCTATCGTATTCTGGACCATCTAGAGCTGGACGATAGGACTGTTTTAAAGGTGGGATATTTTGTCCTAATGAAAGAGTGCTCTCACATAACAGCTCAGTTTCAGCAGCTATTTTGTCTTTGGTTCATGAAATTTCTTACAGATTTTTGACAATCTACTCATTGTAAATAAGATACAAATAAATCATTACAGTACCAGTACATTTATTTGAATGCATTAACGAGAGAGTGATTGCCTGTGTGAATTAGTCATTCCGTCTCTCTATTAATTGTGAAGCTGCGGGTTGTAATTATTTAAAAGGTAGAAAAATATATGCTATAACTTTTGAGTTTCTAAGTTACTTTGGTGATAAATTACAGGACAGTGTTGACAGCGAGTCTCCTTTCTGTGCATGGGATCATCATGTGATGTATAGCTTCTATCTGCATGAGTGTCCATGTGTCACAATGCATCAGCGCCGTGGCTCAATATAATAATACACATCAGATTGTCTAAAACTACTTAAATGTCCAAACTGACATGCCTTAAAACACATACAATTGACAAAGTTTAGTGAAGATGCAAGTGAAAGTGATCTCACTCCGGTTCTCGCCGCTCTTGCATGTTGACTCTGCGTTAGAGTTCACCCCACCGTGTTACTTCCATGCAGCTGACTGAACGGGTCTAGTCACGTGACTAGACATGCAGTAATATGTTTTCAAGGGCAAAGTATTAACGGGATTAAAAAAATTAAATAACCGACATGGGGAATATTACTCTCACATGTGTCCCCTGTCTTGAGTGTTTTTGGTTCAGTCCTGCTGATCAACTATCTCCCCAGTCTGTCTATTTAGTAATGTCAATCACTCCTCATTAGTTATAGTATATATTCTGCACCTGCGCTTGCCTGAGTCTTTGGATTGCCCACCCAGCCTCTCTCTCCCAACTCCTCTATTTAACCAGTGTGTTTCTTCAGCCACTACTCCTCTGGTTCCTGTCTGCCCCTCATCTCATCCTCAGCTGTCTCAGTGCAGTACTGTGAATTTGCCATAGGGCTTCTAGTACCCAGCATCACCTTGGCATGAGGATCCCCAGCCATAGAGCCTCAGACTCTACCACGGTCCTTTGACCAATCGGCTTCACATTGGCACAATGCGCCCTCAGCTCCACCGTGGCCCACCAGGCTCCCTCGTCTCTCCGGATTTGCCTTGGTCAGGCATCACCCTGGTTCCACCTCAGGATTTCTGGCTGCTGGTTGCACTTCTGCCTTCCATCCCTCCAGCTCCACCAGGCTTCACCTTCCCTTTGGTTCCACCGTTATCCTCGGTCACACTGGCTTTGCAGTGTTCTTCCAGATCCCCATCTCTGCCTCGGTCCCATAAGCCACCAGCCTCGGCTTGGCCCTCCAGACCTTATGTGTCACCCAGGCTCCGTGTCTCTTTAGCTCCATCTGGTTCTCCACTGCAGCTGGCGACCAAAACTTCACCATGGCTCCTCCCTCCTGCGCCGCTACCAAGGAACAGCATGCTGACTGTGGCCTGGGGCATCATTAGCCCTCTTCTGCTCCTGGCTGTGTGTTTTCGGTTCACTCCTAGTGATCTAGTTTCTCCCCAGTCTGTCAATTTGGTAATGTCATTCACCTGTGCCCTGTTAATCACTCCTCATTAGTTCTAGTATATATTCTCCCTGTGTCTTTCAGTTCTTTGTCCGATCTTGTCTATGTAATACGTTTATGTTAATGTCTGAATTTGCTTTTCTCCTGTGGATTTATTAAATGAAAAATAGTGTTTTTGGAATTCTCCCTTCTCGTGCAACTTACTAAACATACCATTACATGACAATTATGTCAATTAGAGGTTCTGAATTGTCAGTTTGATTACTTTTCGATTAATTATCCAGCCCTATGACCATCTGAGATGAACTCGGGTCTAGAGAACTTGTTGTTATCTCTGCATAGAACTGATTATAGCTTGATGCATCTGCAGACTGTTTAGTGACAACAGTTTTCCAAAGTACTCTTGAGCCCATGTGGCTATATTTAATAGAGCATCATGATGGTTTCTCATGTAATGCCATCTGAGGACTCGAAGGTCGCACACTTATCAACAGAGGTTTCCTGCCTTGCCCCACACAGACTGAGATTTCTCTGGATTCCCTGAATCTTTTCACTCTATTATATATGATAGATAGTGAAATTCATAAATACTTTGCAATCTTGCATTGGTAAATGTGATTTTTGAATAGTATGACAGTTCTCTCATTAAATGTGGCACAAGGTGATGAGCCATGACCTATCTTTGCTTGCAAAAACAGTGCTTGGTGGATTCTCCTTTTATACCCAAACACGATACTCTCACCTGTTACAACCATTTTAACTTGGATATTCTATCATATTTTCACATTTATTTTGCCTCTGTTGCAGCCATCAAAATCAAAATTTGTTTATATTTCTAAAATACAATTAAGTTGAGCAGTAAAAACATTGGAAATCTTTCTAAAGGTTAATTCATGATTTCATTGCATTTTGCAAACCATCCCAACTTTTCTGGAAATGGGGTTGTACATGTTAATAAACTATAGTAAGTTGAAGGACATGAAGTGATCATATGGCTGCTGAGGTTCAGCAGAACAGACTGTCCCATGGCTCTCTCTGGCTCCATGACACAGCTAAGGAATGAGAGAAGACGTGTGGTTGTTGTGGTGATGACCCCACTGCTCGCGAGGGTGAAGGCCCTGCTGGGAAATGTCTGAGGCCCTGGTCCCACTAGCGCAATCACATTGGCTCAAGCCACCGCTTGCTGGGTGGACCTGGAGGAACACCCTGACACCCGCGTCACCCGGGAGCTAATGAGAACCTTCAGGCGGACCTCACTAACACCCATTTGTATAATAGAAATAACAGACGCATAAATAGCAAACGCTTTGGCTGTCAGCAACTTTTTGAAATACTCAGGAAAACAATTTGGACCAAATGGAGTGAAGCAACATGGGAAGGGACAAAAGAAATTCAATGAGAATGCTTGACCTGCACTGTCCGTACAACCAAATACCCACCATGAACTGCATCAGCAAATACAATACCAGCCGCAGTTTGTGTTTCATTCAGGGTGGCAGGATGGAAAAAATACTCTGAAGCTGTTGTTCTTTGGTTTCTGTTGGACTCACCTTCTGCTTTAAAGAGAGAAAAAAAGATGTAACAAAAACATATGGATGTAGAAAGCTGAGCTTACTAGAGGAATGACTCATTCCTGGTAATAAGATGCACGTCAAAGGGAAGTTTTCACTTTGGTTTTTGATATAAAAGAATAGCCGTAGGGCTAAGCTGCGAATTATTATTCTGCGAATGAGACCTCAGACCCATCCCTGGGACAATAAAACATGGTGCTGTTACAAACTCATGACCTTTTGAACTGAGATGAAAGTGAGAGCTCAGCACGGAGCACACTGGACCAATCTACCGCCTGCCCACTGTGTATCTGAGCCTCTCGGCACTATCTGATCTGGGCACCCGCTCTTACTGGAAAAAAAGGCAGACTGAGTCAACATTGTTTCCATGTCACATTTCAGATTCCCACACACATTGTAGATCAGAATTGTACAGTGTTTAAAGTGTTAGTTCACCCAAAAATTTAAATTCTGTCATTTACTCATCCTCATGCTGTTCCAAATTGCTGTTCCAAATCCTTCTCTTTGGAACACAAAAGCTACATTATAAAATCTTATAAAGAGACTTGATCGCTTTTTATGATGAACAGAATTTAGAACACATTCATTCATTCATTCATATATGTACACACACACACACACACACACACACATATATATATATATATATATATATATATATATATATATATATATATATATGTATGTATGTATATATATTTATATAAATGTGAATATACAGGTGCTGGTCATATAATTAGAATATCATCAAAAAGTTGATTTATTTCACCATTCAAAAAGTGAAACTTGTATATTCATTCATTACACATGGACTGGTATAATTTTGATGATTATAACTGACAACTAAGGAAAATCCTAAATTCAGTATGTCAGAAAATTAGAATATTACTTAAGATCAATACAAAGAAAGGATTTTTAAAAATCTTGGCCTACTGAAAAGTATGAACATGAAAAGTATGAGCATGTACAGCACTCAATACTTAGTTGGGGCTCCTTTTGCCTGAATTACTGCAGCAATGCGGCATGGCATGCTCAGGTGTTATGAGAGCCCAGGTTGCTCTGATAGTGGCCTTCAGCTCTTGCATTGTTGGGTCTGGCATATCGCATCTTCCTCTTCACAATACTCCATAGATTTTCTATGGGGTTAAGGTCAGGTGAGTTTGCTGGCCAATTAAGAACAGGGATAACATGGTCTTCAAACCAGGTACTGTTTGCTTTGGCACTGTGTGCAAGTGCCAAGTCCTGTTGGAAAATGAAATCTGCATCTCCATAAAGTTGGTCAGCAGCAGGAAGCATGAAGTGCTCTAAAACTTCCTGGTATACGGCTGCATTCACCTTGGACCTCAGAAAACACAGTGGACAAACACCAGCAGAAGACATGACACCCCAAACCATCACTGACTGTGGAAACTTTACACTGGACCTCAAGCAACGTGGATTGTGTGCCTCTCCTCTCTTCCTCCAGACTCCGGGACCCTGATTTCCAAAGGAAATGCAAAATTTATTTTCATCAGAGAACATAACTTTGGACCACTCAGCAGCAGTCCAGTCCTTTTTGTCTTTAGCCCAGGCGAGGCGCTTCTGACGCTGTCTGTTGTTCAAGAGTGGCTTGTCAGAAGGAATGCGACAGCTGAAACACATGTCTTGCATATGTCTGTGCGTAGTGGTTCTTGAAGCACTGAATCCAGCTGCAGTCCACTCTTTGTGAATCTCCCCCACATTTTTGAATGGGTTTTATTTCACAATCCTCTCCAGGGTGTGGTTATCCCTATTGCTTGAACACTTTTTTTCTACCACATGTTTTCCTTCCCTTCGCCTCTCTATTAATGTGCTTGGACACAGAGCTCTGTGAACAGCCAGCCTCTTTTGCAATGACCTTTCGTGTCTTGCCCTCCTTGTGCAAGGTGTCAATGGTCGTCTTTTGGACAACTATCAAGTCAGCAGTTTTCCCCAAGATTGTGTAAGTTATAGAATTAGACTGAGAGACCATTTAAAGGCCTTTGCAGGTGTTTTGAGTTAATTAGCTGATTAGAGTGTGGCACAAGGTGTCTTCAATTTTGAACCTTTTCACAATATTCTAATTTTCTGAGATTCTGAATTTGGGATTTTCCTTAGTTGTCAGTTATAATCATCATAATGAAAAGAAATAAACATTTGAAATATATCAGTCTGTGTGTAATGAATGAATATAATATACAAGTTTCACTTTTTGAATAGAATTAGTGAAATAAATCAACTTTATGATGATATTCTAATTATATGACCAGCACCTGTATATATACACATATATACATATACATTGATCAACACACATACATAAAGTTCTTGAAAAGGGTTTTCACACTGCATTTAACCCCAGGTTATCATTATTATGAACCCCCTTTTTAAACCCAGGTAAATGAGCATTTCACACTTGTAATTTAGAAGTAGGGAATGCACTGTTTTTTTTTACCAGGGGTAATGAAACACTCACCAGTAAGCACTTATCAGTGAGATTGCAAATATGCAAATAAAAATATTAACCCAGGGTTTAGGAATGCACAGTGCACAGTGTAAAATATCAGTTTATAAATTTTACTTTATCGTTCTCTACAGCCATCTGAATACACACAAGTAAACGACCCATCAGAAAGGACTCGCCTCGAGTGACTGCCGATGATGATGATGATGATGATGACCCAGGATTAATTGTTAACACTGGGTAAATAGAGCAATGTGAAACCTGAAGCAAATTAACCCTGGTTTTGTTTTGTTTTGTTTTTTTTAACAAGAGTTAACTATTTCAAGCATTAAAATCTCTAAAATATGGGAAGGCGAAGCTCAACAGTTCTCAACAATTCATGCTTGATGCATGAGAACTGGTGAAATTTGTTTTTGCGTGCCTCGTAAGTACCATGTTTGATTTGGTTCCTTACAGCACTGCACTTCCTGTAAGGAACTGAATCCAATATCACACCGATCCATTTTCCCCCCTAGATGTTTTCCTTTTACTCATCCTCTTGTTGTTACAAACCCATATGACTTTCTTTCATCTGCAGGACGCATATGAAGATATTGTAAATAATGTTTCAACTGTATTTGTCCATGTAATGGGGGCCACATGTAGTCAATGGGGTCCTTAAAAAACACTGGGCCCTATTGACGTTCATTGTACTGCATGTTCAAAAAATGTTTTTTTGTTCTATATTTTTCAAATCTATATTTTCCTCATATCTGAGGAGCAGTGGACTCCCACGTCGTTTGTGTGCCACTCGCTCATTTGTCACAAGCACATGGTGGTAGATTTGGTCAACACTGGTGGAGTGTCCTGCCAGTCTGGGTTTCATAAAACAGTAGAAGTCTGATAGAGATTTGACTAGGCCGAGTCGGAACAGATGGGCCAAGCGTGGGGCACTGGTGGGATCATGTTGAAGGACCACCATCAATGCTGCTACACACAGCACAACATGCTCGTGGCCCATTCCTCCCTTTCAACTCATTTGCAGTAAAGCCAGAGATGCAAAATCAGAATGAAGCCCCTGCTGCAATTTGCACTGACATATGGGAGGCAAATCTATGGGTCTACTTTGGGTAGTGCCGCTGGCCCCTACTGGAACCGTTTACAAATAATTAGCCTAGGGACAGGAAAAAAAGAATGAGAAAAAGAAAATCCATCTGTGTGCTAACCCTATGCTAACCTTTCAGGATGGGAAGCTTTGTGTGATCAGAATGAAATTTGGGAGGCCAAGCATAAAATGGACATAAATGATGTGGTTTATTTGACATTATCCAATCCGCTAGACCTCATAGAAAGCAGCGCAGGTTCCCCCTGGTCTGAAGAGGAATCAGAACGAGATGGTCATGGATGATGAAAGGCATGTGTGAGTGTGCGTGTGATGGGGTGGTAGTGGTGTCGGGAGTGTGTGTGTGGTAAATGAATGCTTCTATGATGAAAAACCTGCATTACGCACAGGTCAGGGAACAGCTTTGGGTCACGCTTTGGTGGAGTCTCTAGAGAAGCCTGGTTTTGCTATACCGGTCACTAATCTGTGTTCTTGATAGGACTGCACTTCCTGTAAAGGAACCGAATCCAACACCACACTGATCCGTTTCCTTCCCTAGAGCACTGTCTACCT
The DNA here is from genome assembly GCA_037194245.1 of Opsariichthys bidens. NCBI lineage: Eukaryota > Metazoa > Chordata > Actinopteri > Cypriniformes > Xenocyprididae > Opsariichthys > Opsariichthys bidens. Next base: position 17,557,568 of record CM074292.1, on the reverse strand, counting down.
TCTTGCTCCTACAAAGAAGCATCACTCTTTGGCTTTAACATGAAAGAGGGGGAACATTGAAAAATCAAGTGTCGCGTTAACAGATACTGAATTGATCCAGCATCTTGACTTGCTGCTTTCAAAAAGGTTATGGCGAGGCACTTAAAGCTACTTTTTAATGGACTTAAAAGCAGAAATGTGAAGGTTATAATTTTATACAAACTGAGGTATTTCCTCTGCTAAAACCTGTGCGTTATTTGAGTTTACATGGTTGCATTGTCATGGTGATATTGCCTTCCCTAAAACACTCACCCTCATGTTGTTACAAACCCGAATTTCTTTCATCTGCAGAACACAAAAGAAGATATTTTGAAGATTGTTTCAACTGTATTTTTCCATGACATGAAAGTCAATGGGGTCCAAAACATTTTTTCAGAATATCTTGTATTACAGAAATCAATGCTTTAAAATATGTTTTGTATGCATTTTTTTAAACAATCATTTTAGGGTTTACATTGTCCAAATTGTAAAATTGGATATTGGAACTTTATACATAAATAGATTTTTTTCAGACTAAAATTATGTTAACTTGCATATTGAGTATTTTATTGTTTACGGATTGGTCCCATTCACATCCGTTTGGTGTAACCTAGAGTTTAGCTTCTTTTTAAGAAAAGGAGGGACGACATTCATTTAATTTGTTGTGCTAATCAATATAATGGCGTTAATCTTAATCTTAACTTGAATTTCACCCAAAATATTCCTTTAACGGGACAAAACTAATCTAGAGGAACAGAGGACAGGAGAGGCAGGAGAAAGACAGAAAGATAGAAGGAAGTTAGAGAAGAGGAGATACGTACAGTACACAGATGTCGAGGTGAATGACGAAATAGGAGAGAAGGATGATGTGAGTACGTTTCGGGGAAAAAAAACAGAGCGATACGAACAGAGGCAGGTAGTCAAACTGAAGCAGAGTAAAAGACGGGAATGAAGGAAACTTCGTGTGGTCCAATGGCAAAGGCCAATGATTTAGAGGTTGTTGATCCCGGGCAAGCGGCCCAGCGCAACCAATGACTCACTCACTCTCTCACACACTCGCTGGGAGCTGGCTCTCTGTCTAAGTCACCGCACTTAAAACATCCTTATGTGTTTAGAGTCATTGAAGTGGAAACCAGGGCCTGCACCCATTGCTGGAAAGAGCTACTGAATCCTGCTCTCTCTCTCTCTCTCTCTCTCTCTCTCGCTGCAGAATGTTCATAAACAGATGGTGGGACCTCATTAGCCATGTCACATCTACTGAGAACATCATGAACACATTCCATTATCTCTAAATATGAAAGCCTGTATATGAAACCATAGACAGTTACCATTAGGGCTGAAATAAGAAAAAAAAATTGATTTGGTTAAAGTAGCGTTTTTTTTTTTTTTTTTTTTTTTTTTTTTTTTTTTTTTTTGTTGTTGTTGTTGTTGTTTTTTTTGTTTCATAATCCCAAATATGATGATCCCCTTGCGAGGGACCCTTAAACACAAAGGCAGCAAAATAGTTTCATGTACAAAGACCCATTAATACTGTGTGAGAAAAGGGTAGAGTTTTACACACTATTATAAAGACAACATTTTTTGCCATTATATAGATTGATTTAATATTATTGCTGTACTGAAACCTGGGATCTGAGTAATACTTTGAATTTAAGGGATATTTGAGGGAATTTTCCTCATTTTTTTCTTCTTCTGTGGAATACAAAACAAGAAATTCTTATTTTTTGCAGTTTTAATTTTGCAATTATAGTCAGTGGGGTCAAATAATCTTGTGTTCCGCAGAAAAAAAAAAAAGTTTTACAGCTTTGGAACAACATGAAGATGAGTAAATGATGAAAGTATTTTGATTTTTGATTGAACTATTCCTCTATTTTTTCCTACATAATATTAGATTGACATTAAATGTATAAACCTAAAAAGAAACATTTTAAATTCGATCAGATTTATATAATGCTATCACAAGATGTATAATTCCAGACCATTAAGCAGCAAAAACCGTTTACAACATTGATAATAATAAGAAACGTTTCTTGCGCACTAAATCAGCATTACTGTTTGACACTGAAGACTGGAGTATAGATGCTAGCTTTGCAAAATCAGGAATAAATTGCAGTTCTTTTAAATTATATTAATATTTCACTATAGCACTGTATTTCTAATCAAGTAAACGCAGTACATGCGCTCCTAAAGGAGGCAAATGCTTTGCAGTTCCCCTGCTATTGAACTGTGGTGTGTGCAAAAAGACATTGGAGGGTATAGTGTGATACACAGATAGGGACCCCTTAAGAAGAACACTGGCCAACGGGTGTCAACAGGACATTGTCACCTTTTCTCATGCCTCTTAAGATATTTTCTCGAGTGTGGCTTGCCACCTCTGATCTGTGAGTTCAAGGGTGTTACTGGATTCTGTGTGGTCAGGGACTATCCACCCCTTGGTGGGGAGTATTTTTCTTCGAGGGCTATTGGACCAGAGCTGAGCCTTGTTATTGCTGAATGAGACAACAGATCTAACCCAGGGACTTTCCCAAATGACAAAGCAAGAAATATCCTGCCATCTCCAACCTCAATTGACGACCATATATTAGGTTCTGGTTAGGGCATAACTTCTCGTATAAAACCAAAAGGATAGTGCATATTGTTGTTAATGTCCTCTGTACTAAATCAGAGCATATGTGAAATTGCGGTTTTGCTTGAAATTGAAACTTTAAGAGCTCTCATAACAAAAACTCATTTCACCATCTGTTGTTTGTTGAAACGGAGACCTGGAAAGGGTTACAAATTACTCATAATGTCTAATAAAAAAGCTTAAATATTACTGATGGTGTCATAATAGTCACAGTGTCACAACAGTAATTCTGAAAACGAGAGCTTAATGCATCATTTTAGAGCTCATAAATTCTTATAGAGTCACCAAAATAAAGAACAGTTTGTTGTTCTCAGATGTGTGTGAATACATGTTGCCTTCTAACATGGAATTGGGAAGTAGCCATAATATGAGTGCTTTAAGAAGGCGAGATGATGCCAGCGGAAGAATATTGGAGCTTCTGTACAATGGGAAGGGTTATATCTCTGTGAGCAGATGTATTCCCAAACCACAGCTGTATCGCACATGTTTTCATGTCACTCGCCAATGTGGCAATACTGGACTCGTCGCAAACCGGTCTGAGCCATCTCTCGAGGACCTTAGCTTTGCCTCCGCACCCTACTGCATGTGAATCATTGTCATTTTTACCATGCAACGAGACAGATCAAATAGGCCGGGCCCGCTTCTGAACGCAGAACAGGCCTGGCTGGATGTGGTGGCAGGCTGTTCAACGCTCAGGGCCATTTTCATAATTACCCAACAGTCCAATCACTGTGGATTCCTGCAACTCCTGATCTCTGCTGATAATCAGCCAGTGTTCTGGTCAGTGCTGGACCCCCAAGGATGAACAGGTGCGGTAAAAGCGACTGATTGCAACTAATGCAACTGAGGTCTGTTCTGAGAGGACATTCCCCTCTGGACCTGCAATCTGAAGATCTCTCTATAGATGAGAAGAAAAGAAGACTTGTCCTGCATTTGGCTCGGTCTTATCAGAAGCCCTCTGAAGAGCAAGAATGCCAGACATTCTCACAACTCTGTTAACGTAAGAGTGTCAGGCACTCAGATCAACAAACTGTCCAGCTGTAGCCCCTGATCGCCAACAGAGCAGTTGGACGTTAGCATCTAATAGAAATAATTAATTGAGCAAGCACATAAATAAATACACAATGCCGGAGAGATAATGTATTAAAACATTATCTCATGTGTTGCATTTAGGTTATCGCGTAACCATTTCTGCATCTAAAGCCACAAAAAGCACGGCTGTGTCTATGATTTTGAACTAAAGAGCAAATGCATAGAATTTAAGACTTTGTTTTTGTCGTAAAAATAATAATAATAATAATAATAAAATGGAGAGGGAAATATATTGAAGATCATTTACTCACCCTCATGTTGTCTCATCCTCAGAAGAAAGAAGTCCTATGGGTTTGGAATGACATGAGGTTGAGTAATCGATTACAGAATTGTCATTTTTGGGCATATAATCCCTTTAAATTTATAGTAAAAACAGGTATCGGTGGTTGCCAGAAACCTATAATGTACTGTTGGTGACTGTATATTTTACACCGTTTGACTGTTTTGTTGAGGCGATTGATCATCACTTAACAATATTCATTGAAGTAATTTTAGTCATATTAATATGAATCATTTTTATTTTATTTTATATTCTAATAAAAATAAATTATACAGCATACTTAAAAAAATACGTAGGATTTTCTTTTGAAAATTGCAAGCATCCAGACATTAACATGCAAAGAAAGCAGTGCGTGCCCGAGGTAGAGAGAAAATGCACAACATCTGAAGCTATCAGTGACATTTATTATAGACGTACAGATTTTACATGAACGCAAAGCACATTGCCACACAATCAAGGTGACACATGACAATGAAATAAATAATATAAAATGCAACATAAACCACACACACACACACACACACACACACACATATATATAACAAAAATAAAAACAAACTAAAAAAAAAAAAATCTAAATACTAAAATGATGATTTCCTTTCCGCCATCCTATAAACACATTCTTACAGCTAACTGCAATTTGACATTTTTCTCCCCGATAAAACACTTTTATAGTATGACGCGCGTTCCCGTACTGGATAGACGTCATCGTGCGCGTTCCCCTTCTCGCGCGCTGGTTAAAAAGAAGGTGGAAAGAGCAAAGAGAAACATGTGAGTGCACTGAAGAGCATGCAACAGACAACTTAGTGCAACTTTTGATCACACGCATCAACCTTTGTGCACGAACGGGATTTAACTTTTGGGCAAGGAGACGTTCTACGATTTCTGTATATAACCTGATCACTTTTCTTCTTCTTTTTTATTTTTATTTTTTAAATATGTAATTTCGCATTAATATACAATATCATGTTTTTCCAATTTTAACAACATCATAACCAGCACTTGTCTTAATTTATTATCGTATTATATATATATATATATATATATTTTATATATATATATCTTAACTATTATTTAATTCAGACCACTTTATTAGCGAATAAATTGCTTAATCTAAATTAGTTATTTTATAAGAACTTTCTGGACGCGTGGGGACTGTCACACAGCACTCCGGGTTATTTCTGAGCCCTCGCGTGATTCGCTTTTGGTTTAATCCCTGTAAAATGAAGCATTTGCAATTTGTGCTCTTGTTGGCCATCGCGGCCAATTTTTGGGAATGTGGTGATGCGAAATTCGGCGAGAAAGGAGAATTAAGTCCAAGGAGGAGGAGATGTTACGATGGAAGTCTGCCGAAACGCCTGAAGAAGAAGGAGAGAAAACTGTCACTGGAGGGAAGCGGTGGAGGGGAGGTTTGTCACAGGCTCTATCCTCGCGTGTCCTGCTGTCCGTCCAGGAGAGCTCCCTACCAAATACTCCATCGAAGAGATGCTCGGGTATGTTAAGGCTTCTTGCAACCTCACATTAGCCAAGTGCTTCTCCTTGGGTGTTCTGTGGCAACTGGTTCATACATTGATCATAAGAGCGCAGTGTGCAACATATTGATACATGTAAGCAGTACGGACACAGTAGCGTGTGCGTTTGACGCGTGCGCGCGGCGAAACGCATTAGAACGGGCGAGTTTTAAAAGTTGAACTTGTTTTACCTTGGCACGGCGTCTTAAAAACATGGCACGAGCCCAAATAAACACAGCGAGACCTTTCGCAGTGGCCAAAAACGTGTGTCGCGCGAGCGTTCGCGTTGAAAAACAAATAAAAACAGCTCGGACGGAGGTAAGAACTCGTGCCGCGCTCGCGAACACGAGGCGTATGAATGAAATCGCTTCATACTCTGCTGGATAAAATATGGTTTGCGTAATCTGAAAAGCCGTTAAATGTTAGCATGCATACACCGCATATTTTGTAATAACTTTTCACGCGGATGTTTCGGTGACAGCATGTGCTTCTCGCAGTGATGGATGGGATTTACATAAAACAGATGGGTCACAAATCGGTACTGAATCGCACCTTTCTGAGGCTTTCTATAGACGTGAGAAGCTTCATCTCAATGGTTTTATCAATGAGCGCATTCTATACCGAGACATCTCTCTCTTTTCTCATGTAAACAACCTCCGCAAATCGACATACGCGGCTGGGTGGCATCGCACGTCGGTTTGTGACAAAAAGCCATATTGCATCATTTAATTTGCTCAAGTCATGCAAATAAGAGCGAGGCTGAATGGAACAAAACAGAGTCGACATCTCCTCCTCCCCACTACACTGCCCACACACGGAGTCTTTTTGCTTATGGCAAAAGAATAACAACAACACCATTGTGTTTGTTAGTTTCACTAATGGGTGAAGCTGGAGAACATCATTCTCCCCCAGTCCTTGGCTCTGTCCAAGTGTTAGTTAATGCCTTTGAGAGGGAGTATTTGTCCTGCTCCCCACCCCAAACTTACTTACACCAATTCCCAGAGGGCCAAAATGGTTTCACTTAAGCGGTTTAATACAAGCTCGCAGGTTTTGCGGGGAAGTTGGCTTTCGTTTGAGCTGCGAATTGCGTGAATCCCGTCATTCGTTCGGTCTTATATTTTTGTTGACTCTTATGCTTGTGGTGACTTCGATCATCTATCACCTTTCCTGGCACCTCAGTGAAAACTCGTGACGGTGTGGCTGCCCCCATTGTTTGTCGTTTAATGACGAGCGATCGTTTTCAAATGAGTCTTTGTGTGTTTACGCTTGTTCTGTCAGTTTCGGTGACAAAGGATATTGTGTGCCTTGATGGATAATGCCAGCATCTGCTCGGATTTCACTACATAAACATGAATATCGATAGATTAGTCCTCTAACTGTAGACAGACCTGCTATTAACAAGCCTCCCGAAATCTTTGTTGAGTAATGGACACTTGGACCTAAACTCTTATATGCACTGGCATATTCCAACGGTAGTTACATATGGCGGTAAAGGGCTGCGATGTAGACCGTGGTGTGATTTGAAGCAGCTTTGAGCAACTTTTGCCATTTTTTGGAAAACACAAAAAAACAAAGGTCCTCTTGTTGCTGGTGAGGCTGATGGCAACATTGGAGCCCATCCCAGCAACATATGGGAAGAGTGCATGGTTGAGAGCACACAAATGCTTCTCTCCATGGACCATGTGCCAGTCCATGGCTCTCTAAATCAATGGGCAATTTAAAGCAGGAGAGTTGCCACTCGCAGACCAGGGTAACACACCAACCACTGCAAGATTTCCAAACTCTCTGGTTCATATAGAGGTGTCAGTACATTTTTGGACACCGTTTTATCTTCCAGGCACAAAGATGGTTTCGATTCACTCGAAAGAATCTGGAGAATCAAAATCAAAGAAATCTGCCCAAATGGTTTACTACGCCGAGCAGTGGGCCGGGAAGGAGGTGGGCTGGCTGTCTATACGCTGTCTGCTGGGTGTGTTGGTCTAATTGACTTGGACAGACTGCTAATTTGTTGATACCAGCACGGGAATGATGTGCCCGTCTATCTGTAAATTGGTGTTTACACATGGACCTCACACAGAGAGAGAGAGAGAGAGAGAGAGAGAGAGAGAGGGAGGTTTACCAGACTGCTGCGGCACAGGCGCATGTCTGAGGAAGGGAGCAGATTACATTGTTGTTTTATTACAGCTAATTTGTTACATAAATAAGCCTGCTCATTTTCGCTGCCCTAATCTACTGTTTACTTTTGTTTGGTGTCTTAAGAAACATTTCGAGTATCCTCATTTCGATCCGTTCACTCCAGCATGGGTTCAGCTGCCATGCGAGGTGCAATTTTGGCTTAGCTGTTTGTGAGCTCAAATAAACAAATCAGGAGAAATCAAGTCCACATGGATGTGTGGTGTTTGTTAAGAGAGATGTTTAGAATGCGAATTGCGTCCAATTAACAAGAAAACATTCCAAAAATGTGCGTCAAACCGCCTAGTTAGTTTCTTTATTTTCACATACATGTATGTATATAGATATATATAGGAGCAACTTTGTAGCATAAGTAAAATTCAGATTAGCCATTAAATTAGAACCACAGTTCTACCCTTTGCTGGATGTTTTCTCTCCTCAGATCTTCTCGACCAATAACACAGAGTGTTCTAGACTTCTGGAGGAGATTAAGTGTGCCCATTGCTCACCACATGCTCAGATGCTCTTCCACTCACCCAAACTTGAAAAAGCACCACACAGAGAACAAGATCTACCCCGCTTATGCCACGACTACTGCCAAGAGTTCTACTACACCTGCCGGGGACACGTACCAGGTAACAAACAAAATACCGAGTTTTGCATAAAGATCCTCTAGAACTTCATGAGGAACTTCTCTTCAACTCTTCTGACATGTGTATTGCAATTATTCCAACTGAACAAATTAGGACAGATTGATTTATGCGTCATACTGGAAAAGGGTTTATGCCAAATGTCATATGAACTAAGAGGAAAGCAGGTGTTAACAGCAGTACGACCTGACGGCGATATCTATGGACTTTTAAGATAATCAGCGAATTCTTTTTAATGTTACCGTTTTTTTGAAATATCCAAATGTTAGTGAGAAGAAGAAAAATAAAACTTTTACATATTAATCTGCATATGAGATGGACATTGGTGCTCATCTTTGCTTGCTTGCTTTGAACATTTCTCGAGTAAAACAGCTCTATATTTAATGAAGCACTTGCAAAAGACCTGAACCGGAAGAGATGCAACCCGTTTTTACAGAATACGGAAGTTTGTTGTACATAACCCGCTATATCTGTTGCAGATATGCATGGAAAGCTTACTTTGAAACAGGGAGGTTGTTTAATTTGATGGCAGATGCCATTCAGGAACCACTTGTTGCAGGTTCTTTCGTTTTGTTCCTTGCAATGACTTGAGTATCTTGAGTAGCATTTCAAATATAATATATACGTGATAATAACCAATATATTTCAAAATAAATGATTACAAATTCAAAATAAGTAAATGAATAAAATATAAGTTTAAATTTAGTGAAAATCGGTTAGTTGAATATTAATGAACCCAATGGCAACAGAATGGAGAAACTCAAAAACATGCCTTTCGGCAGATCCCACTTTGAAGCCCTTTCATAAGATAATCTTTATTAAATCACATGACTATAATGTAAATGAATGCCCTTAATCCTTCTTTATGTTGCTACAATGGCATTGATCATAGAGCACTCAATTGAGTGTCCCCCTTTTTTGATCTCTCAAAAAATCCTGTAATAGCTTTTCAAACTCTATCATAGTTGTTAAGCTCGCATATAAACACACATTGGCGGACACACACCCCAAACAAAGCTCGAAAATCTGTAATGAATGAATGTAAATGAATGATTTTATGACCTGTTTCTTCCCCTCGGTCCTTTGGCAAGCATCGTATTTTACGTCAACACAGCCTGCCAAGATGTGTTTGGTGTTTATGTGCGTCTGTCTCTGGGTATGTGTGTGTGTGTGTGTGTGTGTGTGTGTGTGTGTGTGTGTGTGCGGTCTGACTAAGGTCTAGACGTGACTGACACTCACACCTCAGCTCACCAGCAGAACACACACACTTTACAGAATGCAGTGGAAAACGAGGCCTGTTCAAGGCAATGCTCACATAATCAGTTTGTTTTTCTTGGTGACAGCCTATGTTCAATGAAAAGACAAACATTAAGGCCTCTGAAACGTAAGGGTGGGTGGGGGGGGGGGGGAACAGATGGCAGTGGGGAGGAGTCTGAAGACCTGAAAAGCTTCATGAGGTTTGTATTTTCTCTCATACATGAATGACATCAGGAGCAAACATCCCATAGCTGCTCTATAGTGTTGCAACATTCGCTGCATGATGCATTCCATCAGATGGAATGGTATGCGAAAGCTGGCCGCCAGACCAAACCTTCTTCCTATCAGCGCAGCCATAACAGATTAGATGGGGGCCGATTTGCAAACAGAAAACGCAAGCCACACGCACATACGCACTCACGGAAATGCGAACAGACCAACAAATCAGACACTTTATACATACAGTTTACCTCTTGGTCTTCCTCTATAAAACAGATAAATAAGGGTGTGCAGTCTGTTTCGACTTTTTGCTGAGGGAGGAAGCGTATGGGAAGGAGAGGGAGAGAGAAAAATAGTGGTAAAGACTCTGAGAACAGGAGCCGGGGCCAAAAGACTTTACCCCCTCCCCTCTCCGCCTCCCAAATCAGCATATGTGGTGACGAATGACACATTTATTTTTCTATAAAGGTTGTGTATATGTAAAACTGCTGAAGTGCATCAAGATGTCAAGTACTTTGGGTGGCCACCCAGGTTGCTTTGGAAGATAACCAGATGGAAGTATAACTATAGCGCTAAGGATGTGGAGTCTTTTTCTCTCTGTCCTGTTTTTCGTAGGCCAGTACAATAAAACTGGAGGGGCCGAGACCATAGTTGAGGCCACACAGTGTTTTTGCCATGTTTGGGGAATTTATAAATTGTTCAAATTAGACAGTTCGTGTGATTCGTTCATATACATATTTTCTTAAGCATGTTTTTTAGACCACGATTGCACTATTTTCATGCCGTTTACTCTCAGTCCCCTTAGATTACGAAAAAGCGTTTCGGTTCCGAAATATGAGTTTTGTAGCCACGGTCTCATTTGATTTGGTAAAGATTAAGCTGTAAATTTGCTTTATTTATGTTAGCTCATAACGTTTAACTATAATTAATTCTGCAGCGATACCATAGAAGCACCGTTTTGAGTTGCCCAGAGAAAGTTTCAGTTTATAGTTCTTCAAAGAAGATTTCAGTCAAATGAAGAACCCTTTTCCATTACAAGAAATGTCTTGTGCATTGGAAAGCAGAGTTATGAAAAATGTGAAAACATCAGGGAATTTTAAAACGATGTCCTCTAGGCCTGAAAAAAACAAAACAAAACATTTACAGTCTTCAGAAATAATAGACATAACAGACAATTCGTATTAATAATAATATGCTAAATTTCTATCGTCAATAGTATACTTTTTCTACCATATTTTATCCGATTTTTGAGTGAATCATTCTTTTCAATTGTTCCATTGAATCCAAATTGGTTCACACGTCAGTCTGAATGATTCATTAGTAAATAGATTTCTGAAAGTACTTATCCAGCAATCGGAAATAACCGGACACTGAAAAGACAAGGACGAGTAATGGAAATTTAAATTGACAACAACTGCCAGACCCTTACCTCTCACACCAGCAGGCCCAAGATGACCACTGCGGTTGGTTGGTGTGTGGGTGGCATGGCAGTAGGTGTACTTGTGTGTTTGATCTCAGTGTTGTGTTTAGATGTTTAGGGATATCCTATCACCTCTGTTGTTGGTGCTGCTGCCTCACTCCCACCCGTAGCCCCCTTCCTCAGACGGCATGGGGGACTCGCTGGAGATGAAAGGACGGAGAGGAGTGTGTTTGTGTTTCTATCACTGCTGTATTTGCTCTACTCCTCCCCACGAGAGGGTTTAGCTAAGGTGGTAACCATATCAGTGTGGTTTTTAGGTCACGCTGGGGCTGCCAAACCGAGTCCTGTTCGCTCCCCTTGTCGTCGTACTACTTGTTCAGCCAAAAGCAAGACGGTTCCTAGAAACTGACCACGATTCAGGTGCCACATGCTTAATTTTTCAGGTTTTTTATTGCACATTCCTCAACTCTAGATGTCTGAATTATGGCGAATTTATTTTGGCTACTATTGGAGAAATAAATAAGGGTGTTTTCCCTGAAAGTAAGCAAGCAAACCTAATCTCTGAAATATAATCAATCAGTTTGGGTGTGCACTTATCATTTATTTGGACTTGACCTGCATGTTTCTACTGAAAAATATAACACTGAAGGAGATACAGACTGAGCGTTTGGCATTTTTGGGTTTAATTAAACTCGCGACATACGGACCACACATGTCTGAAATGGTTTATAATACCTCACTGGGGTTCAACCATCACATAATTGTGGCACTCAGAAGTGTGTATCAATGTGGCTCTGTCAAATATGACTGTTTATAACAAATGGTTAAAGATCTGGACTGGTATGAATGACCATGACTTGCACTTGTCAGAAATGAGAGGCAAAAACAAATGTCTTGATTTGAGACTCAGTACTTTATAAATGCACCATAGACAAGATTGGAATTAAGCTTGGCACCGGAATCACCACCAAAACGTCCACACAATAAGCCGTCTGATAGCTGAGGACATACTTGAATCGAGTACAGCTTTGACTGTAGGGGATTCAGTTGGTTTTGGAGGTTATTACATCATCAATGGACCCTGTGTGGTGTCTATCTCAGGCTGAGACCAGTTGTCTGTCTGTCTGTGTTTTTTAGAACTGTTCCAAGCCGACGTGGATGAGTTCTGCCAGTACTATGGAAGGAAGGACGGAGGGCTGTGCTTTCCAGATTTTCACCGAAAGCAGCTGCGCCGAGATTCCAACTACCTGTTAGATGAAAAAATAGAAGTGATTAACAGGTAATTCAATTTAATTCAGTTTCACACGCATTTTTTATAATTACTGTGGAAAACACAATTCTGTGTGATTTCACCTTAGTTTGTTTAATGTGGTATACCATGCAAGGATATAGTTTACCCAAAATTCACATTTAAAATTGACATTAGGGTGATTAAATAATGGTGAAATTTCCATGTTTTGGATGAACTATTCTGTGCAGTGCCTACAACAACATTCTTCATCAGGCATGAGAGAAACTTGCTCACCGTCATCCCATGTCCCATGGCCCAGTACGACTGGCCTGCTTTGACTACTAGGTCATCAGGGTAGTCCGAATAAGGTCACTAGAGACAAGACACGCCTGACTAACCTTCCATGTCACAACATTCCTGCATGTACTCGTTGACAGGTCCACTGCCCCCTTTTCCAAGCTGGAGCTTTGTGTCCAGACTGAGTTTAGCCAGCTTTAAGAACACAAAGAAAGTGCTTATACTGCAGGAGCTCTGATCCGCTAGTGACAGTCAGAGGGCTTTGACCATTTGTGACAGGACATGGTGACGGATGTCAATTGAGACAGGCTCTGATGGAAATTTAGCTCATAGCTGATTGTAACCTCAGAATAGTGTTATTCACTTTGTACAACTTGTAATAATGGATATGTATATGTACAGTCAACAATACCACCTGTAAAGCATTGTTAGACAACTATGGTCACAAGTTCAGTTGCTACTAACGGCATTCCTCGAAACCATAGTTCCAACGTACATTCTCAAACAGCATAGCGCTGTGCTTTTTATTACATGTAGACTTGTGCACAAACATGTCGATCTATATATTTTATTGTCAAAAACTACCAGCGTTCTTGAAGAGTGCCAATGAGTGTAAATGCATAAGAACCGCCAGATATTCAGTCCATGTATCGCTAAAGACAGTATGCCAATTACATACTGCATGCAAACATGATGAAAAAAAAATGAACTGCTATGTGTTGTTTAGTGTAAATGAACTAGAGTAATGTGACATTAATTGTCTCGATCAATTAATTAGCAGAAGTTACTCCACCATCTGCGTGATGTCATTAACAACAGTCTGATGTTTGTTGATCCAATATGGTTGAAATGATGAAGGTGCAATCATGTTACTATGGTCACATGCAGCTAGTTAATCCCTCCAACTGTGCATCATACTATGATAGTTAAGCAGTTAGTTACATCGTTGTAAGAGAATCACACCCCGATCTCTTAATGACACGCGTGTTGGTGTCACCCTCGATATACCTTCACTTCAGTTATTACAGCGATCTGATTTAATGACACCTTTCAGTGAAGTGTGCCCTTCATCTCCTCGCTGACCTCGGTTTAGTGTTAACCGTGATAAACGCCTCGCTTTCGTGTGACCTTCTGAGGCAAATAATCACGAGCTGTGAATCGTTCGTGTGTTTTGAGAAGGCCCTGAGCTTGCGGTCATTGTAAACGAACGTCATAATTCTTCATCGGACCTCCCAGTGCGAAGGGCCAGTAAAGCAACATAGCTGATCAGACAGAGTGACTGCTATCGCGTCACACTGACGTTACTCTCATGGGATGTCGGACATACGTTCACTGCCGGTCTACCCCCTATTATATCTATGGAAAATCCCTCCAAGACTGCTTGTTAACAAGAGCACCCACACCGCCGATGCCCTTGTTTTATTTAAGGCATAATGTGAGTTGGCATGCCCCCACATCAAATGTGTCTTGCGGTTAATGGAACACTTGTTTCACAGCTTGAGAGCCCCCAACGTCTGACTATGTTAAATGAACTTCCACTGTGGCGTTTTATTCAGTCTACTCCCGAACCAGTCTGTCAAGCAGAAAAATTGTTTACAACAACTCCACTTACACTGTTATACTGTTCACAACAACAACAAAAAATGGACTTTTATTGTGAATTTGATTGGTACAAGTAAATTACAACAGTTCAAAAGCATTATGCATGCACTAATCTAACTGAATTTTCAATCTTGCCATTCCCTTCATACAGAAAACATAAACACAACTGCTACTGTGCTCAGGAGATCCTTAGTGGTCTTCGACAGCCAGTTGGTGTGGTGCATTGTGGGGATGGATCACAGCGGCTTTTTATTCTGGAGAAGGAAGGCTTTGTACGAATCCTATCACACAACATGGAGCTCCTAAAAGAGCCTTTTCTGGACATTCATAAGCTGGTCCAAAGCGGTTTGAAGGTAAGTGGCACTTAGCTCTTGTTTGTTGGTACTGTGAAGTTATCCGTGGGCTGGATTGACAGTAAAGATTTTTTTTATATATATATATATATTTAAAAGTGTTTTTGTTTTCCTAATTTAAAAAGTGTTATATGTACATAAAGAAATAAATTTAAAATGTATGTTTACAGTCATGTTCACTTATACCAGATTAAAACTTTATTTATTTATTTATTTCAGAAAGTAAATTTGAAAGAAGTTGGAAATTATACAACTAGAATGTAACTCCATAATATATATTCTCCCTATATATTTTGTAAATGCATGTTATAGACAATATTGTGAACAATTAATCCATGTATGAAAATTGTGCAAAATGTGTAGACCTCGTAATGTTTAATCGAAATATCTTAACTTGGTCTTCTGGTGAAAATGACTTCTCTCTGGTCGCGAATGGCGAACTTCTACAATAATCTTGTCAGCTTAAATTCCGCCCCTTAAAAATCAACTGCAAGCTCACGTTCATTTTTGAGCGCATTACTAAATCTCAAAATACAATCAGCAACTAATGGATAGAACCGGGTCCCTGCCCTACATATATTTTCTTCTACAATAATGTCTACGTCACAGTATGGAAGAAAAAAAAAATTGTTCTTACTTCCGTTTGATTGTGACTTTAATTGTAAACTATTTATTTAGCATGATGCTGTATCCAAGACCAAGACAAATGCCGTGTCGGCTAACGCAACATAAAAAAAAATGACAGAGAGCACCTTTAACATATTATACATTGCAAATAAGTCATCAGGATTGTTTATTCCGAATCATACCTCTAATACATTCTATCGAGTATTTTAAAGAGACTGATAATGGTGAGTTAAACAGTTTTTTCTCCAAACACTCCTGACATATCTGCCTCTGATGAGGAACTAGCTCCTAATTGATATTCTTGCAGCCTGACCTCCCACCATCAGAGAAGTCTGTCACCCATAAATCAGGAAGCCTCGCTGAAACCTGAAAGATCTGTTGTTCATCATTTTGGTTTGGCACCTTCTCAGACAAAGCTGAGGTGGGAGAAATGAAACCCTCTAACAGAATAGAATCTTAAAGGAGTACAATAACAACTTCTATGGATTTATTTCCATTTTTCCTCTCCTCCTACCACAAATCAAAACCTGAATGGAGGGTGATACTGAAGCCAAAAATAGTGTTGGCACAACAATTATATTATTATACAAATGTATTCTGTATGTGGGCTTCTATGTGTGTGGTTTTCGTGCTGTCAACCTCACTGCCAGCAGAGGAAACCTTGTGTTTGGTTGTTGAGGATCAGTGAGAAAGGCTGAAATGTTGCCAGCTGTAGCATTTGCTTACATGCATGTCTGTCAGCAGTAGTTATGGCGTGTGTCACAACAGATGTTTATCTGCCCCCACAAGAGCTGAGGCATTCTGTAATTCGAGAACATTTCATTTAGGAAGTGTCCGGAGATGTAGGAAGAGACCTGCTTTTTTGACAGGAAGTTTATGTATATTGCATACCTCCTGTTGCTTCACTTATAAAGAGAGAAAGAGCAATTATGGAGTCAACATACAACAGCCCCACAGGAAAGACCCCAAATGTGCCTTATCATCATTAAACATAATTGGCTGTGGATAAAGCAATCATTATGACAATTAGAGTAAGCTCAAGCCCCGGCGGTCCCCAAGAGTGCTATTCTGTCAAGTTTGTCCGAGTCATTCTGAGTAAGCCGTGTTTACTCGGAGCATCAACAGGACATGTGCCCTTTGTGCCCGTGGAAGGCCTTGAGACCCGCTGGGACACAACTTGGGCATGAAGGGGAATGATAGTGTTTTATCCTGACTTTGATTCTAATGTTCTGCATTTCCTTCAAGCCCAATCCCCTCACTGCCAATTAAGTCAAACTGCTTGAAAACAATGCTCTGTCTACTTGAGGGAGTCTCCCGGAGCACTGTGGGTGTTCTCTGATGAAATCATATCTCTTCACTCACTCACACACGCACACACACTGTGTGACACTATCAAATATTCTGTGTGACTTGCGCGTTTCAGTGTTGTACTGAAAAGCAAAGACACGCTTTCCTCCATGTACCGGTCACCTCCCCTCTCTCATTTCCCCCCCACATGCAGTTCATTAATAGTTGTTAATTTTATTGTTATTGTAGTTATTATTATTATTATTATTATTATTATAAAAACAAAACAAAAAAATTAACAGACGTTTGTCTACCAAATCAATGTCATGTGGTTCAACCAATGAGCAGAAACATGCAGAGGGGGAAAAAAATGAAAATTTTATGCAAGAAATCTCTTACAATATTAGATAATTTAACCTTTTTTTAACAAGGCAAAGTTTGGTCAGGATGTAAAATGTCATGTTGTATGACTCCAAAATAATTAAATGCAATTCATAAACTATTAAAGGTGTAAGGAAACTTTTAGTGGACGGTTAACGTCACATGACATTTTTTATAGAGTGAATTGTTGCATAAATGATACTTTTAAAACCATATGAAACCATATTCATTTTATGCTAAAGATTTTTTCTTTTTCCTTTTCGTAGAGACTTTAATCTATCACTGACCCAAATGTCTCAATTCTGATCTTCCAATGAAAAAGTCAAAGATCAAATACCAAACGCCTTATTGGTTGAGTGGTTTAGTAAATTGTGTTGACGCGCTCATCCGATATGTCATCCGTCTGTGAGTGGCTTCAATGATCAACACTTACACTGCTACACACAGGAGCGTTTGAAAGCAGGCATCTATGGCGGAGACAGCTTTGCCTTTTTGCCTTTCTCCTCACTTGTAAGTCGCCTTGGATAAAAGCGTCTGCTAAATGTCTAAATGTAGATCTCGTAAGGTGGATTGCACTGGCTGCTGTGGAAGCATGCCATAGGATTGTGGTCCTGTTTGATTTATTCCAATGTACTTTATTACACGTCTGTGGCAAGTCGTCAAGCGCTATCCTGCACCAGCCTGACAACTATGTACTGATTTCAGCAAAGTAAGAGTACTATCATTGGTACTTGAATAGTTAACTACCGGTTAACTATTTTGGGATGTCTTGCGAACTCGCTACCATGTATTGCAGATGCTGAAAAAGAGTCATACGGTGACAAGCAAAATCCTGAAGTGTAGGATTTCAGCGCCCTAAAGTGTTTATCTTCTAAACTATTTGCGTAAAAGAGCTCTGATTCAGTCCATGTTGACGTGATAGGTACACAAGTATGGTAGTGCTTTGTTGTTGTCCTTGCTTGATGTAGTGAAGAAGACATCTGCACGCAATGTGAGCGCAGTTGCATTGTGGTGTATCAACTAACTCAAGGGGTCCAGCTGCAAAAAACTATTTCTTGCCGAAGCAAATAGATCACAGCATGTTGTGCACTCTGTCACTTGACACGCACAGCTGTTGAGCTCTTTCAGCTAGACGAGCAGGAGGGCTCTTGACTCTGTCAAAAAATAAGTATCCTAGCTTTGACAAATGGACCTTTTCCTCTCTCGTCCTTTGACTCTTTTAACAGTTCTCTTTGAGAAACAGCCGCTGCTTCGCTGTCATCTCGCATAGCTTCCTCCGAGTTCCTGGCCGAGGTTTAGACTTTGCGAGGACCCCCGAGACAGGATGAGCACCTGTGATAGAGCCATTCAGAAGATTTGTGGATTGCTCCAGAGAGCTGCTGTAATGAGTGAATGTTATCCTACGATTCGATCTGCTCTTTTCACTGCTTGAAAGTGAGCTATCCTCACCCAGAACTCCAGTGCTGTCACAGGATTAATGTGTGTTAACAGGTGGAGGAGGGGGATTTGACTTGGGTCTTGGGATTCATTGTGTTGAACTAAATGGAGCTCTGAATTAGTGTGAACATTTCAGATTGCCTTTGAGGTAGGCACACATTGTTTTTCTCCAATCAGCTCGGGTGGAATGCCTCTTTATGTAGGATTGCCTGAGCCAATAAGGATCAAAAGGTGCTCAGAAACAATGTGCAAGCCAGGCCATGCATCAAGTCCTGAAAGGCAAGCAGCTGCCGATGGGTTGGGTGGGGGGCTAGGAGGGAGGCGATGGTGCTCTGTTCCTGTCTGCAAATTCATCTGACCCTGATGTATTCTCACTAGCATTCTTGCTGAGAAGCTGTTACAACCTAATCTTCGGTCTGTCAAAGCAAATGCTTACAATAACATGGCGTAGAACCTCTTTTGAAGCCACATTTCAGAGCTGAAGTGTTCCTATCGACATCAGCATGCTGCAATGTTACCCTGATTAAGGGTCTATCCAAAGTTCTCGTGGCTGCTACAGTGGAACAATGTGTACTAGCTTTGCAACTAAGCTGAGGCTTGTACACATAGCCCTACATCTGCTATGATGGATGGAGGGAGGCTATCATGAAGTTTGTCTTCTCTTAATTAAGTTTTTGGTAGCACCCAGAGGAATGGGTCTGGAAAAGTAAAGTTTTTTTTTGGTGCCTACTTGTTGAAGGAACGATCATTAGCAAAAGTTAATATTTCAGCTAATTTACAGTTGTTCTTTGGTGGTCCCTGGCCTGAGATCATACGACTCTCTGGAATTCTTAACTTGACCTGCTCCCTCTGTGTTTGTTTTGGGATTCAGGTCAGTGCATCAGGAGTCCAACATGTTGGGAGGGAGTTTCGGGGAAAGGAAGAATGTTTCATTCGAAAATGCAGGGAAAGGATGAATTATATCAACCTGCTGTTAACTCAACCCAACCTCATTTTGTGTTTGATTCATGTAGAACAGACATTTAATGGGCACCACAAAGTTTTGCTCATGTTTTTGCTCTTTGTGGTCAACTAAAGAGGCCTCCTGAGCGTTATTATTCGGGTCCCTACAGATCCAATTCGAACTTCTCTGGAGCATTCCAGAGATGGAGCGCTAGAACTTGAAGCCTATCCGAATTGGATTACTTCAGCACAGCCCAACAGAGCTGCTCTGACCAATTTATGATCTGTATGTTTTGGCGTGGACCGTGAGCTGAACCACACCGTTAACTTCAGCAATCCACAGAAGACCTCTCTTTGCTAAATTCCTGTGAGAAATAAGAAAGGAATGCTGCAGAGATGGCACAGCCAGCTAATTTCACGAAAACTCTGTTTGCTTACTTATTTCAAAACCAAAATCACTAAATTGTTAGTGTATGTGTTGTCATTAAACTGCCCAAAGCAGTTTTATCCCAAAGCATTAAATCATAATCACTTTTCCGAGACTCTCCTCAAATACCATTTGTTCATTCATTGATTTGTTCCTTCATTCATGGGGCAATCCGTTCATTCATTTCATTTGTTTTAACAGAAAGAAAACATAGTTGGAAAGATGAAAGGGAGGAAAGCCCAACATTATTACTTTCCCCAGGAACTAAAGCGACATAGCTGCTTATTACAACAGGCTATGATGAGTGGACCACCAGAGTAGTGACAACTCCTGTAGTTGCCTCCGGGATGAGAGGTTTTACCTATTACACAAGCAATTTCAATGTTTTCCAACTTGTTGCCAAGACAGTGGGAGTGTTTTTTTTTTTGTTTTTTTTCTTCGGTCCATTCTTTTTCTTGCCTCTCTCAGATTTTGCACGGGTTAAAAAATAAAAAAGAGAGAGAGGAAAGAGGGTGGACAGGGTGGATGGTGGGGTGGGGGGCTAAAGGAATCCTGGACTTTTGTGCTCTCTATGAACTGCGAGCGAGCTAATGAATTGTTTCAGCCACTCAGCACTGCATTCACGGATATCCCCCAAAGATTACACACACAAATCACTTGCACAATGGAGGCCACAAGGAGGGCCTGGGCATCCCAGAGGAGCCTGGCCCCAAATACAAGCGTCTATAACCAAGACAGGGTTGGTGAAAAGGTGGGTGTGGAGGGGGTTTGCTTGAAGTCAAATGTTTTATAATCATTTGTAATGCAGTAGTCAAGGAGAGGGGTGGTAAGAAAAAGCAAGGGGGCAAGAGGGCATGGGGTAACTGGCCCCCATATGGAGAGAGACTGAGATGGAGAAACACAGAGAGAAAAAGGAGAGGGAGAGGGAGAGGGGGGGGGGGGCATAAGGAGGCACTGCTTTAGCATTTTGCAGCCCAGCCCAATCTAAAATGGGACATAATTAACTTCTGGAATCTTTGTGTACCCCATCTGACTTGCAGGGAGGAGATGAAAGGGGCTTGCTAAGCCTTGCATTCCATCCCAATTATAAGAAAAATGGAAAGCTCTACGTCTCCTACACAACCAACCAGGAGCGCTGGGCTATCGGACCACACGACCACATTCTCCGTGTAGTCGAGTACACGGTGTCCAGGTAATGGGAAACCAGTCACATCTTGATCAAGCACAGGGGCATCTAACCAGAGTCGTAGCCATCATAGACATTGGACGACGTGTCCTCTTTCATATTCAGATATTGTCTAACGGCCCTCTCGATTTAGAAAAGAAAAAATTATAAATATAAATTTGTATATAAAATGTAAAATATAAAGTTGTCTCAAAAAAGGGGGAAAATAATCTGTTAATGACAAAGCCATGCTTCACCCACACATTTGGTCCCTCCAATGTCAATATGTGGTCAGGGCCTTGAATCAAACACTTTACACATGGACGTGTATGCGTAATGTTTGTTTTCCATGTGGTTTTGGATCCATCTTGAGATCCCGAGCTCCTCATGAAATGCTTTCGCTGACAGTGATGAATGTTTTATAGAGATATGTGATCACAACATATAATTATCACGAAAGCTGACATCCATTCTGATTGTGTTTTGCTCCCCAGCTGCAATGCAAAACATCCAGCATTAACAAAACAATGTGTACATTTTGTCTTACATTTCAGATGCCAAGCTTGCCAATGTCATCTGGTTGGGATTTATAATCAGGCTTTGACTTTTCTTTTCTTTTTTTTCTCTTTTTCGGTGTTACTGATTTTTAAGGGCAATTTCTCATAATTTTTTTAAAATATATTTTTATATCTTACAATTCATTTTGCAGATTACAAATATATATATATATATATATATATATATATATATATATATGTGTGTATTTTTGAATTGTTCAGCATCCCTGTGACCCTACAAAAGACAAGCAGTTTGGAAAATGGATGGATGTAGTTTAAATGTATTGTAATATTTGGTTTTAGGAAAAATCCAAACCAGGTGGACACAAGGACTACTCGGGTGTTAATGGAAGTAGCTGAGCTCCACCGAAAGCATCTGGGAGGGCAGCTTCTCTTTGGACCTGATGGGCTTCTGCACATAATTTTAGGTGATGGCATGATCACTCTGGACGATATGGAGGAGATGGACGGTCTGAGGTACAGTATTGAATGCAGCTGGTATGATAAATTGATGAATCAATCTGTGTGATTACAGTATTGTTTTAAATATGTTCAATGTTTGTCTGCCGTAGTGATTTCACAGGATCTCTCCTTCGGGTGGATGTGGACACAGATAGTTGTAGTACGCCCTACTCTATACCAAGAAACAACCCCTATTTCAACAGCACAAATCAGCCCCCTGAAATCTTTTCCCATGGACTGCATGACCCAGGAAGGTAAGGTCAAAAATACTTACTTCCTTTTCCAAAAAAACAAACAAACAAATAAGAAAAATAGCCAGAAGTAAGTGGACATTCAAACATCACATTGATTGTTGAGTATTTCATTTCAAAACCACTGATAATTTGGGAGTTTGTCCTCCCTAACAGCTGTTCTATTTAGTCTTTCCATTATGTTGTAAAATGGATGTGAGAATTTGCATCCATTCAGACTTAAACCCTCGGATTTCATCAAAAATATCTTAATTTGTGTTTCGAAGATGAAGGTCTTATGGCAGAAATCGAAGGTCTTAGTGACAGAAATTTCATTTTTGGGTGAACTAACCCTTTAAGACCAAAGTAGACTTTTGTACGCGTACGCACACAGTGGAAGAGCCTTGCAAAGTATACTTCATTTGACTCGCAAGCATTCGACGCACGTGCCGTTTTGAGAAATCTCTTGCCGTGAGTTATGACCCATTTAAAAAATATTTGTATTCTTTCATGCTAGATTTGTACAAATGAGGGTACTTTCTAACCTCTTCGCACAATCTCTTGTCTATGAAGGCCTCCATTGTCACTGCATCTTGCTTGCGTTCTGTTTATGGAGTTTTTCTTCGACTACCTTGTGATTCAACTCCCCCAGGACACGGTTGCCACCTTGTGGATAAACGAATTATTGCAAAAAAATGAAATGCGCATCTGCGCGTGGTTATAAAAATACGGCAGTGCGCATGTACTATTCTGATGACGAAATTTGTATCACGCACTATTTGTATGTACGCTGACCCTCGGTTACACGTAAAAAGTGAAGTATATTTTTGGCTTTAAACATCAGTGAGGTCAGAAACTGATGTTGGACGAAGGGGCCTGGCTTCCAGTTCATTGGAGCTCAGGTCTGGGCTTTGTGCAGGCTGGACAAGTTCTTCTACTCCAGACGCAGTAAATCATTTCTTTATGGACCTCGCTTTGGAAAAGGGCCCACCCAAACTGTTACCACAAAGGTGGAAGCTCACAGTCCTCTAGAATGTAATTGTGTGCCATAGCATTGAGATTTCTAAGGAATTAAGAGACCTTGCAAAACCTAAGAATTAGAATTAAATAAATGGTAATATAGCAAATGCCAGTGTTGTTTCAACAACTGCTGTCTTGAGAAATGCATTTACAAATAATACTTTGTGCTTTAGGTGTGCAGTGGATAAGCTCCGCATGGACACCAATGGGAGTCTGCTGATCCTGTGCACAGATACTGTTGGCAAAAATACGACAACAGGCAGGATCCTACAGGTCATCAAAGGGAAAGACTACGGTATGTCTGTTAGAAGTGGCTGGTTTCTGAAAACATGATGGATTACTGTACAAGCAGAAAGGCTTTTCAACAAGCCAAGTAGTTCCAACCAGGCAACCACTCAAGAAGTTCCTGTATTGTGTTTCAGAAAGCATTAAATTATCAGTCCATGTACTGGTTATAAAATAATGTTAAGTTTTTATGCTGAGAACAGAATGTCTTCGATGGAATGAGGGTATGTTCCAAAAAAGTGATTTAAGACTTTCTGTAGAAACCGATCAACGCGTTTAAGAATACCCTTACAATACTGTTGTTTCATAACGTGGGAACACACTTTAAATATAAAAATGCTTCTCATTCCTGGGGGCATACAAGCACATATATAACAATATAATTTAGCACCGTCAAAGAGCATTTATATGGTCATTTAGTACTTTGTTGAAACACAGAATGACCAACATAGCTGTTCATCTCTCAGTTGTGCTGACTAAGACCCTAAATCAACACCAGAAATGGATATTTATAATTTCCTTTGGCCAAAGTAATGGATTGGCTTTCTCGTGCTCCTTTTACGTTTACAGCAAACAAATATGGCTCTCTCCCAACCGATGCATTTAAACCCCAAAATGATTGACTCGTATGTGTGCCAAATTACCCCAAACACCAGGGCATTTACGATGTTAAACCATCACCATGTTGAATGACTTACTTCATTAAATCACATTTTATTGTTTTACGGGGCTCTGACTGTAACATTATAATACTCGCCATTCCCTAAGCTGTTGTAATCTTTGTAGCTATACAAACTTACACAAATTTACACAAACACTCAATAGTAATTGTAGGATTACCTCACCCTTTCCCCGTTCCTCTCACGTCCATTCCCTAATCTGTTTGAGCTTTAATGTGAACTTAACAGTGCTCAAACTGAAAGTTAATAAGGACATTTAGTGAAATGAACACAGCCCTCCATATCAAGTTTACATTGTGTTTTTATAACCGTCTGGGGAATAGCTAATTAAAACCACCCTATGTGAAGTGCTAATGGTCTCTTGACAGATTGTGGTAAACATGGATATCCCTTACACAAACAAAGAAAACTGTTATTATGGTGATAAATCAACTTTGCAACACATGTAGGATGGTGATTGAAGACATTTAGTTTGTTAAATGTGTAAAATTGAGTTATCTAAACAATAGAGATGATTAGGATTCATTTCTGTTAACTCAAATAACCCATAAAACTCATAAATTGTACAACCACATGTCGACTTGTTGCTTGGTTTTGCTTGTCTTTCTTAATAGTGAGTTGTTGGTGTGTCTGCCCACAGAAAATGAACCATCTATGTTCGACTTGGGGTCAAACGGAGGTGCCACCCCAGTTGGTGGTTTTATCTACAGGGGATGTCAGTCAAGAAGACTTTATGGAAGTTACGTGTTTGGAGACAAAAATGGGTATGTTCCCTTATTATAGGATGTGATATTAAAATCAGTAACTATGCTAAATTACTTTCTATCTTTGCATTCCTAGTACAACTCGTATGTATCTTGTAAACACAGTCAAAGATTCAAAATAGTTATGTTTCCAAAAAGACAGATATCGAGCTCCCATTTTCGTATTCCTCCTCATTGCTCGGGTTTTGTGGTAATCATTCAACTGGGAAAGGAAACTGCCATTTTTCCTGTGTTTTTGACTGTGCCAACACACGCACACTGACTTGCCACATACCCCAATGAAGAAAAAGAGCTTTTTCAGGGTAAATTGAGAACAGGTTTCCTGCCAGGTCAATTGGCCACCGGTATATGTTTTTCACACTTTGCTCTGATTTGTAATTTATCCTCCTTCACTATCAGCCTGACTTTTTTGTCAACAGTGTGAGATAAACTGTAGAAAAGAAATTTTTCCTGGAAATCAAAAGCAGGAAAATATCCCTAATGTTTCGTAATGTCATTTTGTGTTTTGTAACAAGCAAGATGTTCACTCAAATCTGGGGCATCATAAATGATTGACAGCAAAGAGCATCGGAGTATTTATGATTTAAACCCCTCAGGAACTTCAGGATTCTCCAGAGGCCTTCAGAAGACAGATCATGGCAAGAGAAGCCTCTTTGTCTTGGTACCAGCAGTTCCTGCGGTTCCTCGCTGGTAGGCCACATCCTGGGGTTTGGCGAAGATGAATTAGGTCAGTGAGCTCTCAATAAGCTTTATGTGTGTTCATTTCACCGCTAATTTTGTGTGCTTCTGTCGTAACCTTTATTCATGGTTCTGTCGAGGTTTCTTAAAAACTTTATTACACAAAGCATATACGTTACTGTTCGAAACTTTGGGGTCAGTAAGAATTTTTAGTCCCACTTTATATTAGGTGGCCTTAACTTCTATGTACTTATATTCCAATTAAATATTTGATACAATGCACTTTTTGTGTACATACATGTTTTTTTACGTTGTACTTATATTTTCATCTGTAATTACATTTATAATTACACTGTTGACTCTTTATTTATCCATCCAGAAAAAATGGTTTCCCCAAAAATATTAAACTGTTTTTAACTATTATAATAAGAATAAAGAAGTAATTGATTAAATTCAGCTGTGATGTGACAGGAATACATTACATTTTTAACTGTATTAAAATAGACATCAGCTATTTTGAATTGCAATAATAATATTTTACAACATTAGTGTTTTTACTGTATTTTTTCCCCAATAAATCTTAATGACAACACATTTTTTGAACAGTAGTGCAAGTACAAACATTTTTCCAAAGAACTAATGCAAATAAGCAAGTAAGTTTAGACAAGGTCTAATGAAGCGATCGTTTTACATTAAAATGTGCATACCGTAGTCACTGTTAGGAGAAAAAAAATGCTGCTGGAATCCAAGAATCATCTGAATGACACTGAACAGAAAGAAAACCAATCTCTTGTCCCACCTCCCACTTTCAAATATCTTTCCTGCAAGGAACATTCTGGTATGACACCGTACTTCTTTAGTTTCCTGAAAGATTACTTGCTCTTTTTTGCTGCTGACAGACTGTACGACTGGAAATCAAAGGTCAGCGCGATCTGTCAGCATATAGGTTGTATATGCGCAACCTCCTGCCTTTCTTTACACGCACATATTGGTAACATTGGGCACATTGGTAACAACTGACTTTTTGGCACACTAGAATAGTAATGGTGTTCTTTTATGTGAACTTGATGCCAGCCCTTCTGACAGTCCATTGCCAAAGCAAAGTTATGCCCGGTCGCTGCTGCTAGGCTGTACTCTCTGCCACCACGTAATATCCCCACAGCTCAGTGCATCACAGAGAACATAAACTCTCGAATCCAAACACCAGGTCAAGTGTGACAGAGAATAAATCTCGTGCTTTGCCAAGAGTGGGCCTCTGTGAGGGAGAGATAGCATTTGTTGCTGATTTGTAAGAGGGATTCAGTGGAAGGCTGTACTGGAGACCCACATGGCAGTCTCCTGACACATGTTTACAATCTGTGCACAGTACTGCAAGCTTGCTCCTCATTAAATTACTTGCATGAGGATTTAATGAGCCCCTCTCGAAACCCTCTCATACCCTAGTGTCAAGTGCACCGAGTAGGAAGGAAGGAAGGTGAGAGAAGACAAATGAGATCCCTTAAAGACCTACATGTTTTCTTTCCTCTACAGGTGAGGTCTACATCCTCGCCTCCAGCAAAAGCACGGCGTTACAGTCGCACAGCGGAAAACTCTACAAGCTGGTGGACCCCAAAAGGTGCGTTCAGCTTTGAATATACAGAGAAACATATTGTATACAATAGAGTTTATGCAACAGCCTCTCTGTTTTTCCGCTTTCATCGCTCGCATGTGAAACGTGTGATGTTACTGCCGAGCAATGCTAATATTGAACCTCGCATAATTAATTCCATTTTTATTCCACTTTGCAAAACATCCCCCGGAATTCTACGTACATGATATGGTTTGCACATCTGCGTGGTTCGTTCATACGGAGAGAGAGAAGGTTATTTTAAAGAATTGTTTTGTTCATGCAACAAAAGTCTAACATTGAACTGCATTGACTTTCGTTGTGTGGTTAAAATCACTTAAACATTTTACAAAATATCTTTACTTTGTGTTCCATGGGGAACAAAATACAGGTGTGTTAATAATGGCAGGATGTACATTTTGGGGTGAACTATCTCGTTAAAGCATTACTCGTTTTCACTCACAGACACGCACAAGGAGTCTAGCTTCCCTTAAACAAATCATCACACAACTGCCGATCTTGGCCAACACAAACCTCAGCCATAATTGGAGAGTAAGCACACCATTTCCAAATGTTAGTGTAACGTGTTTCTAACACCAACACAGTCAAGTTGGCTCGGACGGCGCTGGTTAACTAGTGAGCCTGTGTGGTCGGTTGGGTGTTTTCCTTGCTTTGACAGGACTTACACACCTGTCTTCGACAGAGGGAATGTTTTCCTTGAGAACCTTGAGTATGTTCATATGTTGGCGAATCTGAAAATGTATCCAATTGACATACATGTGCACGGGTTCACGGCAAGAGATTCAGCAAATGTGAATGGAGTCGGTTATAGGATTTAATCATTTCTGTATGCTCTCATGGGCTTTTTTCAATATTGCTTAATTTACCCCGTGTGTTTTACACCACTAAAAGCCACTTTTATGATAGATCTTGAAAATATGTCGTTCTCACCAAGCCAAGTACATATGAAAGGCATATCATCTATTAGAAATGAGCATATGAATTCCCACACAACAACTGCCAAAAGTGTTTGCATGTTTAATAGATCAGATATATCATTTCCAGAAAAAAAGGGACAATACAATAGGCACAGGCAGATCTGTCAAGTCTCTAATTCAAACCAATCGCTCATGAAACTTGTTTTTGTGCTTTCTACGCCATTCAAAATCCTTTTACTGGACATTTTTACACCATTAGAACTATATATAAATTACTCGCTATTATCAGGTGAAAAAATGTTACTTGAACAGAACCTCTTTTTTTATTTTTGAATTGTATTTTTCGTTTAAGAGCAAAAACTGCAAATAATACAGCTCGTTCATTAGTCACATGCGAAATTGTGAATATTAGCTTATTTACATTTCATGATTCTCACATTTAATAATTTGCAGATCCTTCATCCATCTAGCCTGTTAGTTTACACAGTTGGATGGTTCTAGTGAGGACACAGTTGCATTTCAGTTGGTCTTGTGTACCATGAAAAAAAACCATTCTGAATAACAACTTGTTTATAATAGACATCCTTTTTTAAGTGAGGACTGAAGGCTGTGAAAATGAAAACTAAAAAGCATTAGAGAAAAGTTCAAAATAATATTCAAGTGGTGGCAACCCATTGTTCCTCTAAACTCTAAACTTGTAACCATACTAACAAGCAGAAAGGCTAATGATCCCTTTAAAAAAGCTACAGTTCAGCTCAGAACCATGCAGAGGTGCATCAGTCAATTATAAGATAAGAGTTCTTTGAAGCACTGACAGGTATAAGGGACCATGTGATGGCACATCTGAAGTTTTCCTTAGTAGTGGCCATGTTGCAGTTGTTGGTCTAGATAAGACCCAGTTTCAAAGCAATATGTGTGGCATAAATCTAACACTGCCCACATCTTGGTGTACACAATACCTGCAGTGAAGTATACTGGCGAACACATCATGGGTGGCCATGTTTCATCCGCAGGAAATGGGTATCTTGTTAAAAATAAAGATAACTATGTATCAGTCTGCAAAAACACTACAAAAACGTCAGTGTCCTACCCTGTCAAAGTCTTAATCCAAACATTTTTCCAGTCCAGACTGAAACCTGGTGCAAATCTACCTGGACGAATGAGCCAATATCACATTTAATAAATGAATAGAGATTGCTTTCATGCTATGAAACCATGAACTACAGATATCATTACATGCAAGAATTAAGAGAAAATTGCTCGAAGGCCTGAATATTTTTGCAAGGCACTGTATACCCAGGTGACGACAGTGCCACCCAAGTCTAATGCTATTAATTACCACAGATGTTTCCATGAGTCTCCTAAACAAGGCCCCTCAAACTTACTTTATTTATGTTTTCTGGCATTGCTGCATTTTTCCAAAGAACAATTCTTTCCACCATTGATTGGAGTTGTTTAGTCTGTCAGACCTGTGGTGTTGGGTTCACTGTTT
Organism: Opsariichthys bidens; assembly: GCA_037194245.1. Lineage (NCBI taxonomy): Eukaryota > Metazoa > Chordata > Actinopteri > Cypriniformes > Xenocyprididae > Opsariichthys > Opsariichthys bidens. The sequence continues at coordinate 17,527,862 of CM074292.1, read as the reverse complement.
TATACATCTTGTCACTTTTTGTGATCTAATTGCCAAATAAAAGAGGTGATATAACAATTCTGAGTGACTAGCACTGTCAAGTGGGGTGGTCCAGCATTTATTTCGAGTCTCTTCATTTACATCTTTCCTGTACCCTTTAACCTTTGCGTTCTGGCTGGGGTTGAGAGCTTTAAAATAGCCACATTGTCACAATTTTGATCTGCTGCTTTGCACTTTTGGGTTGTACAACTGTGTGGTCGGGGAGAGGGCATTAAATATCATATCATATGAAAGTCAAGCATTCGAGATGTTGCAGTAAACCCTACCAGGATGACTGGACCCATCCGAGTTTGTTTAGCAGTAAATTAATGTGGAATAATAAATAGGCCAACTCACATTGAAATGTATGCGTGTCGATGTCCAATATAGACAAGAGAGGGACTGTAGGATTATTTCTTGGCCAGTGGCAATAACTGAGAATATGCCAGTAACTGAACTATTTATGATTTGTTTTTTGGTAATATAAAACATAAGCTGATGCATATCCTCAGTCTCATTCAGTGTATTCAATATTGAAATCAGTAGCAGTTCATAACTGTGAACTTTGCAGATTTTGGGTCCTAGCGTTAAACATTTTGTAAGCTTTATATTCTAATCGCTTAACACATGCTGAACAAAATTCTAATGTCCTTGTGTTATTCAGCCTGAGGGTGACGCTCAGATGTTGATTGGTAGGCTTTAAGTACACACGACACACACATTGAATGCCATGAATGCCAACAACTGCCTGTTTTAGAGGTTGTGGAGGAAACTAGGTGAGAAAAAGAAACTCGTTTCTCAGAACAAACCTAAAACAAACACAACAGAACTATATAAAAGGCTGTTTTAGGCATGATTTAACTAAAGGATTATTCATTTGATACGTTACTCCACATAGGAAAACAGACATGTTACAATATACGCATAGCTGAAACGGATTGAGATTGTCTTGGTCTGGAGCCAGGTTTACGTACGGTAATGTGAAAATATGCTGGGCAGTCTCAAATCTGCCCCAATGGCTTTAAATTAGAGCATGCTGCAGTTTCATTTGACACCACAGATTTACATTGGAAAATTGTGGCGGTGCTGTAGACCTGGGGAGGACACACTCTGGCCCGCTTTTCTTGCAATTTATTATTGCTTCAGTTTATTTCGAGATCTATGTTTTGGATGAATATTTTGGTGGGGATCTGCCCCTTACAGGTGAGGCACAGCTGATTGAAATGTTATCTCATTTGGCGTAAACAAAATTTCAAAGTTCATCACATATAAGATACTAGAAGTGAGAACTCAATAGCAATTCTTTTGGAATATATACAGTCTGTATAAGAACATCCACACATATCAATAGAAAGCCAGAAATGTTTGAGGAACCCATCACAGAGACACATTTCACATTGGTTCACTAAAATAGATGCAAGCATTGCAGGGTTTTCCTGGAGTTTTACTAGAGTGACTTTTATTCACTCATTGCACATTTGAGTGCCAGAACTTATATGTCAGAAAGCAAATATGAAAAATGTATCTCCCATAACATTGGATTTTGCTGGCTGGATGTGCTGAATAGTTTCTTTTGAAGCGCTTTTCTGTAGCGATGTTGAGGTTGCAAATTCCTCTAGGCCTAAGTGTGTGTCAAGATATACAAACATTTTAAATAGTGCTCACATTCTCCTGGTCCCCATCTCTCACAAGTCTCCTTTATTTCATGGTCTATCCTAAATCTCTCCCACTCACAACCGTGTTCCTCCCCTTGACAAAGAACCTTAGGGGAGGTACTGAATGGCCTAAAGCTACAATACACAGTAAATTTTTTGATACAATGTATCCACAAAGAGGTGCTAACAAAAGAGAGAGATGACAATAAGGACAGAGGAGTCACACAGAGTGCCTTGATGAAGCCTTTTTCGCAACGCTCGAACACTCCTCAGCTCTTCACCCCTCTACCAAGCTCTTGCTTTCATCAAATAACTCAACTGTTTCTTACTATCAAAGCCAACAAGTTAAGCCAAAACATATTAAACTGTCTTATAAAGCAAAGCTCAGAGATACAGGATTACCCATGAGTGCACACACACGGAATCCAAATTCTTCAGAAAGCAGTGGATTCTTTCACCAAGTTCTACATGTCTTCCGTCCCTTGCGTTTTCAGTTATGGCTTATTAGTTATGCTTTCAGCTACCAATAGCACATCTATGTCGATTCCACATTATTCAAAACTACTACTTCTATAATCAGCATAAGACGCACCAAAAAAATTCACAACTTCCACAACTTCCCCAGCTTCAGTCTAGATGATTTCTCCCTAGGTGGAACATGCATAACATGGAGGAAAACTGTGAATATGGCTAGCAAATTGTGCCAAACAATCCTTAGATGGACAAAAAGAGTGGTTAGGCAGCTGATATGTTCAACCTCCCATTCAAGCTAAAGGACAGTCTTAAACTAATAAGCTGAGGCATTCTTTTAATTTATCAGTCTGTGTTTTATGCAAGTGGCCTCACAGAGTTGATACATTCCCACAGTGCCTGTTGACCCAGCTGTCTTTGTCAAGTGCCACGGCAGCAGGTGTTGTTTTCATGGCCACCCTGCCAGTAATACAAACTGTTTAGTAGCGCCGCTGACCCCGACGTCATTAACAGTGTTAGCCCAATTCTCAAGGGAACACCTCTTTCCCTCCCTCCCTCTCTTTCTTCTTCACCATCCATCTCTATTTCTTTCTCTTCCTCATCTTTTCTGTCTCTCTGTTTTTAACAACGTAACAGCCTGTCACAACAACACACACAAGAGAAAAAAGTGTGGATGAAAGACAAGGGAGACCTGATATGGGTGCTGAAAGTGTTAGAGGGGAGCATGGGAACTGCTCCCCCAACAGACCCCCCAGTGCATCCTGCCAGAATTCCCTTGTTGCCACCCTATTCCTGCCATCAGTCACTAAAGCTGTCAGGGAAACTCCGAGATCCAACAACCCATTCTCTCATAGACACTCCTAAGGCTGGTTCACACTGTCCTGATGAGCACCAACATCCAATGGTTGCTGGGTTTGGTTAAACTTGATTCAGTTTGTTAAACCTGTTGGCATCTCTTGTCAACAAATTAACCTTCAGTTGATGTTTGGAATATCACACTTCATTGCGAACTGTTGCCATGACAAGGTAAGCATCCTTGCCAGCTCCATAGAAACAAATGTGCACAGGAGCGGCAACTGCCTTGGTGGAGCAGGAGAAAGAGGACTGTCAATCACAATTAATCACAATTGTGGTTTTAGTCTGTGTCAAAGCAATTTGTGTTATTGTTGGACTATGGAACTGTGTTAATATATATATATATATATATATATATATATATATATACAGATTAAAAATGGCCTGCCATATATATGTATAATTAATTACATGATGTGGCGATTAATTAATCTAATTAATCGCAATTTAATCACACATCAATTTTAGCTCAGAAATTACGGCCAAAAGATCATTTGAAGTCATTATTGTAAAGCATTAAATCAATATTACAAAAATGTAGCTTCAGAAAGAAATATTTCATTTGATTCAACATAGAAATTATTACATATAACTTTTGGACCTTAAGGTTGAGTAAATGATGACTGAATTTTCATTTTTGGGTGAACTATATCTTTATTTTTTTAATTAATATATATATATATATATGTATATATATAAAAGGACTCTAAATAAGAAACTAAAACTGCCAGTAGGTGACGGTAAATGTCTTGACGATTCATTCATTTGATTCTTTCAAATGGCTGGATTTGTTCAGGAGTGAATTAAGTAAATAGTTTCCCCAGAAACTGGCACAAACATGCGTCAAAAATCACAAATATTTACTCATCAAATGTATTTAAATAAAATACAAAATACTGCTGTGAAAAATTTTAGTAGTATGAAAATACAAAAAAAGTTTTACATGCAATCATTTACACGAAGTGTGAGCGTAACAATGGAATTTGATGCACGTAATTTAACTATTTAATCTGACTATAATCTAACAATTAAATCGAACTAAAAACTATTCAACAGTAACATTCAAGTAAGAAATAATACAGAATTTGAATAATCAACTCACTGTATGAATTAATTATAAATGTATGATTCTTATAAAGATACTAAAGTTATTCAGTCAGGAGCAGTGAGTGATTTTCTCTTTGACTTTTGTTGCTTGATTGACATAAATGACAGACAGCAGCAGGTTTATTAGGCTGCTGTCACTTTAAGAATAAACGCACTGATCCAATATACTGACACTCATCCAGTTTGACCCACAGCTCCCGCGGATATAATAGAGTTAATGTCACTCTTTACATAGCAAGTCAATTTACAAGCTCTAGCTACTGTATTTGCATTAATCTTCTGTCCTGTAATGACACTCAGTGAATAGGATGATCTATTTTATTGATACTTTACCTTAAAGCAGTTTGACTGAGCACAAAAGCAGCTTCTTTACTTGCTTATGGCCTTGTTCACAATGACCACCCTGGAATGGATCCAACAGGATGTGTCACGTGATTTGCTTGTATCTAACCAACAAAACTGTGATAGGCTATTTGGTAATCCTATTAAAGGCAGGGTAGGTGATTTGTTCCAGAGACATTTTTTGTTATGCTGGTTGAACTCTCTTCACGTCCTGATAGCAATCACTAAGTTAAGTGGTCTATAAGTATTTATTACACAGCTCTGTGGAATACTTGATTCTGATTGTTCAGTCGCGCGGTATGTTATTCCACGACAACTACTGAAAACAGATAACACAGACTCATTCGGGTAACTAAAGTCTGCAGCATATATGCTTGCTAGGAATGGTTTTTGATGCTAATAAAATATTAAAACTCAGTCAATCAATATTTTGTATAGGTATTTAATTACGTCATCCAGTATCGTGGACTTGCTCTCTCTTGTTTCATGCAAACTATGAGGCAAGTAGCCGTGTAATAAACGGAATAATGTACATCCACCTTGAGATAACAACTGGCTGGATGTACATTATCCCTTTCATATATCGTCTGTGGAAGGCGTAGGACAATAAAATGTTCGTCCAATTATTGCATTTATTCCGAATGCAATGATACTATATGTCCAACCTGCCTGTCAATGTATGTATGTGTGTCATGGTGTTGCATAAGCCCACAGTTTGTGCACTCTTCAAAAGTATAAAATGGCTTACTTAGTCTCTGCACATTAAACTGCATTTTGACATAGTATTTTAACATAGAAAAAATGATACACTTCACCTTTAAATACTGTGAATCTACTTCAATTCTTTCCAAGACCCTCAGAGTGAAGCACAGAATCATTGGCCACCTAACTTTCCAATACACCACCTCTAGTGAGATACACAGGATGTGAACTCACCAAGAGCTCTCCAGCCTGTTTCCCATAGAGTTACTGCTTCACTGGAGTCCAATTACAGTGCGTTTGTGTGTGTGTTGGCCTGTTGGGTATGTCAACAACCCTGCTGCTCACTACTAGACAGCCTTCTAGAGATTTGCCTGGCTCATTAAGCAGTGTGTTTAGCTGAGTGACGCATAAGAATGTTTGGAGAGCCGAACTTCGGACAGGTTCATCACAAGCCACTTACTTTGACACTGAGGTTTTGCATTTGAAATTCATTATGCACAAAAACATTATTGTTTCCAGACATTGCCTGAATTTTATGTGGGATTGTAGGTATTAGACCCTAACTGTTCATAGTGCATTAGATTTCCACACACATTAATTTTAGGTGATGTAGATATAGGCGAGAATAATTTAATCTAAAGATCACTAATCAAAACAGTAATTCTCTTTCTGTCTGCCTGTTCACGCAAAGTAGCATATTTTCTCACACTTTCAGAACTTTCAGACTGCCAGATGAAACCTAAATGAACTAGTACAAAACATTTTGTCAACTACTCGTTTTTTAAATACTTATGATGAATATTTACTTTTACTCTAGTAAATGTCAATGGGGTTTTTTGTATAAATGTTCTGTGAAACAACAGCATATTAAAAGATCAGCATGGATTGCATCCCCAAAGTGACTGTAAATAAATATTTATATTTGTTATTAATAAGAATGTTTTACAGCGATAAAAATCAGAGGCAACAATTGAGAAATTGATAATGCCTTTGTGTATGGATGCACCAACATTAAAAATTATGGATGATGCATATACACATTCACATATTGTACTTCATTTCATTTCATCATTTAGCAGACGCTTTTATCCAAAGCGACTTACAAGGGGAACAATTAGGGGTTAGGTGTCTTGCTCAAGGGCACTTTAGTCATGGTATCGAAGGTGGAGAGAGTGCTGTTCATTCACAATCCCCACCTTCAATTCCTGTCGGCGTGGGAATCGAACCCGCAACCTTCTGATTGCAAGCCAGACTCCCTCACCACTAGGCCACGACTACCCCATGTACTTAATGGACTTACAGTACATTTTAACATTTGATGAAGTCTTAAGATTAAAGGAAGATTGTAAAAATTTCTAGTGTTATGTTACTGATACAGTGGGGAGAACAAGTATTTGATACATTGCCGAGTTTGCAGGTTTGCCCACTTACAAAGCATGTAGAAGTCTGTAATTTTTATCATAGGTACTCTTCAACTGTGAGTGACGGAACATTTTATGATTTTTAAGTAATTAATTTGCTTTTATTGCATGACACAAGTATTTGATCACCTACCAACCAGTAAGAATTCCGGTTCTCACAGACCTGTTAGTTTTCCTTTAAGAAGCCCTCCTGCTCTCCACTCATTACCTGTATTAACTGCACCTGTGTGAACTCGTTACCTGTATAAAAGACACCTGTCCACACACTCAATCAAACAGACTCCAACCTCTCCACAATGGCCAAGACCAGAGGGCTGTGTAAGGACATCAGGGATTAAATTGTAAACCTGCACAATGCTGGGATGGGCTACAGGACAATAGGCAAGCAGCTTGGTGAGAAGGCAACAACTGTTGGGGCAATTTATTAGAAAATGGAAGAAGTTTGGTCCGGGGCAACATGTAAGATCTCACCTCGTGGGGCATCAATGATCATGAGGAAGGTGAGGGATCAGCCCAGCACTACACGGCAGGACCTGGTCAATGACCTGAAGAGAGCTGGGACCACAGTCTCAAAGAAAACCATTAGTAACACACTACGCCGTCATGGATTAAAATCCTGCAGCGCACGCAAGGTCCCCCTGCTCAAGCCAGCGCGTGTCCAGGCCCGTCTGAAGTCTGAAGAGGAGGAATGGGAGAAGGTCATGTGGTCTGATGAGACAAAAATAGAGCTTTTTGGTCTAAACTGCACTCGCCATGTTTGGAGGAAGAAGAAGGATGAGTACAACCCCAGGAACACCATCCCAACCATGAAGCATGGAGGTGGAAACATCATTCTTTGTGGATACTTTTCTGCGAAGGGGACAGGACAACTGCACCGTATTGAGGGGAGGATGGATGGGGCCATGTATCACGAGATCTTGGCCAACAACCTCCTTCCCTCAGTAAGAGCATTGAAGATGGGTCGTGGCTGGGTCTTCCAGCATGACAACGACCCGAAACACACAGCCAGGGCAACTAAGGAGTGGCTCCGTAAGAAGCATCCCAATGTCCTAGAGTGACCTAGCCAGTCTTCAGACCTGAACCCAATAGAAAATCTTAGGTGGGAGCTGAAAGTCCGTATTGCCCAGCGACAGCCCTGAAACCTGAAGGATCTGGAGAAGGTTTGCAGAATCCCTGCTGCAGTGTGTGCAAACCCGGTCAAGAACTACAGGAAACATATGATCTCTTAATTGCAAACAAAGGTTTCTGTACCAAATATTAGGTTCTGTTTTTCTGATGTGTCAAATGCTTATGTCATGCAATAAGATGCAAATGAATTACTGAAAAATCATACAATGTGATTTTCTGGATTTTTGTTTTAGATTCCATCACTCACAGTTGAAGAGTACCTATGATAAAAATTACTTCTACATGCTTTGTGGGCAAACCTGCAAAGTCAGCAGTGTATCAAATACTTGTAGTTCTCCCCACTGTATATTGTGCATTCCATCGTGAATAAATCACTCCATATTACAAAAGTTAACAAGGCGTCCTTCCATCGTAACTGTCTCTAAACAAGTTTTCCGTGTTTATTGTTTATTTATGAGATGCTATGCTTTATGAAGGCATTATGAAATACTATGCATTTGAATGTTTGTCAAGTTTCTAATTTGTGACCTGGAAGGAAAACATGTCTGTGTGTTGGGTGCGAGAAGTAGAAACAAAAAAACCCTAGTTGACCATCAGTGCTCTGTGACTCCTGCAGGCCGCTGGTCCCTAAGGAGTGCAGACGGCCGGTGGAAGATCCAGAGATGTTAAGCACCGCTTGCTGCCGTGAATGCAAGAACGGCCACTGTACACCCACTGGCAAATGCTGCTGCAGTGCTGGCTGGGAGGGCCCCTTCTGCTTACGAGGTACAGAGCCAATCAGAGCACTTTCCCTCAGTCTTTGATTTCTAATTGTGTGAACCCTTCAACCTCTTTCACCATTTTTTCAACTTATTTCTGCTTTTGCTTGTCATTCGCAGCCAAGTGCGAACCCACATGCCGCAACGGTGGGGTCTGCGTGGAGCCCAACAAGTGTCTCTGCAAGGAAGGATTCTCCGGCAGTCAGTGCGAGAAAGGAGAGCGAGGAACACGAGGGGACGGTGAGAAAGACAGCATCCTGGACCACATCATTGACATGACGTCTTACCTGCTGGACCTCACCAGTTATATTGTATAAAAAAAAAAGCAGGGCAGGATGATAATGCGGTCTTTACCGGTTGGCAGACTGAACGTTACGGAGGCCTTTCAGAGTTTGCCTTCAGGACACCATCCCCAATCTCCAACTGCCCCTCACCTGATCCTCCTCTCCCACCACTGTTCGTTTTCATGAGCCACAGGCTTGATCTTCATGCTCCCCTACACCATCTGCACTCCCACCCCATGCACAAATACACACGTAAAACAATAACAGGGTGGCCAATGGAACCTCAATGCGCATAGCTAAAGGGGTCACACGTTGGAGGTACCACGCAGGGTTCTCCGGTTTTTACTGCTGGTATGGTGTGTAAAGTCTGGTCCACTTTAAAGTCAAGTGTCCCTGCAAGAGGACTCACAAAGCACTGGAAGGCTCACATGAGACCAACTCGGATGTTCGGTCCAACCCCAACATGGGCACCGGTTTGTACTACTGGACTAATTGGGATTTTAGGGAGTCAACAGCGCTCATTTAAGAAAGTCAAATGGACAGTCTACCAAACTGAACTGTACCATAAAGAAAATCACTGCCATGGATTCACAGGTTGTTTAAAGAAGGGAGGGGAAGTAGCTGTCAGTACAGCCACAAAACCATACAGCAGACTTAGTCTTATCCAGCAGGTCTGTATAACTGGAGAATCATTTTGATGGGACTTGATGCCAGTTTACATGCAGTTTAGAAAACAGATCTGCTAAAATGTTATCCATCTTCTTGATATAATTGTTGAAATCATCAATGAGGATCCAGCAAAGTCAAAACTGAATATTGGTTGTATCCCATTGATGTTTCATTTAGATGAAAACTAAAGTGAAATGTAAATCTTTAAGAATGTTCGGACAGTCACTTTTATTACATTAATTTAATAATTAAGATGACTGGTTTGCGGAGAAACTAACCTAAAGAAGTAACTGCTCCGGTTAAAGTTGCAGTATCAGCTATACTATTTTCCTATTGTTGTTCATGACCATGCACGCTGCTTTCATTGCAAATTGTATATCTTATCATATTTTAAAATGTTCATATATCTTCTTTCTGTGAGATATTAAGCATAGAATCTTGTTTTATATATATATATATATATATATATATATATATATATATATATATATATATATATATATATATATGGAAAAATCCTTGTAAGGTGTTTTTAGCAAATACTCAGATACTACAGCTTTTATCTTTTTAAATACACAGGTTATTTGACAGTCACAATTGGAAGCTTCATTTAATGTTCTCCATATTTTTTCTTTAATAAACACCAAACCATATTCAGTTTTGTCGCATACAAAAGGGAACAAGACTGGTGACTGGTGTACATTTCATATAGTACTGTACTGAGAAAAGTACTACTTAGATTTGACTTTGTTGTAATAGAGGAGGGTTTATTTTTTTAAGGAATAATATATGGGAGAGGAGCAGTTTTGCATTAAGCCTGTAAAATCATTTTACGTATTTTACTTACAGATACTTACACAGTTCCGGTGAAGATACAAATCTATAAAAATCTAATTTAATTCCATAACATTGTTCTCTTACTATCAAGAGTGCTTTGACAGAAAAAAAATTAAATAAAGAGCTTTCTTTCTGACTATGTGACGTTTCTCTAAAACGAGGCTTAAGCTATAATTTTAAAGCCCGTTTTTTATTTTAGTCAATCTGCTCATGATTGAATAGAAGAGACTGTTAAATATGCTATATGATGTCATCAAAACCCCATAGTATCCCTCTAAAAACTGATTCTTTATAGAGCGAATTTGTTTTTTTTATAGGCTACACATACAGTAGAAGTTGTTGGTTGATCTCTATCCAGTAGACAAACTAGCAAATTCACTACAACTCTAATAGAAATGATCCCACACTTCATATATCCTCATCTGTTTTATTTACTGAATAACTAATATGACTGAAACTAGACTAATATAAGACCACTAGTACATTTTGTTCAGTTTTAGACTCATTTGTAACCAGCGAGGTCATGAATATTATCAGTTTCATTGAGCCCGTTTTTGGTGTGATTCTTCTCATCGAAGGTTTACGGCCTTCATTCAGTGCATTTTAGCATTCTTTGTTACAGTATGTGTAAGAAATCCAAGCTGTAAATCTACTCTATAATTTTAGCACTTAATGTGAAACCTGCATTGGAGCTGCTGGGAAGGTGTCATGTGAATAGAGTAACCCTGTTTCTTTTATTATTTAAGTAGATATGCCTTAAAGTTATTTAAGTTGTCTACAATGTTTTTACTGTTGTATGTGAAGAAATATGGTCATTTATTGTAAATATCTAGGTTTATCTTGGGTTCTTCTCAGAAATATCAATATGTTTATTAAAGTGTATAGCATGTTTGAGAACGTAACGAACGACTCCTTTACTTTTTTTCTCTAAAATTTGATCCAATTTGTTCAGAATATGTGATATGGGTGGTTACATTATTGTATCAGTCTGCAGGGTGTCTGCAGTATTACACACATGCATATTCTTTGTTTTCACCTGCTAAACTAAATAAAAAATACAATATTTCCCAGTTAATACAAGCTATCAGAGTTTACATGTGCATCTGGTATCTGTTGTTGTTCAGTGCTGGGAAGTGTCTCATTTCTTGTGTCACCATCCAAATTTCTATTTTCTTCTGTCAGAAAGGTCAGCTTTCCCATTGTTCATCCAGTGTAGAAAGTCACCTTCAACACTTCTGTCACTCAGATGACGGTAACGTATTTAAATGAGGGACAACAACAACAACGAAACAGCGTTTGCTTTAAAAATGCCCGTTCAGTGCTGTCCTCCGCAAAACTTTCCAGGAGCAGTGCATGTTGAGTGTAGGTTGATAGCGTTATTAAATTCCATCTCCAAACATCAATCAGGTTGAGTGGTCGTTATAATAATGAATGAGGACCACCCACGTCACCCTAGTCACCCCAATGTATTTAGAGTAACGCAATACTAAGTTGTCTGTGCGTTGTTCGAAGCCAATCAAAACTGTGTTGGGGGAGCAGGGCCGATAGGGGTGCATTTGAGTTTATATACTATCTGTGGCATGAATCATTACTTTTCATTTGGAATGGTTTTCTTTCTCTTCCCCAAAGGGCCTTTGCCTGGCTATATTTCATAAACAGTGTAACCCGGCACTCAGCATAAACATGACGAGACTGTATACTAAATATTTGCAAAACTCTGATGGTTGGAAAACTCGCTTATAATATCATATACACAGAATAAAGACTTATCTGGCAGATAATGGGTTTAGATAAGAGAATGACAAGAGATAGGGACATAATACTTTATCTGTATTGTATTCGTGGATATATGTATATTGATGAACTTCCAGGAACACCATACTTAATCTATTAAACAAAACACACACATCTACTTTTATCGCACCCGTGCTTTAGCAGAGTATTCTATTACCTCATGTATTTACGTGACTGAGTCAGTGAGGACTACTGCTGAAGTGTGTGTGGTCATGACTGAGGAAGTCTGAGTCCCACAGAGCCTCACTGATGAAGCTATGGATCAAAACGCACCCCCAAAATTAGAGAAAACACGCATCAGTGGTCTCCCTTGAAAGTATAGTTCATCTAAAAATGAAAATTCTGTCATCAGTTACTTGCAATAAATTTCTTTCTTCCGGGAAATACAAAAGCAGATGTTTGAAGAACTGTATTTGTCCATAGTCAATGGGGTCCAAAAATTTCAAGGACCAAAAAGCGCATGAATTTAGCATGAAAATGAGGCTGTGAGGGATAGAAGTACAGCGTTTAACAATATTGTAATTATTCGGCTGACAAAATGTCTTTCCAAAAAAACTTAAGTAAACATAAACATAAAGTTTTGAGAGACAAAGGTCTACATGGCGAAGCATAAATAAGAATCAAACCTCTCTGGTTCTTGAGTGAGGACGTCACGATGTTATATCACATGATCACGTGACTGTATCACTTCAGAAAATTTGGAATTTAAACTACCAGAGGTGTTTCTGGACCTCAATGTATAGAGAACGGCTGAAACGTTCTTAAAATAGCTTCTTTTGTGTTGCACAGAAGAAATAAGATCATTTGAGTTTGGAACGACATGGCGGTGTGTAAATAAAGACATAATTGAATCATTTTCATGTTTGGTTGAGCTATCCCCTTTCACAACTTCACAAAAAAAGAAACCAGCACACAAAGTAGTGATACAAGCTACATGTCAACAGGTGTATGCTATCTTCCAGGTTTTACTTCTGCTAGTAGAACTAACCTCTCTTTGTCAAGCGCTCTAGCACATTGCATATGGCAGATTAGCTTAAAAGAGAAACTCTCTCCAAGGCCTTGGATCTCCACTCCTGACTCGCATCCATGAAATGATGCAATTATTGTTCCTACTGGGGCCCAATCTGTCATGTAAACACACACACGCCATCCAAGGACATGGACTGGAGATTGGCAGGAGGAGACAGGTAGATGTCAGGATGAGAAAATGATAGAAAGGGGGGATGGGTGCGGAGGACTTCTGTTTGCATGCCAATTTGTTGTTTGCGTGAGGTATTTTAGATGCAGGATGTGAATGCAATGGGTGAGTGTGTGTGGCACCGCACTCACGCAATGAGACACTTTGTCTTTTTTGTCCATCTTCCTGTACCGTGATCCGTAGCGGGGCTTAGTAAACAATTGGTATCAACAGAATGGGACCACCTAGGTAAAAGTTTCCATGTTGAGGCATTTTTTCAAACTGTGGCCGCAAATTTTCCCAAACACATTAAAACAAGCTAGGCGAATGTTTTATGAAGGTACTTGCGTAGCGTATTGTTATATTAACCTGTGCAAATGGTCATTCATCTTGGCAAACTTGCTGTGTTTCTGTGCTTCAGATCTGTGAGGCCCCTTGAGCTTACCTAACTAAAAAGTCAACAGGCTACATCAAAAGCCACAGTCCTCCAGCCTTCTGCAGTATGATCAAAGGAGATGGATGGGCTTTAGCTTATAGATGTGCACTAAAGACCTTGCAAGGTCATCTGTAAAAGTGGATAAGGAAATTCTCCTCACCTTTACATATTCTGGCACCAGTGAAGTGATAAAAATGTAATGTAAAACCAGCAAAAGAATTGCATCGAACATTCTAATTTCCAATACATTTCAAATAATTCTTAAAGGCATAGTTCACCCAAAAATTACAACTCTAACTGTCATCATTTAGGGTACTTTTACATGAAAAGGATGTGCTAAAAACTGAAAAGTTTTTCCTTTCGATTTTTCGAATACAGGCGACAAACCTGATCGTCCAAATGATCCCCATTCATACGGATCTGTGAAAAATGACTAAAAACTCTGTATTTTGGATGCCAGCCCAGTAGTAGTCACTTTGGAAAGAAGCATTGCACACCTATAGACGGAACATGCAACACCCAAAACGCTTAAAAGTTTTCTGTTTTTAGTGACTTAATGTTACTCTGATAATTAGTCATTATTATCAAAATTATATTAATATTTAAAAAATTATAATTAAAATGTATAAACAACTTGTAAATTGTCGTCACAGATAGTCGCTAATAAACTTCCTTAAGACGTTATTTTATTGTTGCTCCAGACTAAGAGTAAATAGTCATATGACATTTATGGCTAATTGTCTTATGCTCACCAAGGCTGTATATATTTGATCAAAAATACAGTAAAGATAGTAATACTTTGAAATATTTTTATATTTATAATATTATTATAATAATCGTTTTCTATTTTAATATATTTTAAACAGTAATTTTAAGGAATATGTGATGGAAAGCTTTGTGTTTGTTCGTAAAACATTTTGCATTACCCTGAGAAACTGAAAAAGTTTCTTGGGGGAACGCAAAACATTTGTAAGAGAACGCAAAAGCATTGATAATTTTTTTTTCCTCCATTCCAAAAAAATATGGAATGGAGGAAAAAAAAAATCTCCCCATGCAATTATGCTCACCAAGCGCAATGATGAGTCGTCGGAGTGAGGATCCATTTGCAGCTTTTATTAAACCCGAGTCAAACAAAGCAGGGTCAGAAAACAGTAATGGCAGTGACGAAGGCAAACCAGAATCAAAGACACGGACAGGCAAAATTGGTCGAGACTTCAGATCAAAGTCTAGTAAACAGGCAAAGGGGTCGAGACAGGCGGCTTAGGGTCAAATAACGAGAAAACAGTCCAATATCAAAACAGAATAGTAATCCACAATAGAAATGCTCAGAGATGACCACCGTAGCAAATCAAGACTTCGCACAGTTGTGTGTGTGCAGTGAGTTTAAATAGAGTGTGTGATGAATTACAGGTGTATGTGCAATCAGTCCCAGGTATGAGGCATTATGGGAATTGGAGTTCGGAAGTGTCAATATTCTGGCGAGAGCTCCCTCTGTTGATCCGGAGGAAGTGATTTAGGACTCTGTATATTTGAAATAGAATTATTTACAATAAAAATGTCTTTACTGACAAATTTTTGATCGATTTAATGTATCCCTGCTTGAATAACTATTCATTTCTTGCAAAAAATAAACATCTTACTGACTCATTGAATGGTAAACATTTGAAATATCTGAATGGTAGTTTTATATAAATTTTTAATTTAAAATTTAAGATCAAGACTGAATTTGAATCAATATCTTTGTGACTTGCCCCCTTCCTCAAAAAAAAAAAAAAATCCACTTTAAATGCTCAGAAATTACTGATATGTTTAGACATGATAGTCATATAAATGTGTTTTTGTATTGTGTTCCTCGCACTAGAACTTAATCAGCACAGTATGTTCTTATGACTCAATCACATTGTGTTTACAATGGCTCTTTTGTGTATGGGGTGGGTTAATGAGGCCAGGCATAGCTGGACCATGATGTGCGTGATGATTTCTTGTGTTGCTGTTGTCTGTGTAAGTTGCCTTACTGTCTGTCAACTCGCTGAGTATCTGGAGTTTACAAGCTGCATTGTGAATCTGAAGGGATAACAGTCAAAACTGACAGCCCACACACGCTCCTGATAAACATATACTTGTGCATGTGGAGAAATACACAAACATGCACATCCTTAATGGGAAACATCCTGATCTGACCATGGTCTTTTCCACCCTGAAACAGATTCAAACTGATCATCAGAAAGTAACTTGCATGTTTTAACATCAGGTTAATATAATAAGAATCCAGTCTTTTTGTTGTTCATTGATATTGTCATATATATATGTATCTGTGGTGTGTAGTGGTAGGCAACGTCAATCGATTTTCTTTTTTTTAGCCCACTGTTAAGTTTCAGGCCTTTCAACAAGCTAGACAATCAATGCACTCAAAAATATGTAGGCCTAAGGTTTATGTGTTTGAATTGAATTTAAAATTTTGGTTAAACTTTATTTTAAGGTGTCCTTGTTACAGTGTAATTATACAGCTAAGTACTGACTCAGTAATATTAACATGTATAAAACTATAACTGTTGGGGCTAGGAATATAACTATATTGTTAGGTTTGTAAATAGGGTTTGGTTTATGGCTAGCTGTGTGTAATTATGCATAATTTACTGTAATTACTACAGTACATATATGTAGCATATGTAATAATGACACTAAAATAGTGTTTCCAAAATTTCCACCCATTTGGATTACACAGTTTTAACATACACTAATAATCTTAAAGTAATACATATTTGTCAGTCATACATAAACGAAACAGGTAAGATAATAGTACTAATAAACTGAATGTGTTTTAAATGCACAATGTCTTGTTTAGTTCATAGTCATGTTCTGTTTTGTTTAATTCGGTTTTGTTTCTAAGTCATGGTTTTCTTTGTCACAGTCTGTGCCTTAGTTCTAACTAGTTGTCATGAGGGGCTTTCACACTGGATGAACCTTTTCATAACTCCTAGAACTATTGGCTGAAATACCCAGATTTTGTCGTGCTCACACCGCAGAAACTAGGAACAATTTTAGTTCTAGGAACTCATTTTGGGGGAACTAAATTAGCTGCAACTTCAGAGTAGGGTCTAAACCAGCACTACAGGAACTATCAGTGACGTAAGTGTATGCATGTCAAACACTGACACCTGGCATTTTTAAAAAGCAGTGTAAACACATTTACTTCACAGTTCCTAGTGGCTAGTTCCTAGAACTATTCAGTGCGAAAGCCCCAATTGTGTCTAATTAGTTTCTAATTCTAATTTCTAATTAGTGCACACCTGTTCCCTGTTCTGTCGATTATCATGCCTTGTGTATTTAAGCCCTCCGTTTCCTCAGAGTTCATCATTAAAGTTGTTATATGTGTGGTGTTCTTGCTGTTTTAAAAGATTGAACTCTTGTGTCACACATTTCTCACACATTTCTCTGGAGTACGCCACCCTCAACCATTAGACCAGGTTAGGACCATCTTGTATGTTTCAATCTCATATATTTAACTAAGTGAAAATTACTTGTTCCACAGCCAGCCAAAGCCATCTCAAAGTTTTTACTGAACAAATGTAATTGTTTTTACAATTAACATATTTATACACTCAATCCAGTGTTGGAGTCCTCACTTCCTGTCCTCTGAGATTAAAGGAGCATGTATCCTCCACTGTTTTTGATATCCCACCATCCTGTGCTTTCCATTCTGTATCAGTGAAGATCATTCATTCTAAAAAATGAAGATGGAGTCTGAAAGTTGTGGTTTGGTTGGTTTTTGTGTAAATGAATGTTTTTGACCTCTCTCTATTTTGTTATAGATCACTAATCCTTTAAACTGCTTCAGAAGTATATCCGAAATAAGTTTCGTTAGGTACATTAATGTGCAAATGCTGCCTGCGTTTGGGTAGTGAGGCAACAAGCCAGCTGCCAAAGCTTTTGGATGCAGCTTGTATCACAAAACTACACCATGGTAGAAGCTTATTTACAGAGGCAGCAGCCAATGAGTGAGAGGATTCTCTCCAATGTTTAGCGAAACACAGCAGGTCACGTTATTTCATACCTCCTTATTCTGCCTGCAGAGGCAGCATTTTTCAGTTTTTGGACGCAGCCAAAAACCCTCTGGAGAAGCCCTTCTCATTATCAATATGTGAAAAGCACAAAATAATTGCACTTTATTGCTTTTTATTAACACATCTGAATGAGCTCCATGGAATATTACTGGACGAACAACAATGATACCATGCCAGAAGTGTTCTGTGGTTCTTTTAGACTTTGTACGAATGTTTTGGAATCAAAGATTTCTTCATAATGGTCAGGACAAAATGCTGAAATGCCAACAGCTCTATGGATAAGATATAAGAAATCACCACTGGCAAGGGTGTAATGTATATAGAATATCAAGTTCAACGAATCAATTGGCAGACAACAAAGGCCCTTTCAGACTTTGAGTTGTTTTATATACATGTGTATGTATATGTATATGACCCACCGAAGAGCTCATCGTTTTGGTCCCCCACCCCTGTTGTGTCAACATGTCACAAAGATATGCATCACTGGTACCCCATCAACCGCTCTGCAGGTGTCTTGTCACACCCTCTGAACCCTGTGGCTTGACCTATGACCTCCAACACCTGGAAGAAGCCTGATTCCTTATAACCTTTGACCCTGCTGTGTTCATCACTGCTGGCACCTGTTGAACACATCAGAGAGCTCTACTATTCACTTAAGAGACTTTCAACGTAAGGTCAACAGGTTGTGAGGGAAAGAATCTATGGTTCAGTTTTTTTCAAAATGTATATTCAGCATCGTCAAATGACATCAATGACAGATCAAAGCTTTGCCTGCTAAAGGATTATCCTCACACACAGGGCAAATAATTTATTTTATTTCAAGTCAGACAGAAGTTGGTAGTCATCCTTACACATAGTTCCTCATATACTATACAGTGACCCAAAAATTTATTTGGACAGGCAAACTTAAGTATGTATAAATGAGATTGCATTGTTAGGTTTAAAAACAATATAGACTTAAATTAAATATATTTGGAAATTTTCTGGCTGTCAACCTCAGCATGTGTAGTAACTACACCTGTGATTGCTCTGCTAGAACTGTGTGAACTTGAAGGTAGATGAATTAAAGGGACAGTTCACCCAAAAATGAAACTTCCATCATCATTTACTCATTCCAATTTCAAACAAGTATTACTCACTTTCTTCTGTGGAGCACATTTTAGCATATGCACGCTTTAAGTCGACTACTTGTTAAAGTTATTTTACCATGCCAGCCTTAATGAGCAAACGAACGCATGCCTGCTCATTGATGGTCCTCGGGGACCTTTGCGGACTTTGTGGCATAGGGATGGGTCCGTGCCAGTGAATGAAATTGCTTTCGCTCAAGTCCGTTCCCGAAACCATTCCATTGAAAGATATCCCTGAATCTGCTTTAGAGAGTGAAATCCCCGAATCTGCTCCAGAAAGTTATCCAGAGTCCGCTCAAGAATGCTCTCCAGAGGCAGCCTCAGCCCCAGAGATTAGCCCAGAGAGCGTTGCATTGCCCATAAAATGTCACTTGCATTTGTGTGCGTTTGGGCCACACACACATCGGCCCATGAGTCCGCTCCAGAGTCTGCTCCAGCCCATGACCTCCAGAGTCCACCCTACAGTCTGCTCCCATTCACTACCCCATAGCTCCTCCCAAGAAAATTTTGGCGAGGGGGTTATACGTTCCTGGCCATAGTGGCCAAGCCAAGCTCGAGTGGCAAGGCCACGGAGGCCAATTCCTCCCTGGTTCCTTGAATAACTGTCTCCTCCCTGGCTCCCTGAAAAGCCAGCGCCTCTCTGGGTCCCATGTTTGATTGTGTTTTTATGTTCTAGCTTGAGTTTCTTTGTTATTCTTTGTCTCAAGTTAATTAGTTTATGCTCTGTTTCAGTTAGTTCCTTGTTTTGCATTGTTTAATGTTTATGGCTTAATAGCTGTGTTTTTCTTCAAGTTATTCTCCTGTTCATGTTTAATGTTACATTAAAAGGTCTAGGTGAAGATTTCCTTCATCGTGCTATTCATATCAGCCACTCGCCATGTCAATTACCTTGTTATTTATTGAACTGTTATAAAGCAATGTCACACTTGCAATGATGTTGTTTTAGGCTGTGATTCCCCTGTAGCGAGAAACCACAGAAACAGCAGCACTCTTGCTTGTGCGATATTGCATAAAACTATTCATAAAAATATTGGGACCAGATTGTTAAATCTAATTACAAAAATGTCTCAGAAAGTTAGTTCTGATATCTATACAATCATATTAATTTAAGTATGACTTCTTGGTGCACTGTAAACTAGTTAGTTCTGTGGAAAACTGCGATGTACAAATAGTTAAATAATCTGGTGGGGTGAAGGGGGTGGGTGGCATCACATCAATCTTAGAACCACACACTGCGACAATCCAGGAGCTTAGCATCGCCTCTGCATGATAACACACTCGCTTAACTACTAGGATTATGTTTAATTGCGTTATCATGATGAACAGGCTCTGAGGTTTGGCAGGGAGTCAAAGGCAGATAATGCTCACTGGTCTTTCTACCCACCCAGTGATGTGCAGCGGTGCACTTGACAAATCTAAGAAGCTTTAACACAGTGAAATGCATCCTGAAACTGCTGTAGTGATTGTGTCATTGTGAATACTAAAACATGTGCTGCGGTTCAAATGCCACACATGCTTTTATGATTTGAGTTCTGCCTTAAGGGTAAGTCGAGTGCAGTAATCTCATAATTAGCATGCTGCTCTGCCACAATGAACACCTACACATTCTGTGAAAAAAAGAGTAAATTACTTAGTATACATACTATGTGTTGGAGCTATATTAGCCCTTGCGGGCAAAACAACAGTGATTTGTACAAAAGGATTTTTGTTTCCTTGTGTTCAGGTACCAGCAAATGACAATGTCTTCTGTTTTGGACAACATTAATCTCTCTTTGTCTAATTGGCCTCTTTGTTTGGCTCAAAGATGAAGAAATGAATGTGAAATTCTTTATTTTTCCTTAAAACTTACGCAGCCCCGAACATGACATGCAAGAAAAATTCATTCCGAAAATAGTACACCACGATTTAGTAAGCCGAAGGAATGAAATAGTAAATCGTGCACATGATTCATCGTGATACATGATGCATTCAACAATGTTTTTTTTTTTACGTTTAGTCTTATTTTATTAGTCACCTACTGGTGTGGATGTATGAAGTTTATTAACTGCAGCCACTTCACACCAAAGCTGTTTCTTCATCAGGGTTGTGCACCATCCAGAGCAATTCAGACAGGGTGCAGAATTGAAATGAAATTGAATTCACATAACTATTATTTTTTACTAACCAGAAATGAATGAATGTTGATTTAAGTTTAAAAGTTGAAAGTTAACAGGCCTGATAGATATGTTTCAAATACCAGAAAGAACAAAAATATTTAGTTCATTTCATTTGGTTTATACATTTCAGTAAATTCTTTTTCCTTTCATACTGCTTCAAATTCCAATTTACCTTTGTATTAGGTGTGACCAATTCTATTTACACCAATGAACTAAAATCCATTTCTGAATTATGCACCACCCTGTTCTTTATATTTTTGTTTTGTTCCTTTTCTCTCAGTACAAACATACATGGGTTCTCTCTCCAGGCAGCGACTGTGTGTTGGACAGAGCTAATTTGCTGTGTGTCATGTGCTTGCATTTACCATTGTTTGGACGTTCTATTTTTCCACTCATACTGTTTGGACCACTGAATTGCACACATGGTAATCCACGCCATCATTCTGAACTATGCTGCAGACTGTAGTATATTGTTGTTGGTGTATTGTTTATATTGTTAATGCATTGTAAAATGCCTTGTATAAAGGAAACATATTATTATTAGTCACTGGTGATTTGCACGACATGGCTAGTCATGTGGTGTCAACATGGCAGCACACATGAGGGGCCGATCCACTACAATGAGAATAAAACAACCTTCTCTAGAAGAACAATACAGAGCAAATGTCTTTAAAAGGTCTGTCGCCATCTAAGGGGTCCATGGTGATGCAGGGGCATTGCAAATTATTGTTTGATCTCAAACTAATTGTTTGTGTGAAACAAAAATATAATGTTTATTATTAGTTATTTAGTGATGTTATGTTTTTTACGAATGATAATATGACAGAACATATTTACCACAAATATGTGCTGATATATGTATTGCAGATGGCGAATTCAACAGACTGACCAGATAACTACCCACACAGTTGCTTCCCACCACACAAGAGTCCTCTTTCATCTGTACGCAAGTGACATGACCTGTCTATACTTGCACACAAGTGCACACAATTCCCATCTATTTGTCAGGGATTTATCAGGGACTGTCCTTTGTCACGTCTGACACAAATGAATCTTCTTCTAGACAGTAAAACTGCTGTAAGGGAAGTGCTTTTCGATGTCTACTGAAATTAAATATTTCATGTCTAACTTGATTTGAAATGATGCCATTTAAAAGCTGTTTGAATGGTCATATCCCTCAACACTTCTTCATAATTGGACTTCTCTTTGTATTTCCTGATGTAGCCATTCTCAACAGGTGAGTAGAATGTTTTTTATTTCACCCAAAAATTGTTTATTTAAGCTTTGTAAGATCCATGCATGACAACTGCCGTCCATAAAAAAGCACAACCTGTTTTTTTTATGATGTTTGAGGGTGTCATTATTGTCCTTAACAATTAATAGAGTATGTGGATATTCTTCATTAAATGCTATTTTCTAACATATAAAAAAAGATAGCTAATTATAATGATATCTGAATGTCATCTCGATCCACACTAATCTCAAAACATTAAAAGAAGAAAACCTGTTGAGGTGAGAGAAACTTCTTATTGTTCTATGTAAAAACAAAAATCTAGAGTTAAAAATGTTTAAAAAATAATTGGAGAAAGATATGTAATGAATATGGGTTAAATAGATGGAATCCAGTAATCATAAAAATGTTCATATCAGGTAAATATGTGTTAAGTGGTGTTAGTTAGGTTTAAAATAAACAATTTTATCATTTCTACCCCATATAGTTTTCTGTTCATCATTTTTGAATCGTCAAAAATGTATTAGATGACTTTCATTTACAAACTGACGGTATTCAATCTTCGGACAGACTCCAGACAAAGACAGACCTGCCAGCAGAGCAAAGAAAGCCAGGGCTTTGTGTGTTAGACCCATCTATGTCCTGCTGCAATGGGTGGAGGAACATTAATGGTGTCTGTCAACGTGAGCATTTTAATTATTAGTCTATACCTATATTTTTGAGTAACAAGATAAATCTTACTCATAGGATACTTATAAACTAACTAGAATAGTCTAAGGATTTAGATTATATAGACAAATCATAATCTGTAACGATTCAATAATGTTGATGGAAAATCAGTGACTTAATTAAAACGATGATGTAATTGATAAGTGATGTATCAATTGATGAATAAGTGATGAATAAATGATGTAATTATTGTGTCTTAGCAATTTGTAAAAAGCCCTGTGAAAATGGATTCTGCGTTGGGCCTGACCGGTGTTCATGCATGGAGGGTTACAAGGGCAAATACTGCAATGAAGGTAAGGCAGCTAATATAATGTTTCAATCAGTATTGATTTTAAAGGGACATATCATGAGGAATATGCTTTATATTTTTATATTTTTAAACAAAAGAGTTTAATGATCAAAAACTTGGTCTATGCAGTCAAGTTGAAGTAGATATAATTATTCAATGACACCAGGAGAACTAATAATAAGGCTAAAATGTGGTGAAGTCTAAAGTAAAGCTACTTTTTTTTTTTTAAAGTGTCCCAGATAATTATAGAGCGTAAAAATGTAATTAAAAACAAAACAGTTATGGTGTTTGGTGCCAACATGTATGCTATATGGCCCATTTAAAGTTTTGAAAGTATAATAATTCAGTATAAAAATGTGCTATATTATGATCAGTTAGTTTGTGATGTACCAAGGCCTAACCATTTTTTTCTTTTTTTTACTACAGATATCAATGAGTGTGGGCTACCTATAAGGCCCTGTTCCCACAGATGCATGAACACCATGGGCAGTTATCGTTGTTTCTGCAATCATGGATACATGCTGGACACTGATGGCAAATCCTGCATCAGTAAGGAAAATTATGTTTGATGAACCAAATGGTTGCCAGATTCATGAAAAGAGCAAAAAATAACCTCAATTTACACTCTATAAATTTCCCATATGTCCTAATTGTAGGTACTGTAGTAGGCACAAAGGCGCTTTTTTACAAATTAGATATTCCAGGCTTCCCCGTTTTTTATTTATTTATTTATTTATTTTTGCTCTCCAGAGGAACTGGACTGCACCTCTCTTCGCTGCCAGTTTGGTTGCCAGATTGAGAGAGAAGGTGAAGTGGGCTGTTTGTGTCCTCCAGGGCTCCACTTGGCTTCAGATAACAGAACCTGCAAAGGTGATCCCTCCTTTCTAGTATCGCTTTATCCCAACTTCCACAGTGTTAAACTTAGATTGATCCTACATTATAGACATAATTGTTTAACTTTTGCATTATGTATTGGACCTATGTTGTAGGTAGTCTTATTAGTTATGAAACTAGAAAATTTTAACATAATGATTAAACCTAAGGTCAGTGAATCCTACTTGCGCAATGATTGGATATATAAAAGCATAAATGGCACTGTTACAAAAATGTGCCATTTTTACTTGGAGGGAAAAAAACCAAAATGCACATTGTTGCTAGCTAAAGGAAAGGGTGTAGGAAACAGCCTACTTTGAACTGTCAGAATTGTTGGAGTGAGGTGAAGCAGCATATGCCAAAAGATATCATTTTGGCATCTGCTGAGAACAGGTGGGGAGACAGCTTCCCATGCAGCATACAGGACATTTCAGCAACCCCCACATAGCAAGCTAATGGCTTCTACCTACACAGCCAGAATGTCTATCATTAGCAAACCCTCAGCCTAATGTTCATGATACTCTTCTCCAGCCCAGAACATTTATCAGTTTTTCAGAAGATCCTGTACAGTGACCCTTTAGAACAATAGTAAGAAGTCCTCACCCAAATTAAAAGAAGAATACGATAAGGCAGGCCACAGTTCATTCAGCATATGGAGTTGGTCTTGTTAGACACTTTAAAGCCTTTTCTGTCACTGTAGAGCCCCTTTAAGCATCTACTTTGTTCTTTTCATTACAGAAATTACTAGCCACTGTGTTTATGACCCTATAGATGACAGTCTAACGTAAAGGTCACAAATTAACATTGAGCGAGAACATTGCAGCAACTCTATGTAATGTTTAGGCAGGAAGCCTTTAATTTACTTGCTTAAAGAGCAAAGATATCTTCTGGGCTTTTTACCTTGTTGTAAAATGTGCACATTTCAGCGGTTAAAGCGATCACTTGTTCTCTAATCTGTTTTATCCCCAATGGAGGTATATTTTTAACACAAGGGGCTGTATTAGTTTTGAGTTTGTTGGAATTCTTTACCAAAACCTTTTGACTATGTGTGTTGCTTGATCGTGTAACACTTTTCACATCTCACAAAGTCATCATAGCTGGGTAAACTTCTATAGTGGTAAAAGAAAACTACTATGAATATAATTTTGCTTTACCATTTGCACCAATAGCAAAAACATTTCTATGACTTCACAAAGCAGGAAAAATATATTGAGAGAATGATTAAATTGGTCAGATGAAAGAAAGATGTCAAATTTGCCATCACTCCCTCAGCCGTTGTATTAGAAATACTCACACAGCAGTGTTAACTAGTTCCATTTCAGTCAATCATTTTCGACGTTACATCAGAACAACTGATGAATTGGGATCTAGCCTGTGAGCCCAATCATCTTCAAGTGGTAACAGAACAAGCCAATCCACTTTTGGGTATACAAGACAGCTTGCAGATACTCACATTAAGCTTTCACTTTGGAGCCGAGTGGACGTTGTTTCTCTCTGCTCTCCTAACCTGACCTGAAGATTATAGTGGGGAATCCCTGTGACCCTCCCACTCCTCTTTTACATTGCAGACTGTGGAGCTTCCGGCTGGGGTTGCTGGTCCTTCTCATGGAGGACCCAGCATCTTATTTGGAGCTCCTGAGGAGAACTGAATATTGATTGCTGCCTCGGAGGACATGCTAGAGTCCTACGGGGATGAAGATTCGGCTGGGCTGCCCCAGAGCAGTTTCTGTTCATGTCTGACCCGGAGCTAACTGCCATGCTTTCTCCGGTTGTGGGCTTCAGTGGAACCCTCCACCATGTCCCAAACCTTCATGGTTGTATAATTGATATGTTGGGGCAGGGCATTGTGAACAGCAGCATCCCTCTCCAGTGAGTTTCTTCCCAGAAGTGCACGGGGAGGTCACAAAGTCATGGAAGGCCACCTCCTCCGCTCTCACTACCGTTGATGGCGTGGTGGCTAAAGAGAGATCCCATAAGTGGACCGTGCAGTTGCGGTGCACTTGAGCCCGCAAAATTCCACCATTGGCAGGCTTGTCAGCATCTCCCATCCAGCCTGTCAGTTCTCGGCTACATTTGTGAGAAAGACTTACAATGATGCTAGACAGGCAACCTCTGCCCTTCATGCCATGGCCCTGACACTGTCGAGAATTTTTCCAAACAGTTATCGGCAATCCAGAAGCAGATGGAGTTGATCAAACAAATCCATCCCTGGTGGGATGTTGCACCACTCCTTCCCCCAGTTGAAGTCCAGGCAGAGAATCTTATGTTTGTTCACAAAGAGTTTATTTTTCACAGCCAGTGGTACCTAAAATCTCAGCAAAAGCAATTTTCTCAATCTGTGGGTTACAAGAGGGGTGGACAGTGAGCGATGCAATGCCTTACCCTTCTCATCCCCCTTTACTTTTGAAATAAGCAGGAGTCTGCGGTTTGAGGATGCAACGCCTTCTCAAGCGTCTCCAGCCTCTCCCTCACAGGAACCACAAAGACAGGTAAGTATGCTACCACACTCACAGCCCCCACACTGGGATGCTGTGCCTTCTTACGTGGGCCCCTGTGCTGTGGGCACATCTATTGTCCCCTTCTTCCCTCTTGCATGGTGTCTGGAAACATGGTTCTGAACATGGCCCACTTCATTGTGTCATTCGGATGATCAGACTCGGCTATACGATCAAGTTCGCCCGGCACCCCCCAGGTTTTGCAGAGTCTGGTTTACCTCAGAAGTAGTCAAGGATGCTCCTGATGCGCATGCAGAGATCGCAGCTCTATTGACAACGGACACAATAGAGTCGGACTCTCAAGCTGACATGAAGTCTGGGTTTTACAGCCCATACTTCATTGTGCCCAAGAAAGGCAGTGGGTTATGATCAATCTTGGATCTGTGTATCTTGAACCAGGCCCTTCACAAGCTCCCGTTCAAGATGCTACCGCAGAAACGCATTCTCACGTGCCTTAGCAGCCAAGATTGGTTTGCAGCAATCAAGCTGTAGGATGCATAACTATATGTCTCGATCCTACCTCAACAGACCTTTTCTACGCTTTGTGTTTGAGGGACAGGCATTTCAGTACATGGTCCTCACGAAGATAGTTAAGATACCCTGTTTAAGGAGATGGGCATTTGCATCCTCAACTATCTTGGTGACTGGCTCATATTGGCTCAGTTGCAGGATCAGTTATGCGAACACAGGGACCTGGTCCTCAGGCACCTCCGTCACATGGGGCTTTGGGCAACCGGGAAAGAACTCTCCCCTGTGCAGAGAATCTCTTGTTGGAATTGGTTGACATGACAGCACGTATGGCTGTTATCAGCCCCACAGTGGAAAATGAAATCGTACCAGCTGGCCCAGATCGGCACAGAATGTAAAGGTTGTGCAATAAGAACCGTTCAGCCCGACGGTGTAAAAGCGACTCTTGCTTTTCTATGGCCAGGTGTGCGCCTAGAACAAGTATCCAGACATGTTGTTGTGCTAACAGATGCCTCCAGCACGGGCTGGGGAGCTTTATGCATTGGGCAAATGTTCTCATCATATCACATCTCACCCGCCATCTCCTCCTCCTCCTCCTCCTCCAGAAAAGTGACTCAGATCGCTTCATGCCACCCACTTTCGTGGCGAGATTAATCTGCAGCCGACAAGCTCTCATGACAGCACACATCTAGGAAAGAGTGAAGACTCCACCCCCGTTTGGTCTAGCTAATTTGGGAATGCTTCGCGGTCGCTTAGTTCAACCTGTTTGCATTCCTGTAGAAAATCCCCTGCCAGTTGTTTTATTCCCTGATTGGGGGGACTCTTGGCATGAATGCATTGGCACACAGCTGGCCTGAGGCCTACGCAAGAATGTGTTTCCTTCAGTGAGCTTGCTTGCACGGACACTGTGCGAGGTCAGGGAGAACAAGGAACAGGTCCTGATGGTAGCGCCTTATTGGCCCACCGGGACCTGGTTTTCAGATCTGATGCTCCTCATCACAGCCCCTCTCTGGCGGATTCCCCTGAGGAAGGACCTACCTTCTCAGGGACATGGCACCATCTGGCACCCAGGTCCAGACCTCTGGATACTTCTATTAAGAGGGTGAGGCACCTGCAGGGATTATCAGTCAACAAAGCATGCCTGGAATTCAGGATGGCTGACTCTCACGTCATCCTGAGACCCCTGCCTGGATACTTGGCCAAAGTTTCTACCACTCCTTTCAGGGGCCAGGTGGTGAACTTGCAAGAGCTACCCCCAGAGGAGACGGACTCAGCCCTTGCTTTGCTGTGTCCTGTTCACATTTGTAGTGGACCTCACACAGTGCTTCAGAACCTCAGAACAGTTTTGTCTGTTGTGGAGGCCAGCAGAAAAGAGGTTGGCACACTTGATAGTGAATGCCATTGTCTTAGCAAACCAATCCCAAGGTGACCCATGCCCCCTTGGAGTGAGAGCTCACTCGTCTCAGAGTATTGTTTTCTCCTGGGTGTTGAAGCATGGTGCCTCTCTGGCAAACATATGTGGAGCTGCAGGCTGGGCGACACCTAACAGGTTCTTCAATTTCCAAGTGGAGCCGGTTTTCTTCCTGTGTGTTGGCTACAAACAGCCATTCCCCTCTTGAGGATGGGATACAAGAGCCTATTTTGCTCAGGTGAGTCCCCGACTAGCAAACCCAAGTGGAGTTCCTCCAGCATCCTCGGTAGTCAGATGCGACAGAGGCATCTGACGCCAGGTCTAGTATTTGTATGTAATGCCCAGTTGATCAGCCCCTTTACTTTACTCCCCCCGGGTGATCCCATATATATATATATTTCCAAGGTGTGGCTTCCCCATTGGTGAGCCTGTGTCTTTCCCTTGGCAAAGTCCTCTCTGCCATCTCTGTGACGGTATTGACTCCATCCCTTCCAACAGAGATCTTCCATATGTAGCACTGCCCTCGTCAGTCCATATGAGTATATTCCACGTTACCTTCCTACGGGCAAGATGTGGGCTTTGCAGCGTTCCTTTCCAGATGGAATAGGCACACTTTCCAAGTGTTATCCAATAGTCACACTGTACAGAGTTAAATGGAACATCAGTGATTGACATTCTCTTTTCAAATCCCTGTCCTTCTTCCGCCCCAAAAGATTCAGGAGGACCAAGTAGTTTACTCGGGGAGCTGGGAGTGTGAGTATCTGCACGATGCCTAGACATTAGCCTAGACGTTTTCTGTAATTTAATTCCAAGGTAATATAAAACAAAGTATAGTGTTATAAACATTTATTCAATTTGCTAGATTTGCTTTGTTTGTGTCAACACAGTCTGTGAAAAAGCTTTCTGTCCATTGTTGTATGAGCATTCATATTGTTCATATGATAGAACTGAACTACAGTAATAAATAATAGAAATAATAATTTTATCTTTTGACTTGATTATCATATCTAATAAACAATTATGTATTTTGTAGACATGAATGAGTGTGACCGTCTCTCCCACACCTGCACAGAATGCCAGTCCTGCAGGAACACATTTGGGAGTTTCATTTGTGTCTGTAAGGATGGATATATCTTGGGAACACTTCACGATACAGTCACATGTCGAGGTATCTTCATCTACAAAGGCCTAAAGTTATTCATGAATAAACTGCAGCACTTAGTGCAGACTGCACTGAACACTGTAAAAATCATTGATCATTTAATTTAAAAAAGCAAGTAACCTGGTTGCTTTTAGAACTTTGAGTTAATACAAAGAAAGAGATCAACAGAATCAACAGAAACTGATTTGAACAACAGTTCAGTTTTTGATATTTATTGTCCCCACACAAACACTGATTTATGTGAGGTTATACTTGCCATGTGCAGCAACCATCTTGTGTGTGTGTGAGTGTGTGTGCGTGTGCACGTGCATGTGCTTAGAAATTCTCTGTTATTACTCAATTTCTCAGTCTTAGGCCAAATTTAGCTCTTGATAAGTAATTTTCTCTCTGAGTCTTGAGTATTGGGACAAAACATAATACAAGCTTCAAACCAGTAAAGTTTGTATCAAGGAATTATTTTTGGTTAATCTGTTCACCATATGCAGATGTATTTCCCATTTGATTTACTGCTACTTCTATTTTCTCATCAAGATGTGTTTGGCTGCCTGTCAATCAATATGGGTAAACACCATCAGATACAAAAATAATGTGTCAAATATCATTATACTGTAACTATTAACAAATCGACTTCAATCAGTGATTGAACTGAAACTAAAGGATGAATAATTGCGTAATACAATGATAATCAATGGAGCTGTTTCCACAATCATAGAGAACATCTTTAATTGTTTTTAAAACTTATATGGTGATGACAAAAAAATATATATTTTGCAAGCAGAAGTCATTTTGTGGTGTTGATAGCTTCAAACAGGACTTTAAAATGAGGAAAAGTCTACAATCCAATTATTATATACAGTGGGTACGGAAAGTATTCAGACCCCTTTAAATGTTTCACGCTTTGTTATATTGCAGCCATTTGCTAAAATCATTTAAGTTCATTTTTTTCCCTCATTAATGTACACACAGCACCCCATATTGACAGAAAAACACAGAATTGTTGACATTTTTGCAGATTTATTAAAAAAGAAAAACTGAAATATCACATGGTCCTAAGTATTCAGACCCTTTGCCCACAATTCTGTGTTTTTCTGCCAATATGGGGTGCTGTGTGTACATTAATGAGGGGAAAAAATGAACTTAAATGATTTTAGCAAATGGCTGCAATGTAACAAAGGGTGAGAAATTTAAGGGGGTCTGAATACTTTCCGTACCCATTGTAGTTTGACAATATTGTGGTTGTGTCACAAAAAAAAAAGACTGACAGACTAAATAAATAATCACCAGATTATAGCAAGATAAAATATGAACGAATACTAATGAATACTATTATCAAAGTAATAAATATCTAATGGTGTTGACAAAAAAAAAGTACCCTATAATATATCAGTAGTGAGCGATAATGAAAATATAATTTTGATAATATAAAAGGAATATCATTATATTTTTTATTTATTTTATCAAAATTATAACATTATCATTATAATATTGTCATAATTTTGATAACATAAAGGGGGAAATCAAATTTGTGTTAAGAACATTCTATTCACCATCTCTGATTAAATTCAAAGTATAAATGTTGATATTTTATTTAATGACAGTAATTATAGGTAACGGCAGATAAAGTTGTGGGACACAAGAGATGGGGTTGAAGTGATTTAGAAAAAGTGACCACATTGTGTAAATTTTACACAAGTTTATTTCCGCAAAAGGAGCCTGATTCAGCAGTCTGATACAAAAACATCAGTACAAAAATACAATAACAAACCAGTCCTCATATTATTAGACAGGCGAGTTCATCAACAGCTCTCACCTGACTTTTCCTCTCTAATGCGTTACAGATATAGATGAGTGTCTGACAGGCAACCATCGCTGCAGCCACCAAGCCAGTTGTGTGAACACAGAAGGCTCGTACACTTGCCAGTGTGAGAAGGGCTACGACGGCGATGGCTTCAGATGCTGGAAGACGAGCAATAGACTGTCATGGGCGGCCATGGACTTCCAGTATAAACGCTCAAAACAGATCAGGCGCTTTTTATAGAAAGTGCTTTAACAGACAAGAGTATGGGTCTTTAGCTTAGTGTTCATTAGTTTAACTTTGGTAGCCGACAATCTAAAATCAGGAAATGAAGCCAAAACACAGTCTAAGGGGGCATGTTGTAATGGTTATTTGGATTTACTTTTGGATTTTCAGTATGTTTGATTTATGTATAGATTTAAATTATTTATGCACTTGAAAAAATTACATATGTCATTATTAGTTGGTAGAAAAAATTTGAAGGAATTACTTCAAATTACTTCATACTGTAATGTCTAAGTAGTTCCTGACATCAGTACTTCTTAATAAAATACTGACCTCTGGTGGACAGATGTGTTTTTCAGCCCTTAACCAAGGGGCTTCATGGAATCCTTTTATCGATAGATATTCGATATGTTCACTCTGAATGTTATCTTCAAGAGTATAGAATAAAGAAAGGCTGACTTTAATAATTAAGGTAAAAATGGTAAAAATGAAAGTGCGCTATATCTCAGGTTGAGCTCTTACCGGTACTTCGAGACCACTGGCAGTGGTGGGAATGGGCAGCTGCATCTAGACTCCCTTAATCCATTCATGTTCACCACAGCAGGTGTCACATTGGACCTTCACAGAGAAAGAGAGAGCACTCGAAACCCTGGAACTACTTACGGGACAGCCGAGAACAAAGGAACGAAATGGGGGAACATACAGCCTCATCGAATAACTCTGACCACAATGCCTGGAGAGGGGAAAAATTCCACAAACTCACCACAAGAAACGCGATAAAACCTGCTCTTTTTCATTCAAAGCTGTCAGAAAGCATCTATACAAAGGACACAAACAGAAAACATTTCAGATAAAAGGTTCCAGGCCCCTTTTTACGAAGCAGACCTCACACCAAGTTGCATGTAATTCCTACCAGAAACTGGTTTATTTACCGAAAAATAAGATTTAACGCCAAGCTTGGCACTACAGATAAAAAGCAAACAAGTGGAGGAAGCTAAGAGAGGAGAGGAGGGAGTGAAAATGAACTTGGGGAGCAAAGGAACATAGCAGTGGAAAGTTTCTCTGTGTCTTTCTAGTCATTTTTCTGAGTTCTGTTATGTGTCACTCTGAGTGCCTTTGCAGATGACATCGAAAGGGCTGGACGCTTGTGCTAATGTAACACGGCTGCTGCAATTGGTGTTAAGTTATGTGAAAACAATTAATATGTAAATCTAATTTGGACATCTGCAGTTACAACAACTCTTTCAGCACATCTATTTAGGAATTCCGGCTTTCATTATTAAAACAAAAACAAAAAAACAATAATATTACCATTTTCCAAGCAGCTGAGCAATGACTAGAAGGGCTGTAAAGAGCCAATGACAATACAGAGCTGAGGGGAATTGGAGGGTGGAGGAATGATAGTGTAACCCGCCACCCACGTTGCTGAAAAGAGCGCACGCTCAAAACACAGGCACTGAACTATAAAACGGCACAGACCCCTGTATTACTCGTGCTGTCCCATTCACTTAGGGTGATCTCAAACAGGCTTTTCATCCGCAAGTCTTTCCATGATTACTGCCGCAAGTCTCCCTGTGGGGACCGTGCTCCGGCACGCACCCACTCTCTGAGACGTAACACGCTGTTTCCGAGAGCTTAGCATGGTGACTGAAGCCGCCCGCCACCTGCCCAATTACACAAGAAAGTGGTACAGGTTTTAAGCATTTCCTGAAAGTCCTAAAAGTACATCCTGTTTTGACACTTAGGTAATGTGGACATTAAACCGAAGTATGCGTGATTTAAAAACCTACAAGAATGCAGAAAAAGGGTCAAAATGACTTATTGGATTCCATGGTTTTCTTCACATGAAAAACTGTTCAGAATTTTACAATATTCACTGTTTATAAAATTGTTTGTGTGCGTGCGTGTACCTGATATTCCTTAAGTTATGGGGACCAAGGCTAGTTATGCCAGTCATTTTTGACCTTGTGCAGAATTTTTTTTGGTTCCCATAAGGAAAAGTTTTTCGACAATGAAAAAATGCAGTTTTCTCTGATGGGTGGGTTTAGGAGTTGGGTTACTGTAGGCGGATAGAATATACAGTTTGTACAGTATAAAAATAATTATGTCTATGGAAAGTCAACATAAAACATGGAGACCAGTACGTGTATCTGTGTGCGTGACCTGTAGTGTATGTATAAATTCCGGGTGTTCCTAAGATCCTAACTATTTGGCAAAAGGGAGGACAACAGCCATTTTTTCTCTGTTTTCTCTAATCAGGTCGCACCGATTTAAAAAACTGTTTCGCATTTCTACTCCAAAGGCCAAGCAATACGTGGAATATCAAGGAATTAAATGATTTTAATGAAATAATATTTTCAAAATCGCATTTTAAACCCATTTATGCACATTCCTCCACAATAATAACAAGATACCGGGGCATACTCTTCTGAAAGTCCGATTTGAACTGACCCGATTACATTTTCCCTCACATTTTTTGGCATCTAAGGTGGGCTATATTTCAGTGCCTGCATACAGATTTATCCATAAAATGAGTAAGGTCTGGACCTTATACTGTAAAATTCATTTGATCTTCTGGGAGGATTCAACTGCCTTGTTATTTCCCTGTTGAAGAATTATTCTGTTATAATATGGGTGGCACAGGAACAAGAGAAGTTTAGCTTTTGGAAAAGTTGTCTATAAATAGTGGACAAAGTATTTAAGAGGAAAGTCTCCCACTGGGCTTATCATTACCTAAAGCTCCTAAAAGGCACAGACCTACTGGAACTACTGGAGTGACCAAACTGGCCAAAATATGAAGGCCGTAATGAAGTAAGATATGTTCACAGAGCACCCTGCTGCAAGGATTATCCTGCAAGAGCAGGAAAGATTATGAAACTAATCTAGAACGGTATGCTTCTCTGATGTTCAATTCACTTTTATGTGCCAGGATGTACAGGGGTGAAGCATGAGATCAGGAGAGGAAACTTTAATTTTTTTTTTTTTTTTTTTTTTTTTTTTTGTCAGGAATTACAACAGGCTCTTCGGAAACAGGGCCAACTGCATTTACACCTTTTCACTTTATGTGGTTTTATTTATCAAATTGCTATCTGATCATGACATGAAAATACCAAGTGTAAATGCCCTCTAAAAACATTTGAGATAAAGGTACTCAGGAGGTTGCTTGATAAGCATAACAAGATGCAACTCAGTTGTTTAAGCTTCATGTATAAACCTCTGAAATGGAACTAGGCCAGCCCTGCAATCCACACGCGAGGGTCTCTTTTCATCAAGAGAATGCGCAAACTGACACAAATGTTCATTAATTGTCATATTAAAGTCATATTAAGATTAAAGGTGACCAAAGGTAATTATTTAAAGGGAACGAAATGTGTCGTTTCAAGGTTATAAGGGTTTTGTTAATCTCCGTAACAAATATTAAGATTTTTTTTTTTTCATTTTTTAAAGAAACCCCTTCATAAAGAGACTTCTGACCCTCCATTGAAAGTCCATTTCATCAAAACTTTCAAGTTTCAATACATTCAGACATTGTAATATTACAATGTATAATAAAAATACATTATAAGCCATATAAATTGAACAGTTGAATCAAAGTCTCCTGAAGAGACGCTTTAGATTTTATTTATATTTAATATTGTTCAGTGTCCAATGATGAGGCCTAAATGCCATAAATTTAGCTCTGAAAAGAGCTGGCCAGTTACTCTATTCAAATATGTGGCCTCATGCAGCAGTTATTGGTGCAGGTGGGAGGGTCAAAGGGTGGGCCCTTTCTGGCAACAATTGGGATGGCGTATTAGAACCTACACCCGTAATAGAAGTGGAAAAGCGGGAGTGTTGTGGAGCATGACAGAACAGTTGTGGCAGGATTTTAAGAGGCATGCAGCATAATAGACTATTTCTTGTGGTAAAGGTGTGGTTTTGTAAAGCCTACATAAACACAGATTTGGAATATATAGGAAGTTGGCAATCTGCCCTGTGCTGGAATCACTTGCAGCAGCCAAGATCGAGTCACTCAGATACCTGGAAAAATACAGCCGATGACAAAACAAACCAGAACCCATCTTTACAATACTGCTGTTGTGCTAAAATAAACTGTATGACATCTCCTGTGGTTCTGAGTAACTGTTTTTTAATGTAGGGATTAATGCACTTTCACATAACTGCATAGTTTGAAAAAAAATCCCCATTTCCAGTTATCAGGCCAAAATCTCAAAGAGAGACATTAAATTTGAGAAACAGTTCATAAAACAAGTTGTCAATAAAACTTGATGAAATAATTTGCCAACGGTATTTCCCCAATAAGGCTTTTGTTAGGAAATATCAACCTCTTGTGGTCAAAGAGTTAAATGACATCTAGAATAAGTTTAATATAGGGGTGTAATGATACCCTCTGATGATATGTCACGATTCGATACATATCACGATACTGAACTGTATCAGATGATAAAAACAACATTATTGTGATACTCCAAGCCGTTGTAAACAGTTAACAAACTTATTATTGATTAAAAAGCTAAATTTGGTTTTACATTGGGGTGAAAATGAAGAAGTTCTGGTAACCCAATGCACAGGACAGTGGTGACACCAGAATAAAAATATTCATGATTCTGAAGCTGAAAATACAGTATTATTTTAGACGAATTAGATATATTTAAAATAACGAAGGCCACTTTTTACTAGTAACAAAGAAAATCTGCATTATCAGGACCCACAAATATTCCCCCACTGCATTATTATACATTATATTCAACATTATATATAGTATTTTACTGTAGTACTGACACTAAAACTCTGTAAACTTGATTTTTTTCTCACACACTAATTTCCATTTTGGGTGAACTATACACAATATATAGTTACACCCCTAGTTTATTTAATAATGTGTTTGTTTAAACCAGAGCTGATGGTGAATAAGATAAGCTGAGAAGCTGCTTTCTGTAAAAATTTATAGTTAAATTGTAACAAATTCAGAGATAACTTTAGCATGCAGCCTATAATAATAAAATATTATTAAGGAAAACAAATGAGGACATTTGCCAGTTTAGTTGTTAGAATACAAAAGAATCATGGGTAAAAATTCTACCTGATCCTATCTGAAACTTATTCAGTTTTTCCAAATTAATGACTAAAATCAAATGACAAAATCCTAATCAAAGACCTACTGAATTACTGACAATTTGAGTTTCACAATATATCTCTAAGTATTATATATACATGTCTATATTTACAATTGTCACAATAGCAATAAACTATGACTTCTTTAAAGGTCTTTAAAGCCTTCAGCCCCAATTCTAAAGCAGGAATCTTACCCAAAGATTCAAAACAATATTTGTTACTCTACAAATCTGAATTAATCTGTCTGTCAATTTCGACATATACACAACAAATTCTATAGTCTATATCCAAATGACAAATAAAATAATAGAGTTGGAAATTTAAGCAAAACCATTCAATAAATCTGTTAAGATGATAATCAGTGACATATGGATATGGTTAAAACAAACAAGTTTGGTGGAATATCTTACCTGAAGCTTTGATGGAAAATTCCTGGTCTTTGCTGCCATCTAGATGCAGGATTGCTGTGACTTCAAACTTTTCAACAAACATCCAGCTATATTCATCTGGATGTTGATGTCAGCAGAATACCTGTAATTTCAATCAGTGAGCTAATTCTATTTCCGCCTTATACAATGCACTTATTTTGTACATAGATGTTTATACATTGTAGGTAACACTTCATTTTAGTGTCATTGTCACATATGTTACATGTGGTTACTATAAAAATAACTATAAATTATGCATAATCACATGCAACTAACCCCAAACCAAACCCTCATCCTAAACCTATAGTAAGTACATGCAGTTAATGTATCATTTCAGTTTATAAAGTTTATGTATAAAGATACCTTGTAACCAAACAAACACCTTCATTGTGACAATTACACTGTTGACCATTTTCTTACCCCTTAGGTTAGTTCATTACTCACCCTCATGCCTTTTCAAACCCGTAAGACTTTCGTTCATTTCGTTGAACTCAAATGAAATCTGAGAGCTTTCTGTCCCTCCATTGACCGTCTATGCAACTACCACTTTCAAGCCTCAGAAAGAAAGGCGTCATAAAAATCCATGGGACATCAGTGGTTTAGATGAACCAGTTTTTTTGGTCAGTTTTATGAACGGAGTGGTTTATTTGCGCAAAAAAAAAACATACTTTATTTACTAAAATATAAATCAACGCAAGTTCACGCAGCGCCTGCTCTCACACCAACACACGTCTCGTGCTGATCTCGTAAACTCGCGCGAGCACAGCATGCATTTTGGTGCTCTCGTGAACGCGCGATGGAGATTCATATTTTGTAAATAAAGTGGTAAATTCGTTTTTTTTTTTTGTTTTTTTATTAAGTTTAACCTCATGACTTACTTTAATGAAGACTCTCTCCTCCCGCTCTGGGGCTTGAAGGCGATAACGTTAGTCGTGTTTGGAACATGAGGCGCTTATGACAGAATTACATTTTCGTGTGAACTAATCCTTTAAATC
This sequence comes from Opsariichthys bidens, assembly GCA_037194245.1. Taxonomy (NCBI): domain Eukaryota; kingdom Metazoa; phylum Chordata; class Actinopteri; order Cypriniformes; family Xenocyprididae; genus Opsariichthys; species Opsariichthys bidens. Next base: position 17,489,645 of record CM074292.1, on the reverse strand, counting down.
TATACCCTTACCACCAAAACCGTCCCCATTACTGTCCAGGGTTTACCTCACTGTAATTATATGGTAAATACTTGTCAGCATCTATTTGTCTTTCACATAGGTTGAACAGATCCACGCATGCGTCATGATGTCTGTAAAGGCTGGACACGTGATGCTACTGAACTTAATATCATAATCATAATACAGAGATGTGAGTTGCCTTCACTTACATCAGTTTGCAAACCTTTCAACACAAAGGTCAGATTGTGACACTAGAGGGAGCCGTTTTCTTTTTTTTAATCGGATGAATTAAACGAGTGGGCTGCCTAGGTCCATTAAAACAGTGACATTTAATTAATAACCTTAGTTATACCTTAAGCTTTTACCGTCAGTTGTCATAATCTTAGGCCTTGAGTACTTTACAGATCGATTTATTTCCATACTATTTCCATATCAACATTAATTACACATTAAATTTGAATTTGTAAAATAGTGATTTGTTTGCCTTAAAGCTTCCTAAACACCAAGAGATGAGAAGAAAGTAATAATGAAACAATTTTATTGAATCTTCCAGTAGAGACTTGATATTCATGGAATAAAACTGCTTTCTGAGAGTACAAGTAAGCAAGAACAGCACAAAAAAGGACAGAGACAAGAAGCCACTTATGAAAGTGCAGATATGAAGGAACAATTATTATATATTTTCTTCAAAAAAATACAAAAATGTTTACATTTTAACAGTGGATGGGATTTCACTTTGAATTAAAAAAAAAAAAACTGAGAGCAAGTTAATCAAAAAAATATCTACTTTTTACAAAACAATATCTCTAGTGCCATTTAGAATTTAGTCAACAAAAAAGGTAACTATTTTACTCTAAAAATGCTGGAAATGCACAGGCATTACGTATATATATTTTTTGTCTTACTTTTCCAAAGACGTTTTATGAAAACAGATTCATGGCATTTCAGGAAAAAAAAAAAAAAAAAACAGTGAAAAGAGGACGTTCTTCCGTGCAGCACAGTGGTGCAGTGCACAACATATGGACAAAGTAAACAATGCTTGCCTCTGCTCTCGTAGACACAGACTTACAATCCTGGGGATCAAACCACACTTGCAAAAAAACAGACTGCACGGCACTTTCTCTACTAATAAGTACATTTACACACCCATTTTTTTAAATCAGTCGAACACAATTGCGATAAAATTAGCGCAACATACGCATGAGATTGCTCATGCATCCCTACCCACTACTAACATGCCCTAACTCCCCATACATTTATCCCATTCAAAAGTTTTGCGTATTCAAATATATGTATTTTTCATTCTACATTAGACATTTTTTGTCCATTTTTGCTACATTGTTTCTTCTTTCCAGCTGTGAGAAATTTTGCATTAATAACCTCATTATCTTCTCACAGCTTCATGCCATTAAGTTCATTTAAAGCATTATATTTCTGCATGTTATCTTACTTTTTTGTCTACCAGACATGTTCACGCTATACTACTCTGTACAACACTGTACTAGTCTCTAAACTACAATGCAGATCTTTTTTTTCACCAATGGAATACTGATTTGTAAACTGGAAAAAGGAGAAGAAATGCAAAAAGAAAGAAAGAAAGAAAGAAAAAAAAAAAGAAAACCAAAGCCAAAAGTTGGTTTAAAAACCCAACTTCTCTCACAAACAAGACCAAAGGAGGATACTTGCCCCATCATTTAACATGCTTGGTCACACAAAGTTGTCAAGTATCTTCCAGATTCTCACAGGCTGAGAACTGAGGACTTTCAGCCAAATGTTATGCCCCCAAACAAACTGCCTTCAAGTAGAATATAAACCCCACCCTCCTGCCTTCTCCCACCTCTTCCATCAATCAATCAGCTTCTGCATGGGAACCCAGATTGACAGGGTCACATCAGCAGTTGCTTTATGATCAGTTCTGTCTAGGATACAGAGGAAATGGGGTTGTGAGGAGAGCCCATCTGGGTAAGGACTTTATCCAGCCACTGCAGGGGCCCGTGAAGATGAATCTCAATCCAGCATGGGGTGCTTGTCACATCCTGTCGATGGTACTCTGCGCCCCAACCCTGAAACACAAGTACAAATATATCTTTATGTAAAAAAAAAAATCAAAAAAAATTTCAAATGATTGCGGAGATCGCCTCACGCCTCGAGTAAGGCAACAATCTGTTCTAGCACTGCTAACTTGACATTGCAGCCTGTTAATCATGAAAATAAAATAGTCAACCAAACATATAAAAAGTTACACAGCTCAATTTAACTAGTCCGTAGAACCAGTGACATTCAACGTGACCACCTTGCCCATGTAAAGGATGATGTTTTACATGAATATTGGAACACAGCTTGAGGCGATGACACACGGTGCAACTTTTTGAGCAATGTTGCCATCAACAGGCAACCTGGTGAGACACAGGGCCACTAATTAGGGCAACGGACAAGAGAGGAGCAAATCTATTGCCAACCCAATAAATACTTTATTATAAATACTTGCTAGGCACTTTATTTCAACTTTTCGAATATATTCTTAATCTGATTTGTGATTGGAAAAGGGAGAAGAGCGAGTTTGGTAAAAGGTGGATTCAAGCCAGCCTGTGCCACTACAGATGTTAAACAGAACTTGTCTTTTTAGTAACTGAAAACATTCGATGGCACACACATTAAATTGGACACCTGTTGCTATTTTAAGCATTAAGTTTTGAGTTGACACATGACAACTTACCAGTGGAAAAGATTTAAGTTAACTCTCCTTTTCTTCGCTCCACTGCTGCTGAGAGGCCACCATCTTGTTTGAATTTTTTCTGAAATCTCGAAGCTGGTCACGTGATCGGCTGCTAGCATTCTGATTGGAGGATCTCAAATAATTGCCCACGACCGATCTTAAGTATCCAGATAGAAATTTGTTGCTCATTCTCAATGGGAAAGTGCCAAATATTGCCATGCAGTATTGCTCAAAAAGTTGCCCCGTGTATCATCACCTTTAGTTTAATAGGTTAGCATCTAAATACATTGGGAATGTTGAAACATTTGGATTTGTGCTGAATGAGAGGTAGGCTACATGAGCCCACTTTAAATTATTCCTATTCACAGTTCGTGAGTAGCTGAAAATTGTCTCCCAGTAAATTTGAGTTTATGCAGCCTTGGTGAGCATGAGACTTCTTTAAAAAAATTATATATATATATATATAATGTCTCAATGTACTCTGAAATTAAAGCATAGAACAAACAAACAATTGGAGATAAAAAAGAAATCATGGAATCGTTTTGTTTAACAAAATTTAATCTAAATTTTTGACTCATCAAAGTAGCCACCTTTTGCAGATATAACAGCCGAACACACTCGTGGTGTTCTTTCTACAATGGAAATCAAATATTGTTCGGAAAGTTCTTCCCAACACTGTTGCAGAAGTTCCCAAAATGTGTTGCACTTGTAGGTTGCTTTGTTTTCACCCTTCTGTCCAGTTCATCCCAAACCAGCTTGATGGGGTTTAAGTCTGAAGACTGCAGGCCAGTCCATGATTTGAAGCCTACCGTCTTGTTCTTTTCTTCTAAGGTAGTTCTGACATGACCTGGAGGTATGTTTTGGGTCATTATCTTGCTGTAGGATGAACCCCTGACCAACTAGGCGTATACCAGAGGGTATTGCATGGCGCTGCAAAATGCTGTGGTAGCAGTTTTGGTTCAGGGTGCCACTCACTCTGTGCAAGTCGCCGACTCTGGATCCAACAAAAGAGCCCCAGACCATCACGCTTCCTCCTCCATGTTTGACAGTTGGTGTCATACACCGAGGAACCATCCTTTCACCTACTCGACGGCGTACAAAAATAGTGCATGATGAACCGAAACTTTCAAATTTCGATTCATCAGTCCATAACACCTTCTTCCAGTCTTCAGTAGTCCACTGGCGGTGCTTCATGGCCCAGGCAAGCCTCTTTTTCTTATTTTGCCATCTTAGCAAAGGCTTTCTTACTGCCACTCGACCTGTCAAACCTGCAGCTCTAAGTCTTCTCTTCACAGTTGAAACTGAGACTTGCTTACTTCAACCAGTGTTCAGCTGTGCTTGAAGCTGTTGTCCCGTGAGCCGCCTATCACGCAAGCTGTTGACTCTCAGAAACTTGTCTTCTGATTCTGTTGTGGCTTCTTCCTGTCAGAGTTTCCTCCAGTTTCCAAATGCCTTTTGATGGTATAGGAAACTGTACTCACTGACACCTTGGCTTTCTTTGCAATTTCTCATAGTCTGTCTTCCTTTGTTAATTGCCTTTTTCTCGCCATTATGAGAGCAATATACTACTTCCTGCGGTACAATACTGTCCAAATAATGCTTAAGAGGATGTAGTAACACAGTCTGTTCCAACACTGCTTTTATACAGACAGAGGGTTTGTAAGTAATCAACAAATGTTGAGACACCTGTAGGAATTGTTAGCATCAACTTTCAAGGCTTAATTTACTTCCATTGCTGCAGAACAGCTGTAAGTTGTTAACCCATTACTTGTTCCCTGAAAAAGGCCTTTTTGTATAACTCTGAAATGTACATTATTTTTCAGTTTTTGGTAACCTAAACAGTTTTTTTTTTAACCTCTGGCAGTTTACCGCTTACCTTTGTACCATTTCAGGTTATTCACCGGACTTGAACTGCTTAAATATCAATAAAAACTGGAAAAATTGGGGTGTTCTAAAACTTTTGACCGGTAGTGTATATATTACTCCTAAAGTGTATACTGGTAGTATATATATGGAGAAAAACAAACATGCTGACATCCAGAAACATTCTTCGAAATATCTTCTCTTACGTTTCACAGAAGAAGGAAATGCATACAGGTTCGGAACTACATTAGTGTTAGTAAATGATGAAAGAATTGTAGGCTGAGCTAAGAATTATCTGTTTATCTAGTTTATAGCTTACCTTTACAAAGCTCATGCGGATGGTGCACATTTTGGTGAGTTCATAGACGGCTTCAAAACCGTGATTGACGGACTGAGCTAAGAGCTCAGCAAACTCCTGGTTGTTGAAGATCTTTAGGCTGCAGCGACTGGGGATCTTGCATACGGTGGTGGGGTGGAAACCATGGTGGTAGTTGCAATTGCGGCTCTGGACAAAGATACTGCTGTCGCTCAAACATTCGGCGTACACCTCTCCTCCCACATAGTACAAATGGACTCCTGTAAAATGTATGAAAAAGTGATTGTGAGTACATTATAATGAATACTTATTAACCGCTATTTTTGAGACAGGCCATGTCAGCAATATCATACTATCACATTAACTCCAAGTTATATTTTAGTGCTGGATAATTGTACCAATCAATAATCAATCAGTTACATAAGCAATATATCCTACAGAGTCATTTCAGTGACAAGTCAAACCTTTTCCGATGTGACGTCGGGTGTTCTCGATGGTTGAGTTGCGGTTGACATTCGACAGCAGACCCAAGCAAAAGCGGTTGCGATTGTTTGAAGGGTCGGTAAAGCCGTCCACCAGTACGCTGGTGGAGGAGGCCTGGAAGGCCTCTCCCACACGATTATTCAGCTCGTAGTACACAATGGAGCACCAATGCTTGGGTTCCTCATAGGCCACAGGCTGAACATCTGCACAAAAAGTTAATAACTCAATGAATGGAAGTGCACAAGCATTTACCATAGCAAACCACAGTAGTATGATCTACGAATTTATACATTACTAACTCTTATGATAACTAAGGCTACATTAATTGGTTTAAAAAGTAATATTGTTAAATTATCATTACAATTTAAAATAAATGTTTTCTTTACAACATGTAAGTGCAGTGGCTAGTCCCAGTTGGTCGCATTTTTACATACCTCAATATATTTTAAAATGTTATTTATTTATGTGATGGCAAAGCTGAATTTTGGCCATCATTTACTCCAGTCTTTTTTCTTCTTTCTTTTTTTCAGGATGAATGGAAAGTTCAAAATAACAGCACTTATTTTAAAAAGAAATCTTTTGTAACACTGTAAATGCCTTTACTGTCCCTTTTGATCAATTTAATTTATCCTTGGTGAATATAAATGATCATTTCTTTAAAAAAAAAAACTAACTCACCCCAAACTTTTGAACAATAGTGTATATTTTTAATATGAATATTTATATTTAATAATTTTTTGAGACAGGTTGGCAATTTCAACATGCTTTATATAGTTATTTTTATAATTGTTTTTGACTCTATTGACACAACCCCCCAAAAAATTAGATTTTGCAATATTTTAATGCACCTTTAGTGCTAGACTGTGTCTTTGAAAGTGATTTAGCAATATGATTAACAGATTTAGACTTGCATCTCATCTCTTACAGCAGAGGGCATATCGATTTTACTAGGGTATTTATATGAGGTCACTGTTGCTAGGCTATTAATGGTAACACTTTAGTATCAGGCAGCAGTGATTGGTTATAACCCTGCACTATTCAAGGGCCTACAACCAAATCAGTATAATACAAGTGGGAATGCGGTCCGTATCAAATCCCACTACACTGCAAGTTAACTTATAGGTCCCATAAAATACCAGTCATTAAAGGATTAGTTCACTTTAAAATGAAAATTACCCCAAGCTTTACTCACCTTCAAGCCATCCTAGGTGTATATGACTTTCTTCTTTCTGATGAACACAATCTGAGATATTTTAATAAATATCCATCCAAGCTTTATAATGGCAGTGAACAGGCGCAACGAGTAGGAGCTGAATAAAGTGCTTTCATCCACATCCGTAAAATACCCATCTTCCGCCAGACCACTGTCTGTATTCAACTTACAAAGCAAGTGTAAAACTCTTGCAGCTCAAAAAGCTTATGCTACGTCCTATGCCAACTTGAATGCGGAAAGCAGTCTGGCGGAAGCTAGATATTTTACTTGTTACATATGGATTTTCTTTTTACACAAATTCATCGCTTCACTTCAGAAGGCCTTTATTAACCCCCCCGGAGGCATGTGGAGTACAAGTTTATGATGGATGGATGTGGATGGAAGCACTTTCTTCAGCTCATTCTAGTTGCACCTGTTCACTGCCATTATAAAGCTCGGATGCATCAGGATATTTATTAATATAATTCTGATTGTGTTACCCAGAAAAAAGAAAGTCATATACACCTAGGATGGCTTGAGGGTGAGTAAAGCTTGGGGTGATTTTCATTTGGAAGTGAATTAATCCTTTAAAATGTCCTTTCTCTGATATCCACAGCTCATCTCTTCCTACTGTGCTTATCCCAAACAGAGTGAAATGTGTTTATCTACTGCATATTTCTTCTCAGCTTCCTCTGGTCTGTGACACTGGGCCACAGGTGTGTTTTGTCTACTCTTTTCCCATTAGTCTATCACAATGGAAGTGTGCACTACAGCACTGCACAGGATGCAGCTTGAGTGCGCATCCCCAAACTGTAGCGCAACTTCCCCAAATATTTCAACACCTTGCACACACCCTTCACCTCCTGTGGGACTCTGGGTTTCACTATATGCAGACTTTATATTTTTTTTGCTCTTACAAATTGGTGGTTTGAATTTGAAAGTGCAGCACTATTTTCTTTAGAGAGATATTTAAAAATCCCTTTAACAAATTTTAAACGCTGTGTTGAGGCAATGCTTCCTAACATGCATAAGAAATTAATATGGAAAAGTAAAAAATGAATTACATAGTATACCATATTAAAGGTTTTTACACCGTTATGTAGGAAAGACTTTCAGGTTTTTGCTATAACCAACTTCTAACAGTTAACTGTGCAATTTTGCTTTTGATTTGCTGTGTAACATTTATATTTTTAACCTTTTCTGCATATAGTTTAGAGCACAGCCTACATTTATGTTCACTATATTGGTTTTTGATTTCAATTTGCACAGTTTGAAGGATAACATTGAGCAGGATGTGGAATAGCTTCTTTTTTTTTCAAAAATACAAAAGGAAATTATCAAACAATAAAGAATTACAGTTCTACAATTACAATGCATAAAAAAAACATTGTAAGCTTTTTTCATAATCACGCCACATATTTTTCTGCAAGATAATCCACATTTAAAGGGATAGTTCACCCAAAAATGAAAATTCTACCACCTTTTGGTTACTGACATTATTCAATATATATTATTTTGTGTTCAACAAAAGAAAGAAACTATACAAGTTTGGAACACCTTAAGAGTGCGTAGATGACAGAATTTTCATTTTTGAGTGGACTAGCCCTTTAAGTGACAAAAAGTTGGACTGCCTGTGATTTTGTGTGTGTGTGTGTGTGTGTGTGTGTGTGTTTGAGAGAGAGAGAGAGTATGTTTGTGTGTGGACTTCCTGCACCTGCAGTGTGGGCAGGCAGCTGCTGATAGCTATAAGCAGCCCATGTCAGGCTGTAAGGAAGAGGCAATATCTTTGCTGGAATGACTGAAGCTTAGTGTGCGGTCTTATTTTATGGTGTTTTTTATGATACAAATGTAGTGTACCTGGTCGGTTGCTGATCTCCAATGGCAGATTGGGAACTAGCAGGTTAGTGTCCATTGGCTGGGGACAGTCCTGTGTCATTGGCTCCTCTGGGGGCATATAAGCAGGTGGAGGGGTTTCTTTTGAAGCAACACCCAAAAACACAGGCAAAACAGATGTTGACAAATAAGTATATAAATATTATTCCACAGAATCTACCTAACACTAATTCATAAAATAAATAGACCTACAATTAACTCTTTTCAGCTTAGAAATACAGGGGAGACAACCAAAGTCTTTTTTTTTTTTTTTTATTAATATTTGTGACAACATCAAAAGAAGAAAAAAAAGCAATATTGGGTTTCCACGATTTTCCAAATGAGGAAAGAAATTGGAGATGGATCACAGCAGTCAGAAGAGAGAAAGATGTCAAATTTACCCCATCGCAGCAGTATTGACTAGTTTTGTCTTTTTTAATGCCACTTTAAATAAAAACAAAGTATAGTGTTACAAATTAAACATTAATTAAAAAGGTCATACTTTAAAATAAGGGGGAATGAGATGGGAGGAAAAATTATGTCAATGCTTTTGCATTCTCCTGCAAATGTTTTGTGTTCCCCTAAAAAACTTTGCAATGTAAAACTTTTGCAACTTTTCCTCCCATCTCATATTTTTCCATCACCATGCATGCTACCATTAAAAAATTTGGAGTCAGTAAGATTTTTTTTTAAAGAAATTAATCATTTTATTCAACAAGGATGCATTAAATTTATCAAAAGTAACAATAAAGACATGTATAATGCTACTGTTTCAAATAAATGCTGCCCTTTTGGAGTTTCTATATATAAAAGAATCCTGAACATATTTATTCCACAAAAATTATTAAGCAGCACAACTGTTTTCAGCACCAATATTAATAATAAATAATTTATTTAGAATAAATAATAAATCTTGAGCCCCAATTCAGCACATTAGGATTTCAGAAGAAAAATTCAGCTTTGCCAACACAGGAAAATTTTAAAATGCATTATAACATAAATTAGTTATTTTAAATTGTAATCATATTTTACAATATAAGCTTTTTACTTTATTTTTGATCAAATAAATGCATAAGACATTTCTATAAAAACCTTACCAATCCCAAACCCTTGGTAGTGTACTTTTTCTACGACAGAAGAAAGCAAGACATTGAAGAATGAATAGCAAAAGTGCAGCTCACCTGGCATCTGAAAAGGGCTGCCTGGGTCCGAGCTGGATGGTGAATGGGGGAAGGTGGCTGTACTGCCAGTACCGCTGTTGGGCGAGCTGGGGTAGCTGTTGGTTGGGGAGTTTGGGGTGAAGGGTAGGGCGTTCGCTGGCTGCTGCGGAAAGGAGTCAGGGAAGGTGGCGTTCTGAGGCATTGGCGGCTCTGTCTGGTGAAGTGGGTTACGGAAGCGTGGCAGCATAGAAAGTTTCGCATTGAACTCACTGTTTCGTGGCACCAGCACGGGTGGCAGCACTAGGAATAGAGAGATGGAGAAATATGCCAATCATAACCAATCAGAATGGAGAAGGTGAAATGAGAATTCATCGAACTTTGATATATGAATGAGATATGAATTCATCTGCCCCTAGTGGCCCAAAAAAAATTTCCATACAGGAGCCACAAGGAAAATTCCTGCCAAAACAAACTTGACATTACTAAGGATTGTAGGATTACAGTAGTGATTTGGGGGATTTATTTAACAGTAAATCATCTGTAATTCACCTCTAAAGAATTGCACACTCAAAACCACAAATAAACCTAAAAGAACATTAAAATGTTAGTTCACCCAAATATGGATATCCTGTGATCATTTACTCAGCCTCATGTAGTTCCAAACCGATGTGACTTGCTTTTCTCTTTGGAACAGAAAAGCAGATCATTTGAAAAAAGCCAGTGGGGTCCAAAACATCTTTGATTGCAAATGATAGCAGAATACTTGTTATTTGGTTATATGTTTGGGTGAACTATTCTATTCATAATTATTTATGATTATATTTGGTGTTTTGATGTGCACAATTTTCTACATTTCTGTAAAATATACAATTATATACAAAAGATATATCTTATCCAAGAGTCATATTCACAGACGTGCTCTCTAAAAATAATAGAGCCATAAAATGTGGCAACTCGTGTTTTTTCCACCTATGTAGCCCACATGCCTTTTCATTTAGACGGTCTAATAGTTTTAGATTGTCAAGACGTTTCCAGAGACTGGGAACTTGTATTTTAGCGATTTAGAAATGAGTACTGTTTTACAATGAATTTGGACAGTGTGCTGGCTTTCTGTAGAGGAGGGGAAAGACAGGTGTCCAGATATCCACAGGCCTGCACTACACAAGCGTGTGCAAGGCGGGCAACCACTCTTTCCTGCTATTGTCTGTGTGGGTGACAGGAGTTCCTGTAAAACTCTTCCTCTTTACAGCCACATGTTTGCATGTTTCAGCCATCACACACACATCTACACACAAAAGTGTACACAGACCCTGAACAAAGCCTTCATTCTGCCTCCGCCTGGAATTTCCTGCTCCTGCTCTCATAATGTGCGTGCACACTCTCACACACACACACACACACACATACTGTGGACAGCTGTTTCTATGTTGTCAGCTGACCCTCATCTTCTGCTTAGCCAACAAAAAGGGGGCTGTGCATTTGAAGTCCATTCTTTCACCATAAGCAGAGGTAAAGAGATTTTTCTTGTTTCCCGTTAAGACACACACACACACACACAGCACAAAAGGTTTTAGACTCCACAGTTTTCGATGCTACCAGATTCTCTCAAGCGGTATCAGGATCAAACAAATGAGAAAAGCACCTGGCAGAGGCCGGAGAGAGATATGGAAGGGGAAGGACAGAAAAAGAAAGAGACCATCTGCAGGAACCATGGGAAAAGAAAATTCAGGAACATGCATGGAAAAAGTACATATGGGCTATATAAATCCATATGGGATTCACTGACAGAGTGGTTTTACTCACTTGTTCTCCTAAAGGTAAATTATTAACAACATGGAAAAAAGAAAAACTGTGTGGAAATTTCCAGTGATTTGCAATAATACAAACTGCAGTTCAACAGAAAAACTGCAGACCAAGATAAACTGATACTTGATGACTTAAAGCAAAGAGATTTTGTCCTTTTGGAATATTTTGTTTGAATTCATTTAACAACTGACTCACTAAAAAAGTCCAGTTTAGCGGTGTAAACAGGATCCCATACCCTTTTAAACATGCATCCATATTCATCCATGACTTTTCCATGATTTTTCAGTGACATTTCCAGCTGATTAAGGATTCACAAAGATTTTATAGAGATTAAAATGACTAGGAATAACTTAAATGAAAATAATATTACATATATATTACTATTATAGTTTATATTATTATTTTATGCAGTTTTAAAATTCTTTGATATGTACAGGTTTTCCATGACACTGGGAATCCTGTATCTAGACTGTGAATGAAAGTGTCTTTGAACGAATCTTAGAAAGAATCATTTTTGTACGGACTCATAGATTTTGTCCACTGAAATCTTGCCCTTTTAAAGCACATGACTGCTTACGAGACCAAGCCAACAGCATTTGAGTGAGGATTCGTGAAGGAGCATTTCATTAGTTGGACTTAATGAATCAATACGATCCTTCTCTGAACGAGTCTGTTTTTTACAAAATAGTTTTGATAAAACGGAAGAGATTTATGGATGAGAAATTAAAGATCTGCTGTTGTCATTATGATGCATAAAGGATTAGTTCACTTCAAAATGAAAATTTCCAGATAATATACTCACCCCCATGTCATCCATGATGTTTGTGTCTTTCTTTCTTCAGTTGAAAAGATATTAAGGTTTTTGAGGAAAACATTTCAGGACTTTTCTCCATATAGTGGACTTCAACAGCTACCAATGGTTTGCAACCAAAGGTCAAAATTGTAGTTTCAATACAGCTTTAAAGGACTCTACACAATCGGAGGGTCCAAACCTAAGGGTCTTGTCTCATTTTCTAAAAAAAAATATACTTTTTAACCACAAATGCTTCTCTTTCATTAACTCTGAAATGCACTACACAAAAGGTCACGCGTAACCTAGACAGAAGTAGTGATCAAGTGTTTCCAAAGCAAACGTCCAAAGACTACCGGTAAGTCAAACGCCCTTTACAAAAAAAGGCAAAACAACGATGTTTCGCTAGATAAAACCCTTAGTCCTCAACTAGGATTGTGTAGAACCATTTGAAGCTGCACTGAAACTGCAATTTTGACCTTCAAACCATTGGTAGCTGTTGAAGTCCACTATATGGAGAAAAATCCTGGAATGTTTTCCTCAAAAACTATAATTTCTTTTTGACCGAAGAAAGAAAGACATAAACATCTCAGATGAAATGTTGGTTGGTAAATTATCAGGAAATTTTCATTTTGAAGTGAACTAATCCTTTAAACACTCTTTGTAGAGTCTCTTGGAAGATTTTGTGGAAACACAATTGTTAATAAAGGATCCACACCAATGGATGGTACGTCCTGTTTATTATAAGAGTGTGTTTAAATGCTTGAGGTCACGGTCAATTATTTTGTCATTGATAAGCTGGCAAAAAAAAATCTGAAAATGATTCCAATGATATTATTTCAGTAGTTATTGTTATAGTTGTGGTATGGACATCCCTATTCTTAAAGAATTGTAATTTAATTAGCTCAACCTTGGTGTAAATGGGCCTTGTTGGTAGTGTATGCCTGCTTTTAATAAATATTTATTGTTTAAAGGATTCAATGACTCAAAAAAGACTTTCCACCAACTATTGCTATAATGTAACATGCAGAAAGGGTCACTGGATGAATCTGAATGATACTTTTTGGTGAACAGATTTAAAAAAATTAAGTCACTGGGATGAATCCAAATCCCCACCAATAGTCCAAATGTATCTATCTATTAGCTGCTGTTATGTAGTGCTCATGATCAACCCAGCTTAGATAAATTTAGTCACTCACCTGGACTGTCCACCCTCTTGTAGTGGTAAGGATTGATGCACACATCCTTCTGCTTAGATCCAAAGGGGAACTCGCAACACTCCAGGGCCTTGAGCTCATGGTGTGACTGTAGGTCGGGCCAGCGCCACACTCTGCAGTAAATGACGTGAGGCAGCCCCTTCCGGTGTGACACCTGGAGCCTCCCGTCCAGCGAGCGAGGGATAGTGACACAGTTGCTTGGCTGACCGGGGCAGCTGAGTGCCCTCTCCAGTTCCTCCATAGCACCCTTCTTCTTCTTCAACTTCTTGACCAGTGCATCCACTGCCTTCTCTGCCCACTTCTCTTCTTCGTCACCTTGCTTCCAGCCCAGCAGTCGCTTGACCGCCGGGCTGGTGAAAGAGAAGAGCGAGGTGACGTTCATTGTGGCGCCACGTGCGCCCCAGCCAACGTTGTCACGCTTACTCCGTAGGATTGTGCCACACAGGAACAAGGACTCTCTGCTCTTCCTCCTCAAAAACAATCCAAAACTCAACCACAGCAACACATGAACAAGGGTATTGCTGAAAGTTGTGTTGTTTCACAGTTGGGTCAGATTGTCAGGTGCACCTGTAAAGAGACAGACAACGCAGTCAGACATTACTTTGAGATCCGTTTAAGAGATGTTGACGCTAAAGGTTGGAAAACACTACATGAGTTTGCCCAGATTGTGATTGAACTATTAGATACTAATTAAAACTGCATCAGAAAGCTGAAAAAAAGGCTGCGAGGTATAGGAAGGCAATAGGGAACGTTCAAATCTTATGATCTATTTCTGAATGCAGCATAGATGTATTCTTCACTGCCAATGGGATCCCACTTTCCTGTGCATTCAACTCTGTGACAGTTGCTCATCGTAGTCAGTTTGTGAGAGGACTTTTTTGAAAAAAGTTTTTTCTTTTGATTTAATTTATAAGAAGATATTATTGTTGTAATAATTAAATATTCACAGTCATCACCAAAGCTCTCTCTATTTAGTATATGCTGCCTCAGAAGTTTGTGAGAAATCAGTTTCAGGAGTTACTTTCATCCACAAGAATTGCCTGCAAAGTCACTGCCTGATAGAGCTGTGAGGTAATAAGTCAGATATCTATGATTCCATCCAATCAGAGGATATCAAACATGTTTGATATTTTGAGCTGATTTTAGAACGCATATTGCTTTCATTAGTCATGTGTCTTCTAGCAATGAGGCACATGTTTCTTTCTACGTGAGTTTGTTGTGTTTGGAACAATCAGAAAGTCTGCTGGTGTGTGATCCTTAGTCGTTTAGCCCATGATGCCGAGTTTTTGCAAGTTTTTCCTCTGTAACCATTTACAAAGCATATGACGCCTAGCGTTTTAAAATCCGTTCATATTTTTAGTCGTGTAGTGAATTCCAGCCTTAATGCCACAAATCCAGAACAAATGACGCAATACATCTTCTACCCCGAGAATACGGAGATGATGACATCGTTCCGTTACGGCTTCTCGGAACGGCTGCCTTCGGAGTCACAGCGCAGAGCTTCCAATTACATCTGCTCTACGGTAAATTCTCGAAATGGCTTTCGACATATGGGAAGTAGGATGTGTTCGTGCGGCACGCTAAACGATACTGCCGTGACACACAGCTGAGTGATGCTGTATAGCTCTGAACAATGTCCTGACTCATATCAGTTTCCTCAAATGTAAAGATGCAGCTTATTACAGGATGCTATTCAAGACACTACTGTAGGCTTTGGAACACATTCTAGGCTCTAGTTCACTGTTCTCGTGGTAAACAGGCAACAGGAACGGGAGTCTTTCAACATTAGGAATAGAGAGGAAATGCAAGATAAGTATAAAAGTGTCCATTCAGATAGATCCCAAGGCAGCCATTCACTAACCAGCATTCATGGTAATGGGAAGGGAAATAAGAGTGCACAATGCAATACTGCACACTTCTTTTCAAATGTTGCACTTGAGTGAGTTGCAAAACACTGTTCTAGCTCTTCTAGACAACACCCATTCCTTTTTTCCCCCATCACCGTTCACACTTATAGAGTTAAAAGACTCGTTGTTTTGCTTGGTTTTTTTTGCCAAGGACTTGCCTATGATTAATATAAATCCACTTTAGGCTGTGTCAGAGTCTGAGTGGCAGGTAAGTATTATCCACCGATTCTATTCTGGCCCATCAACACAAGATAAGTAAGGTGACATCAGAGAGCAGCTATTTGAACTATGCTGAGTGCTAAGAATAATGTTGTCCTCGGTGAATGTGACTGCCCTCAGCTACTGTTTCACTTTAGAAAGCTTGCCTGATGTAGGTTACAATCAGGGCAAAGTATCACAACACAAATGCATCTATAGAATTGACCAGTTTCGACAATAATATTCTAGTTCAATAAACGTTTTACAGAGTTACTGCAAAAGTCTTTTGTCAGTAAAATGTTCTTAATAAAATCACAAAATGTCTTATATACTGTCATGAACTCTGCTCATCGGAGATGGAGTCATTCAATGAAAACAGGTGCTATTTATTAACTGGGAAGGAGAGGGTAGAAGCTGTTATCATGGACCACAGCAACAGGGAGGCTAAAAAGTTGCTCCTATATTTAGCATCA
Organism: Opsariichthys bidens; assembly: GCA_037194245.1. Classification (NCBI taxonomy): domain Eukaryota; kingdom Metazoa; phylum Chordata; class Actinopteri; order Cypriniformes; family Xenocyprididae; genus Opsariichthys; species Opsariichthys bidens. The sequence goes on along the minus strand of CM074292.1, from coordinate 17,473,652 downwards.
TCTCGCAGCCAAAAGCTCATTTAAAAGCCTGGGACCTTCTGCTGTTGTCAGGGAGGAGATGAGCAAAGGGTAGGAAGCGCATCACCAACAAACCGGCATTTTTTTTTCTGGTTGGATTTCTGGATGGTTGGTTTTACTTTGAATAACATAAGGAATCTAGTTCTTTCCTCAGCTGCGACTTAAGACAAGTGAAGGAAGATAACAGATGGGTTAAAGTGGGGATTTTTCCATCTGTTCTTGTGGAATAAGGACCAGGTGAGCTTGCAAAGACTTCATGCCATAGAAGATCTGTCAATGAATCAAAATGTGTGGAATCTTCTATTACTTGATGCTTTATTGGATTAACATGATTGATACAGATCTTTTCGACAATCCAATTTTCAGCTTAGGCATGATGATGCACATAGGACTAATATAGACATAATTAAACTTAATAATTAATTCTGGACCCTTTTGACCCAGAGGATACGCATAATAAATAGCAGTTTTTAGTACAGTTTTTTTTTTTTTCTCGTAAGAGATACAACCATTAAAAAAAGTTCCATTTTGATCTGGGTATCAAGTGAGGCTTTACATATGATGATATGCAGACTATTTTTTTCTATAAATTAAATTAGTCTCAAAAACACTTCTTGCCATTTCCTACACAATGAACAGTAATATGCATACTTATTGCTTTAGCATTGCAGCATGAAAGTTCATGTAAAGTAAAATGAATATATTTTTGTCTGAATATTGCAGAGTAACATTGATATCGTTTTGATAAAAAAACTAAATACAAAAGCTTTTATAAATTTAGTCAGTGGCCTAGTGGTGAGGGAGTTGGGCTTGTAATCTGAAGGTTGCCGGTTCGATTCCCACGCTGGCAGGAATTGAAAGTGGGGATTATGAAGAAACAGCACTCTCTCCACCTTCAATACCATGACTAAAGTGCCCTTGAGCAAGACACCTAACCCCTAATTGCTCCCCTTGTAAGTCGCTTTGGATAAAAGCGTCTGCTAAATGATGAAAAAAAATAATAATAATTTTATAAATTTGGACTGTCAAAAAATGTCAAATTATATAAAAATGGGTAAATATAGTAATGACATGGTAATAACACTATGAAAGTCTGAAAACAATAGAAATCATACATTATAAAATAAATTATAACAGACATAGACATTGTGAGAGAAATATTGTTTAGAAAAGTGAAATTATGTCAAAGCAACACTGACATTATGATATACAATGCAATATTACAAGGAACATATTATGACACGCTCGATTCTCTGTGATGACTAAGACTTTGTTGGGATGGAGAAACTCTTCAACACCTGTGTGTGACTGTGTGGGACAAGTACCTCCATGACACATCAAGAGCCTCTTAATCTTCACGCATCACAGGCAGCCCAAGCGTCTCATTGTAAAAGGCTGTAGGCCACTTCAAACTCAAACACACATGCAGCTGTTCCCTTAGGGAAGCTGTCATACATGTTGAAAGCACCCTTCCCAAACCCAAACACCACTCAGATCGGGTATTCCCACAGCAGGTGCTGTTTGAACAACCGTAGACACTGTTCTCAGACCAGGCCCACTGGGTTTGGTAAGATCTTCTTGTCTGTCTGCTTAGATCCATGCTTTGATGACCAACGACAGACAGGTCTAGGAGCTGCTAGTCAGCTACCATGTTTAATTCAATTCCATGTCATTTTGAGAGGAATTCCACATTATCCAAACATCCAGGCAACGGCATACAAAGGCTGTCGGAGTGATGGGAATTGATACATATTACTGAGGAATCATAAAATCTGACCACTAGTCTGACCACACACTTACATAAAAGGTCAATACACCATTGTATTGACTCAGACAATGTTAGTTTGGGCTGTCTGGAGCCCAGTCAAAACAACCGATGCTTAAAGCCAAATTCTCAGAGTGGGCCAACTGCCATGGGATGCAAAATTTAGTGGAGACCAAATGAGCGTAAGAACAGCGTAAAAGGGTCTTGTCGGTAAACTGTGAGCTTGCTACTTGAAAAATTGCACAAATGGACCAAAACGGCAGTTTCGGTTTCTACATTTGCAATGCATGGCGGCCATTAAAATGCAATCATTGCACGTTTCAGCTAGTGCACTCCAGGCCTGAGTGCATGTAAATATTAGCATTAGCTTGAGGGTTGCTGCTGCAGGCAGAGCTAATGTGGCTCCCATCACGCAACTTTGACAGCCTTGACCCCCCGCATCATATCCATGTATCATTTTGCGCTGGTTCAGTGCCGTTAATCAATTTAGGAGGCAGTAATGATGCTCTCTCAGCCCTCCCAGGGGACTATGCATTATAAAGAACTTACATTATTTATCAAGGGCTGGATCTGGAGCCCTCCATTAAGCGCCAGCTCAATTGCGATGTTCTCTAATAAAAAAAAAACAAAGGTTGGAGGTTGGACAAATGGAGAAGGAGGGATAAAGAGAAAAGTGAGAGTGAGTGAGTGAGACAGACACTCAGACCAAGCGCAAGTGTGCTGCAAACTCCCTGTGATGCCACAATCAAAGTGGCCAAAGGTTCACGCACAACAGCTAATGCTCTGCAAACTGATGGCTAATCATTTGTTCTCGGTATGCTGTGAATCACTGCAGACTTTCACGAAACCTTACCCAAAAAACCACCAAGATGATTAACCTGATACACTTACGAAAACAAATGATTGGAAAGGCATGTAGATCTTCATATTTAGACACATAAATACATCCCTTATTGTATTCCCATATACAGACCTGAGCAAGAGATACATTCACTTTACAGTCTGCAAATAGAAAGCAAGGACACTATAAAGTCTGTGAACTATAAAATGCCTGTCAAATGTCTTATTTTACGTTTAAAATTGTGATGGACTCCAAACTATACTGGATCGGTAGGATGATGTTTTAGTTTGTTTGTTTGTTGGTTGGTTGGATATCTCATGTCTCATAATAATAATAATAACAGCAAAAACAAAACGTTATAATAATGATAAAAACAACTTTTGGAGTCTGTGAAGATATATTATGGTATAGAATTGTGACGGTTTTCAACTAGTGGATAAGTATAACAATAATAATAATTATTAAATAATAAAACAACCAGAACGCTAGTAAAAATTAAAATGAAAACACCTTTTTTAAATATGACCATGTGCACACGGAGCTACATTAAAATGTCAAGTAAACACATACAATTCTATTTAGAAAATTGTAATTTATTTAGAAAATTTGTAGATCACTGTACAAACCTCAGTCATTTAAGATTGGCTTTTGAAAATTAGGTAGAACTGGGGGTCTCTGTATTTACTGGTTGATCTCAAAACTAGTTTTTGAAGGAAAAAATGTCAATAAATGCATAAGAAACTAATGTTCAGCTTAATGTTTCATTATCTCACCTGTTTTAATATAATGTACAAGTATAAAGTTTGTATAATGCACTAAGTACTTGGCAGACCCAATTATTGTTGTTGTTGTTGTAGTAATGTATAGTGTGTAATCTGTACGCTTAATGAAATGATGGCTTTTTGAAATGTGCTGTACACATGTATCCGACCAGCCTTAAAATGCAACACTCAATTTTACACAACGTAATAGAGGTTCATTGCTCATCTCTTTCCTCCAAGCGGTCTATGGCCCAAGACAACTCACCCAAACATTGCAGTAAGTTAAATGCTGATATTAGACAATCACACACACTCGTTTTCTATGTCTGTCACACACACACACACACACACAATGTGTCAGAATAAAACAATCCAAGCAAATCATGGACAAGGACAAATTCTTGTCCTTTGAGTAATCTGATATGTCATCTTCAATGATGTCAGGAAATCTGGCTCAGGTCTCACAGGCTCTGCATGCATCATGTAGGGGGGCAAATATTCACTGTAAGTGACGTGTATGATTTATTGCCATTTTTGAGCAATCAAACAATTCCCCTCCAACTGCTGAAGTGGGTGGTAAAGCACGAGATGGATAAATAATGCATAAAGAAATGAGATTTTAATACATAAAGGTCAATAATTGAATCAAAAGGCATATAACTGAACACAAACATAAAAAGGTAATGTTTATATTATTAAAACTGCTCCTATACTGGAACACAAAACAACAACAGCACAAACATCATGTGACAGTCAAACAAAAGTGTCTCACAAACAGCATAACTGCGAGAACAACAGGCTGATGTGCAGACAGAGCACATGAACCGCAGCAAATACTGCGTGATTTACTCTCTCGAGTTGTTATGAACAACACCAAGTTGGATGCTTACGGATCTCACTGCGCGAGAAACACTCGCTAAGAAGTTATAAATTGCGCGTTCGCCTTAGGAGCATTCACAAACGTGCCGTTTGTATTTACACGGGCTGTTGAGGCGTTGAAATATAAAAGTAAAGTTTACTGTACCTTGTGCGCCACCTCGACGCGATCCTTCACAGCATTCAAACAGCCAGACTCGCTGTGCTCTCGCCTGGCGTCAGTGTGTCGCGGACCGCCGCACCCTCCGCACTGAACTAGTATCACGCCGCGGGATGTAGTGAGGGGCGGCGCACAAGTCCTAACAAGTCCTACTTTTTTACACATTCAACGTTTTCAAACTACTGTGGAATGAATTATGTAACATTGTAACAATGTAACCTACTCTTTCTAGGGCCCGAGGAGAGTCTGCGGTCCATCATGGCACTGTCCTGGCGAGGTCGAATGGGGAAACCCAAATGTGGTGCAATGAGCGTATCAATGTGATGCTGTTAATTCACTCACAGCATAGACGCACAACTTCTGCATGAACTGATGGAAATCATCACTGTCTACAGATAAAAAAAAAAAAAATCCTCTATTACTAAAAATCACTATTAAATTTAATGATGACACTGATGCTATTTAAATTAGTATACTTTACAACTAATAATCAGAAAGGGTCCCATCTGTGTAGACTGTTTATGTTAACTAAGATACTGTGTTTTCTTTATAAGTGCCTTAAATGCCCATTAGAATTAAAAATTAAATCTAAAAATGTTTTTTTCTAAAAATTATTATAGAATGTTTTTATGTTATATTTATGGTTTTTATATAATACAATTATTAAATGTAAAAAAGTTTAAAAAAAATGTTATATTATGAACCAGATGTGCAGTTATAATGTGTTAGTCATTTTATAATGCATTAATCCACAAATTTTGTAATCTCTCCAAAAAAAAAAAAAAAAAAAAATGCACGTAATAAACTGTCCAATAAGAACTTTTACTCTGTAAAAATCGCAACTTTTTTCACCAAGTTTTACTTATTCCCAAATAACTATTTTTCACAGAAACAAAACAAATTGGTCAAATCAATTGGACAAAAGGTTAAGTTTAGTTTACTTTAAAAAAAAAAAAAAGCAGTAGTAGAGCTAGTCAGTCACAAACCGTCTGTACATATGAATTACAAGACGAAAAACAAAACAAGAAAATGAGCCCATCATCACTGTAGAAAATCAGCAATATTTTCTACAAACGAAATGCACAACTAAATCAATAATGTCATTCAGGTCAGTCTTCATGAAAATCCTCAATGTTCGGTTGACAGTTAATGTCAAGAATCAGCTTACAAGAAGTAGTCATATATTAATGCAAAACCATTTATTCCTCATTAACAGTCCAAACATTTATTATGTTTACGAGTGAGGGAGCTCATGGAACTATAATATCAGTGGCGGCGGCGGAAGGAGACCATCGAGAGTAGGAGTGCTGCCAGCGCAGATTACGTCACGCGGTTGGCGACAGAATGTCTGAGTGAGGCGCGAGTAAGCTGCACGTGAATGTGAAAACTGGGAAAACACTGCGAGCTGAGAGTGCGCTTCAAGAAGTGTGCAGAATTATAAAGCAGTTCTTATATGTCACATAATTGTTTTAGTTTATTAGTTTTCAAATATTTGTGACTTGCATAGAAGCTGCAGCTTAGACATTACTTGTTCTCACTTAGCCTCTTATAAGCAGATTTTTTCAGTCACAGCATTGGATTTATTTTCATTTATCTTATAAATAAGTAACGATATGGATGTAAAATTCATTGAGAATCAAAACAACATCCTTAACTCTTTCCAATCACAGCACGCTGTAAAACGAGTATCCAAGCATATCTAGCAGCTGTGCATATTGTATTTAAATTAACATGAGAAAGGACTAGACACAAACACTAATGTGGATGTCTATGGGAAAATGCTTTTGCTAAATGACAATACACCTAGCTTTTAGGATAAAATCGCCTCCTAATAAACCAGCAAACTACAATGCTCATCTAGTGTCCCACTGGGCTGCTGTCAGGTGCACTTTCAATTTGAGTCCTTTTGTTTTAGCAGTATCACCCACTGCTGAGGAGGGAGGAGAGGTCGTAGGAGGGCCTCTCACCTCTGCCACTGAGCCTTCATTCACCCTTATCACAATGGAGCCGGACGGAATGTGAGGTAGTGCTGAAAAAGTATGCCCACTATTTGGAGAACAGAATTGTACAAAACGTGAGGCTCGACCTAAAGAAACAAACTCTAAACCAGTGGTATTTTCATTTCTTTTGCTGGAGCCAAGCTGTGCACTTTCTTATACTGTATGCGACTCATTTGTGCTTTGGTGCCATCAGCGGTCTTTGGCACAGCACTGGTGTTTTCAGTAATGCTAGGCATGATGGCAGAGAATCGGGCAGCTCGCATTTCAAACAGGCGCCTCCATTGACAACATGCTCCTGCACTTCTAGAAATAATGTCTGGGGTGGTCATATTTAAATACTGTCTCCAAGGGCTATTATTTTATTTATCCTGTGAACCTTCATATGCCATGGACTATAAAGTCACCTGCATGAGGACATGTTAATTTGTTGCTTCAGTTAGTCAAGTAAAGTCAAATCACTAGTTTATTTATATAGCTCTTTATACAATACAGATCGTTTCAGCAGCTCTCTTAAAAAAAAAAAAGATTCGAAAGGGGATTTTGGCAGCGATGCCAAAGACGAACCATTTTTGGTTCCCTTAAGAACCTGTGTGAAGAATCTTACTATAAAGAGCCTTTTGTGAAGTGGAAAGGTTCCATGGACGCTAAATGTTCTTCAGGGAACCGTTAATGCCAATCATTTTGAAGAGTGCAACAAACAAGAAAAAAATGGTATTAATGTTGAAAAGTTCTTCATGAAACAAATACAATTTCAGCTTTAAAGCTCTAAAAAGACAATAGTGTCATTATTCGGTTTAATTTAGTTCAGTGTTGATAGAGTTTAGTTCAACAACAATGTGAATATTGCCAAGTTTTTTAGTTATGAAGCAAATTTAGCTCAACTATAGCAGCTCTACAGAAGATGTCATTATTCAGCTCAAGTCAGCTTAATGTTGTTTCAGTTTAGTTCAAAAAGGTTCAATAGTACAAACCTAGTTCAATAAATTATGAAACAAGCTTAATTCAGCTATACACAGCTCTACAGAAGGCAATAGTGTCGTTATTTGGTTGTTTGTGAGCCAGTTCAGTTCAATAATATGTCTTAAAAATTATGCAACAGCATTAAAGTAAAATTCTAAATTCATTCCACAAAAAGAAAAAAAAAGACTCTAGTAAAAGCAATGGTAATACATACAAATAGAATAGAATGGGGACATTTCTTGGAGGATTTAAAACCAGCGATGTGAAGCCTATTATTTTAAAACGCAAGATCATTCTTCTGAGCTGTAAAGTTGTTCTTGTCATTTTTATGGTCGTATGCTAAAGTCATGTTAACATGCATCTTGTTTATGTCTTGTGACTAAACTACTGAAACAGTGAGTATTCTAATATTTACAAACTGGCCCCATTCACTTCTATTGCACTGTAAGTGCCTCACCAGATTTAACTGCTTCTTCTTTTTTTTAAGCAAAAGGGCCAAGTTTTTTTTTGTGGTTATTGGACTTAGCTATACCTTTGAACCTGGAATGTTCCTTTAAGTTGTTATTCCTTGAATGCCTTAACTATTCTATAAAAATATACCTTTTCCAGCTCTCTCTGAGGTTTTGAGCTCTTAAAGAACACCAGTAGTTCTGAAGGTATGTGGGTTAAGAGATGAGAGAGCATAGTGGCCTTGACAGCTGACTGTGCCTCCTATTTTCCTCCCTGATTGGATAACTACTTTGTTGACTGGCATTTGTTCAAATGGACAATATGTTATTTGTAAATGGGCAGCGTGTAAGATGAAGCCCCCCACCCTGGCCTGGCTCGAGTTAACCCCTTTCCCCACCATCAGCAATCCCCATGGCTGCTAGAAGGGTGGTCTGCCTTACCCCAGGGTGGAGAGAGGAATAAGAGGACAATTGTGGGGCTTTGCACAAGGCTCAAGAGGCTGGAACAGCTGCCATGGTCACTTGGTGGAGGGCTTGCATACTGAAGACCAAGCTAGTGTAAAAACATTTGTCAAAGTCGTCCTTGTCATTTCAGTGATAAAAAGCCAATTGAGGATGGTTTTACAAACACATCATTGATTTATTGTTATAATACACAGATTTGTTATCAAAAGAAACTGGTTAGCAGTAAACTTCAGCTTTACACTGTATATATATAATTTATAATGAAAAAACAATTAAAGTACATTATCAGAAGTACCTGATTAAATTTTATTTAAATAGTTTAGTTTCTTCTTAGTTTTTTAAAATTCATTGGTGGGTTTTGTTAGATTTTATATAATTCAGTTAATTTTTATTGCATTGTTTTAGTGCCATGTGTGCTACCTTGAACGTGTTTTGTCTTCATGTGTATGACCCTGTATATATACGAGTACTGGCCAGGTTTTATGGACAGCTCATCTGTGGCACCACTTTTATTATGATGGTAGGTTATCACATTTCTTGATAAAAGCAGATTGTTATGGTTCAAGTAGACTGATATTATCATTGTAACGCTTAATGAAATATATATTATAAGTTGCAAAATAAGCAATAACCAATTTTCCATCCTATGATACCTGAAAGATTGTCATTGGATATTTTAATGTGAATTTCTGGCAACCACAGCTGCTGGTTTATTACTATAAATTTAACAGGATTTTTATTTACAATGTAGAACTTAAAATAAGTTTACATTTACATACTTTCATATAAGATGGCTCATGGTGTGGTAGTTCAAGAAGATCTGCATCAGTTAATTAGTCTTATTATTATAGTACTTATTTTGGTTGATTTATAAGCCTTTTTATCTAGTTGGGACCAGTCAAATTAGTCTCACTAGTGGGTTGAGAAAGTATTGCACAATATAAGTGAGGACATTTGGTCCTCACAAATATAGTCAAAACAAGTACACACACACACACACACACTACCCATCAAAGAAAACTTTCTTCATTTTTGCATTTTCAAAAAATTTCATCTAATATGATTGATTTATAAGCTGTTTTCATCATGGGAACCAAAAAATGTCCTGTTATTGCCATCCTTGCGGGGGGACACACACCCAAACTCAGCAGTTGACATTTACCCTTGTTCTCAGCTGTAATGATGGTCTTTTTGAAGAAATAAAGACATGACATCAGATAGTAGAGCAGATCACTGGGTCAGTTTCTCAACCAGTTAATTGACTCATCTGGGACCACAAGAGCCCAGACAGGACATTATAAACTCTACATGTGAGCAATGTCATAATATTGTAGACTAATAAAAAGGCAAAACATGAACTCACATGATTTATAGTTTTAAAATGCTATAGACATGAATAACATAACCAAAAATACACTAACACTCCATTCATTTGACATGTTAGTGGTGCTATTGTTTGCATGATCAGCAAGTATAATTGCTGCATTACATCATGTAACTTTGAAGAGTCTCACATCTCACAGATGTTCCTTCAATTCCACATTGTAAGGTAATTTCTCAAGAGACGAGAGCCGTGGTGCTGCATCCATCTGGAGATATTGTAAGCGATAGTCCTCTGACATCATCCTTTCCTGTGGCGTATTCTAAACAGAGTCCTGTGTGGTGAAAATAGCTCTGGCTGTAAACAAAGCTTCCATGTCTAATTTGCTTTTCTTAGAAAGGAATAATAGTATATGTACTTTAATGCCAAAGAAAACAGAAAAGAAGACTACAACAGTTAGCAAGAGAATAACTCAGCATTCACACCATGAAGCTTATATTACAACAAAAATCTAATCCACCTCAAATTCATTTCCATCTGCAAAGCATGTTAAACACATGACTTCTACAATGTAAATGTATGCACTCTAAACTTGAAAACATAAAGAGACAGTACCCATTCAAAACATTCAGAATCAAGTGGAATATACTAAATACAGGAAAAATCTAAAACTTTATAATATTTTATGTTACATGTATAGTAACAATACGTAATGCATAATTACATGCAACTAACCCTAAACCAATCCCTCTTAACTCTATAGCGACATTTGACTATAACAAGGACATCTTAAAATAAAATGTAATCAAAAAATCAAATCATAGAAACCACAACTTGAAAGTACATATAAGGCTGTTACAATCTTAGTGACAAGGTTTTCAATCCTCAGCTGAGAAGACATCATATGCAATGATGTCATCCTCATCGTTTCATTGATCGTGGCTGCCATGGCTACCACAGTGCTGTAACTGTAGCAGTGGTAGGTCAAAGGTCACAAAGATAGCCCAGCAATTGAATTTATGGGAGGGCATGTAGGTATCTGGTTTTCCCATTCACCCCCCACACCACTTTGTTGATGCTGAACCTACGTTTCCCTTCCGATCCTTCTCACTCTCTCCCTCCTTCTTCCAATCAGTGGAAATTAACCTCAGGAAAAATAGCATCCATAACTCACAGGGTACATTGACCGAATGACCAAATTTGTGTGGGTACACTTTTAAAAATAAGGGTTCCAAAAGGGGGTTTTCAAAGCGATGACACTGAAAAAACATTTTTGGTTCCCCAAACAGTGATGAAAAGAACCATTTTTTTTTTTCGAAGTGTAAAGAACATTCAAAATTTTAAAGAACCTTTTGTGGAATGAAAAAGTTCTGTGGATGTTAAAGGTTCTTCATGGAACCATATGCTGCTATTGCATAATGTCTCACATTTTTAAATGCAAAAACACATTCTGAGAATGGCCCCTTAGAAATTCTGTCAAACATGTAAGTATTAGGCCTATATTATGATTACATTTTATAAGTTGTTTGTACAAAAAATAACTTCCCCAGAATAGAAGTATAATGACTGGCGATTCAGCGGATGAGATCCATATGCAGGCTTTATTCAAAAACGTAGTCAAACAGGCAATGGTCAAGAAAACAGCAAACAGTATTGGCAGGGAACAGGCAGGCTCGTGGTGATAATCCAGGCAAATGATCAGAAAGGCAGGCAGCAAGATACACATTCCAAAGATACAGGTGATAATTCCAAAGGGCTGGCAGATAAACATATACAGACAATGTTAACAGGCAGGATCAGACACAGGTAAACAAGACAGGAATGAACGTTAGGAAATGTCACACTGGGATAAACAAGACCTCGCAACTAAGTGTGTGTGCGCTGAACTTAAATATGGATACGGTAATGAACATCAGCTGGAGCAGCGTTCAGTGACAGGTACGGGGATTCTGGGAAATGTAGTCCGTGTTTGTGAGTGAGTGTGAAAGAAAGTGTGTAGTGCATAGTCCTTGCTGAAGTGCCCTCTAGAGGATCTAACGGGCACTTCAGCTGACGATCGTTACAAGAAGGCTGCTTATATCCAGTTAAACCACATACTGTTTGAGAAAGGACATGTATATAAAAGTGTGCAAAACTAAATCTGCCCTGGCATTTATTCTGAATGTATATAGCAACTTTGATTCTTTAGTAAGATCAGTGGAATATTGTTATTTATGTAAACCAATATAGGGGGACACCAGTTATAGTTAAACGTTTTAGTTAGCGTGCTCAAACTTTTATACAAAGTGCCCATATTTTTTCACCACAAAATGCATCAATTCAAACCTCTTCAAGAATATCACAGCCCTTATGAGTTGATGTCAAAATACATGATTTATCACAATCTACCCCACTACAACATATGCTGGGGTAAGTTGTGACAATTAGAGAAGAGAAGCAAAAACAGCAGCCATACCATGCAATATGCTTCAAAAGAGCAATACAAAACTTCTCTTTCTGAGATTGACCACAGCTCAACTCCACTTACTGTTTGACTCAGAAGTTTGTGCATTTGTCTGTAAATTAGCCTATTAAAAAAACTTCCTTATCAGTTTTAATGCTTAATGAACAATTGATTGCAGTGTACCTGTGTAAAGAAAATGTAGATCTAACCAAAAAAACGGTGTAAATTTGTACCATTGTCTGCATTATGGCCAGCCTAGTAGTGGAGGAAGTCTGCCATCGAGATGTTTAGCCTTAGTAGGCCCCTCTAAAGGCAAATTTCCCACAGTATGGTTACTTCTCTGCCAGTCAAAATTCAATACCAGGTAGTTGGCCACTGTAGTCCTCCCTGATGCGAGTCCCCAGCAGTTGGGTATCGGTCAGCAAGGTCTTGTTTTCAGGTGGTTGGCCAATCTGGCCTCCCTGAGCCTACTTGCTACTAAGTGTTGCTGACTTGGCTAACCTAGTTCACCTTCATGTTCTAGCCTATAGCATAGTCAACCTAATAGGTCAAGCTTGTAGTCTCCTCATTCTGAGGGTGGGTTTGAGTACTTAGCCCCCTAAGTCTGGTCAGAGGTTGAGGGCTTCTGTTGAGGCCTCCCAGTTAGATCAGCCCTTAGGTGGTGAGCATTCCCTTCATGGGGGTTCCCTTTTATGGCCTCCTTAGCACCTTGAAACATAGGTGCTTTGTTAACTCCCCTCTTTGTGAGACTTCTGTGTCAAGAGACTCTGTTTCTGAGGGAGGGACCCCTTCTGTTGAAGTGGTTGGTTCCAGGCCTTTGTGTGGCTTTGGCAGGCCTTCATATGTAAGATATGATTGAGACTTATAGCTGAGGCTTTGACCGCTGGGAGCGCTGTCACTGACATCCCAGTTGTGACCCGTAGGGTGAATGGGTCTGGCATGCCTCGGGCCTGCCTGCTTACAGTCCTGGGCGCCCCTTATACTGTGGTTCGTATTGTTATGATGTCATGTCGGTGGTCAATATTATATTCCCGAGATTGGATATGTGTTTCAGACATACGTCCCTGCAAAGGTGGTTCCCCTAGCACTCTGACGCAGCGTCTCACTCCCTGTTCTCAGGGAACCACGGTTACATGCATTACCTGAGACGTTTTAGTAAAAAAAAAAAAAAAAAACATTCTAACCTAATTTTTTTTTCTTCTTCATAAAATCTGCATGTACCTTTTTACAGCCTCGACAACCATTTAAGTGGGATCTGGGAGGAAGTGGGTAAAAAATGAAATTATCATAGATGACTATTAAATGATTATTGATGGAACTGGTGGTGTTCTCCCCAACTCCAACCCTCCCCATGTTACAACCATACCTGGTCTTCCCTATATTTAAAGCAGTGAAGATATGTTCCATTTCTACATAATTTCCTGGGCCTATCATAAAATATCAATATAAAATAATTCAAAAAGAACCTAAATTTATTTAGTAACTGTAAAACAAATATATTGCTAATGTATTATAAAAACTAGCTTGTTGTGGCAAAAATTTAACTCATACTGCATAAGAGACAAACTCGTGAAAATTGTGAAAAAGAACTTCTAAAGACCTACAAACTGTGTGAACTTCCACTAGTGCCAAGTGATAATCAGTTCATACATTTTAAATATATGTATAATAATATTTAAATATTCAATTGTCAAATCTGAAATTAGGATTGAAAAGTTTTTGAACTAATTTCTTGCAGCAATAACTGAATGCTCTATACATTAATTTCCCATGTCTGTAATTAATTAAATAGGAGGTACCTCAACTGAGTCTTATTTCATTGACACAAAAAAGAAAAGAGTACCAACTTGTACAATACTTACTAAATTGTATGATATGTTGGAATAGTCCAATACAACTAGGTTCTCTACATGTTGGAATTGTGGGGATTGTGTCAAAAGATTATTCCACATGGTTTGAAGGAAAACTAAAGCATTATGTTATTGATTTACAATTACGAGCAGGAATGACAAAAATCATATTAAACTAGACTGATGTTTAAGTATATATATATATATATATATATTTTATTTATTTTTTTTTTTTTTTGCTGTTTTATTGTGTCACATATAATACCTATATTTTTATTGGATGTTTATTTGTTTTTCCACCTGCAGTAAGAAGACCCATACAATCCCCCTAAATTGTCCAAATGTCATAAGTTATATACGTGGACAAAATTGTTGGTACCCTTCGGTCAATCAAAGAAAAACTCACAATGGTCAGCGAAAAATCTGACAAAAGAAATAATTAATAAAAATTCTGTGAATGTTAACCAATGAAAGTCAGACATTGCTCTTCAACCATGCTTCAATGGAATTATATAAAAAAATAAACTCATGGAATCGGCCTAGACAAAAATGATGTTACCCCTAGAAAAGACTGTAAATAATGTGACCAAAGGGACATGTTAATTCAAGGTGTGTCCATTAATTGGCTTCACGGGTGTCTACAATCTTGTAATCAGTCAGTGGGCCTATACAGGTGCTGGTCATATAATTAGAATTTCATCATAAAGTTGATTTATTTCACCAATTCCAAAAAAGTGAAACTTGTATATTATATTCATTCATTACACACAGACTGATATATTTCAAACATTTATTTCTTTTAATTTTGATGATTATAACTGACAACTAAGGAAAAATCCAAATTCAGTATCTCAGAAAATTACTTAAGACCAATACAAAGAACGGATTTTTAGAAATCTTGGCCAACTGAAAAGTATGAACGTGAAAAGTATGAGCATCAAAATGAAAAGAAATAAACATTTGAAATATATCAGTCTGTGTGTAATGAATGAATATAATATACAATTTTCACACTTTGAATGGAATTAGTAAAGTAAATCAACTTTTTGATGATATTCTAACTATATGACCAGCACCTGAATATAGGGCTCCAGGTAGTCACTGTGTCGTCTGGTGACTTGGTGTGTACCACACTCAACATGGACCAGAGGAAGAGAAGGAAAGAGTTGTCTCAGGAGATTAAATTATAGACAAGAATGATAAAGGTAAAGGCTATATGTAGGAGCCATTTTGATATTAACTAGTATCAAATTATTTTGTTATTGGAGCGTGGGTACTTTTCGTTAGATTAGGGTCCTTTATTTGTAGGGACTTTTATTTTGATAGTCAGTGAGAATGTTTGGGGATAAAGATGGCCGCCTCTCACCTTTCTCAAACAAAAGGAAATATAGGAAGCAGTTGGAATGTATTGAGCACACAGTTCTTTACATTGCTATCGTGAATTGCTATCTTGAATTGCTATCTTGAATTGCTATCTTGAATTGCTATCTTGAATTGCTATCTTGAATTGCTATCTTGAATTGCTATGAATTTATTTTGATAATAAGTTGTGCGCTCTTTAACCACCACCCTGTTCAATTACCTACGAATTGTTTGTTGGATTACCTGTCTGATGCCTGGCTTGCTCTGCTCACCTCACCTCACCTCACCTGCTAGGACCCATCTCATCCAGCCAAAATGCAAAGGTACAATTTAAGATCTAGGAGTTGGATAGCTTGTCAAAGAAGCTAAACAATACGTCCCAGCTAAGAAAGGTCCGCCGCTACAAGTTAGTAAAGAACTTTGCAACCGTTTACACTGCTTCACAATCGAATTGTTTGGAACCCATGGAAGCACTTGTTTGACTTCTAATGAAGGTGTTTTTTTTTGTTTTTTTTTTCTCTCACTATTGGAGTGCATTATCATTTGTTGCTGGATTTGCTATTGGAGCGGACCATGATTTTGTTGTTCATGCATATACAGCTTAAGAGAAGCCATGAGAATCAACTGAGTTGAAGATAACGGTGCTGTGTTTAATTTTTTGAAAAGAAAAAGGAAATAAGTTTTTTTTGTTGTTCTCAAAAATGGCTGATGACAAACTTAAAGAGCTTTGCGCAACACGCAGAGGAAAACTTGGTGTGTGTACACGCAAAATGAATGAGTTAAAGGAATTATTAAAAGGTGAAGATATTGAAGCCGTTGATGCAGGCGTTGAACAGCTCCATGTGGTATTGGAAGAGTTTAAAGATGTGCATCAATCTGTGCAAGTGTTGCATGAAGACGAGGAAAGGAAAAGTGACAATGACGATTGGTATCAACCAAAGATGCAAGCTTTTGAAACATTTTTGAATGAAGTGGAAATGTGGAAGAGTGCTCAAAGTTATGAATCCCAAGCTGTGGTGTCTCCTTTTGACAGTATATCCATTGTGGCAGCACATGCCAGTAAAGTAGAACCTTCTCGTTCTGGTGCCAGCGTTGCCTCAAATTCTTCGTCGGTGTCTTCTGCACGTTTAAAAGCTGAAGCTGAAAAGGCTGCTCTATTGCAACGTACTGAAGGACTGAAGAAAAAACATGCCTTGGAAATGGAAAAAATTAAAGTGCAAAATGCGATGGAAAGAGTTGAACTTGAAACAGAGCTGGCTGCAGCTAATGCAAAGGTGCGAGTGTTACAGAGCATTGATGCCGAATTTATGAACTCTAAAACCATATTGACAGAAGTTGCAGAGTTGCCAGGAAATGGCATGAATGCATATCTGGAGAGCTATTATGAAAGAACTAAGGAACATGTTCATCCAGAACCCTCACCAGTGGAGTACGCAAGAATTTCTACTGTTCCCAAAACCCCATTGCAAAAGGTTTTAACACAGGATACAAGACCGCGGAGGTCGCAGAGGCTTGTTCAGACCTTTCAAGCCAATCCGACCAGTCAAGCAGCTACAAGTACTTCCTTTCCACATACACCTTTAATCTCAGATACCAGTAACCTGGGTGCTGTTGCTGACCTTATTATGCAGCAGCAGAAAATGACATTACTTCCAACTAGGCATCTACCCATGTTTAACGGTGAACCTCTGAACTTTAAACCATTCATGCAGGCATTTGAACACTCTATTGAGAAAAACACCAGCCATAGCCAAGACAGACTGTATTACCTTGAGCAATACACCTCTGGCCAACCTAAGGAACTGGTCAGAAGTTGCCTTCATATGGATGCAGATAGGGGATATGCAGAGGCAAAACGGCTATTGGAACTTCATTTTGGAGATGAATTTAAAATTACCAATGCTTACATGGATAAAGCCTTAAATTGGAATAATATCCCATCAGACAATGGAGAAGCTCTATACAGTTATGCTCTTTTCCTCCGTGGATGCTGTAATGTCATGCGTACCTTAAGGTACATGGATGAACTGAACCTTCCATTAAACCTGAGGCTGTTAATCTCCAAGGTGCCTTACAAAGTGAAAGAAAAATGGAGATCACATGCCTTTGACATCAGGGACCATCTCCAAGCAGCTAGTTGTTCCTGCGACTACAGTTGCACATATTATTCAGAAATGTAAGATCTATGGGACTGTAGCCAACCTCCATGGACGTGGCCGCAGGAGGAAAATTGATGACAAAGCAAAGAGACGATTAGTCCACATGGTAACAAAAGAGCCCAGAAAGACTTCTAAAGAGATCCAAGGTGAACTCCATGCTCAAGGAACATCAGTGTCGGCTCGCACCACCCGTCGTTGTTTGAGCCAAAGTGGACTTCATGGGAGACGACCAAGGAGGACACCATTGTTGAAAACAAATCATAAAACAGCTAGTCTGGAATATGCCAAACTACATGTTGACAAGCCACAAAGATTCTGGGAGAATGTCCTATGGACAGATAAGACAAAAATGGACCTTTTTGCAGAGACACATCAGCTCTATGTTCATGGATGGAAAAATGAAGCATATCAAGAAAAGAACACTGTCCCTACTGTGAAACATGGAGGAGGCTCTGTTGTGTTCTGGGGCTGCTTTGCTGCCTCTGGCACAGGGTGTCTTAAATCTGTGCAGGGTACAATGAAATCTGAAGGCTATCAAGGGATTCTAGAGAGAAATGTGCTGGCCAGTGTCAGAAAGCTTGGTCTCAGTCGCAGGTCATGGGTCTTGCAACAGGACAATGACCCAAAACACACGGCTAAAAACACGCAAGAATGGCTAAGAGGGAAAACATTGGACTATTCTAAAGTGGCCTTCTATGAGCCCTGACCTCAATCCTATTGAGCATCTTTGGAAGGAGCTGAGACATGTCATCTGGAAAAGACACCCTTCAAACCAGAAACAACTGGAGCAGTTTGCTCAAGAGGAGTCGGCCAATATACTATGGAATTGGATCGCTGCCAAAATTTTGAGCGCGCAAGAGGGCATTTCACGTGCACATGAACTGAGTTTTGAGGAGAAATGTTTGTCTCGCAAATAAGAAAGTATTTCAAGCGAACGAAAATCAGTTTTGCATTTAAAAGAAGTTTATTTGGATGTTTGCGGACATTCCCTTTCGCACATGCAACGTTTCACTTGCTCGCTCTCCTGATACCTGCCCTGAGTGCTCGCTAAGCACCGAGGGCTCGCTTTCTCAACACAAACCAGCGTTACAATATGCCAGAACAATCATGACAACAATCACAAGACTCCCTACATTACCGACAGAGCAAAAGAAAGAGACACAGGATGATCCATATAAAATGGCTAATCAGACTAATCAGGATAGCAATACACTGCAACGTCAAGTGGGTTATGTTTTTGTTGTTTTTATTGTCTATGAACAAGAAGCCAGCTTATTGGGTTGTTAGCTAGCTCTCCAGTTAACAGATGGGTTCTGTGATTTGTTGATTCTCATGAATTGGCCGGTTGCACAGACTAAAATGCATCTTTGAGTTGTTTTTAACTGAAATAAACTTGCTCTGACATATCTTAATATGTTACTGCCCTTGTTTTGTCTCAAGATGCACACCAGTAATGATTTTTTTCCTAAGGCAATTTAATAAAAGCTTTTTAAATATCTTAATTGAACTAAGTGTTAGATAAAAATAATTTGGATATTGAATATTTCAAGAAACCCTTTGAGGTTGAGCAATGCAGCAAGAAATACAGGATCGATCCCGGGTGCCAAGAAATGAGACTGACACAGAGTGTAGTTCAATCATGGACACAGTTTATTCGCTGTCCAGGGGTACAAATTATAGGTGAAAAACAAGAAGTGAAACCATCCGTTTAGCAACTGGAAATACATATAAGGACATGATTACAATCACATGGTTTCTGGGTCAGTCTAGGGGTAAGCAAGATGATATAATGTCTAGATATTTGTCCAATGGGACACAAGAAAAAGTCTCAAGTCATCAGAACAGAACACATGGTCATCAGTAGACAGGCACAAGATGTTTTGAACCTTACACTAAGGCTTAATCCTGGTTTAATGTAATGTCTTCACTCAATCTTTTCTCGTCAGTTATAGATCATTTCGTTGCTTCACTTTTCATATAACTGTCTAAGATTAACAACTGTTTGTAAGTAGTCACTCTGATCTGGATTTAAAAAAAAGCTTTATCTAAAGAAATGCAAATTTTTCATTTATTTAAAATGATTTAGGGTCATGGACAAATCAAGTCAGCAGCAAGGAACCTGGTGTCACTGCTGCTCAACTCAGGAGGAAATGGCTAGGTTCATGCTCACACTTTGTTCTGAAGGAAACATTATGAGCTCAGTGTCAGTCAAGATTTAGTTTAGTTTCAGCAGAGGGAATCGACTTCAGAAGTCCCGCTTAAGCTTAACTTGAAATAAATTTTTCATAACATAATTTAGTAAACAGTGTTCTAATGTTTAAACATCGCTATGCCTTTACATTTTCCACCGGTTTCACAGACTAAACTAAAATCCATGTTAGAGCTGTTTTAACTGAACAGAGCAATTTGCTCTGATAAATCTCAAATTATGTCAGTGTTATTGTTTTGTCTCAAGATTCACAGCAGTTATATCTATTTCCAAGACATGTTTGCAAAATCCTGGATTAATCTAAGTCCTGTCTGTGAAACCGTGCCTTAGATATGGGATCCTATGACTGTACTGTAAGAAAAGTCACACTATGGTCATGTCTTAATGTATCAACATTGACTAATCAACTCATATTTGCACTTTATAAATCCACAGGTCTTTTCCGGGATATTTTAGGCCAAACATCAAGCGTGGCAAAAAGAGAACACTAAATGTCCCTAAACAGAGTAAATTAAGCAAGACGGTCTCCCTTAATTTTCACTTGCTACCAAAAAATACTACCATAACCCCTTTGCCAAATGAGGAACTTAAACTCTTCCAAGCAGGGATTGGAAGACGGACTGTGTCAATTCCAGAAGACAGTGACCACACAGAGGTACAGTTTACTGAAATGGTTTGGGACATTATGTTGTGAGACAGTAATGCAATGCCCCATAAACTATAGCTGCCATTAATCCTCTTCTATGTCCTTTACCTCTTTTATGCTGTTTGTTTGCTTTGCATTGTGCCGTTTTTCCAAGTAATTCTGTTTCTTAACCCCCCACCCCCACCCCACTAAGGTGGTAGTGGTAGATGCAAGCTTGTCATACTTCCTCTAGAAGCAGAGGGATATTCTGCAAAAATGTTAAGATCTGTGTCATCAGGTGGGAAAGCCGTATTCTATATTGTGCCGCTTCAAAGAGTCAGTAGACACCTCTCCTCTGGCTCCCGACTCACCTCACTTCTCAAAGATGCCCAAGACAACATGTTACCAACGTAATGAGGTGATGCCTCTACAAATGTTGGCAATACACATTAAAAAATGCCTTGGAAAGTTGTCCTCAGATGATGATCATGAGGATCAGGTGGAACAACTAAAGTAACCTTTTTTATGTTGTGCTTGTGGCATTAGATAAGTAATGTAAATGTTGTCTTTAAACCTGCAGACCGCTGAAGATGAATGGGTAGTTGAGGACAAGAGTAAGGCAAGTGCAAATGGCACTGATGTATCTTAATATGTCAGTGCCATTGTTTTGTCTCAAGATTTACACAATAATGTTTATTTTTCTAGAGCACGTTTATAATAGCTGCTTAATTACCCTTACTGAACTAAGGCCTAATCTTGGCTCAATCTAAACCCTGTCTTTGAAACCAGGCCATATAGAATTAAACGTAATGTTTTTCAATTTGGGCCAGTGTCCAAGTCTGTCATTGTTTGTAATGCACTGCTTTTTTATGGGGAACCATTCAGGTGGCTTGTCCAATTTGCTACAGCGAATTCCTGGAAGATGATATTACAATCCATGCGAGTGTCTGTGGAGACAGGTGATGTGCATTGCTGTGTTTTATATAGTCTTTCTGTATGTGTAAGTTGATTTTTATTCATTTTTGCATTTGGTTCATTATAGTTTATGTACAGAGACATCTGCAGCAACTTGCTCTGATGAAGGTTTTCCAGTCCACACACCTGCATGTACACCAAAAAGTTAAGAGGTTTTGTAAATTGCCCTGTCTTTTCTTTCATTGAAAAAAAGTTTAGTCTGTAAATCAAATTGCATCATACACACTAATACTACATAAGTAACCATATTTTTAATAAGTCAAAGGAAGCACTTCATTTGGAAATGACAGAATGTAAAATACCAGCATCTGATGTTAAACCCACATTGAACCTGTATATTTACAATAAATGACAAATGGAAGGAACGAATGTGTAAATAACAAATTAAATGAGGTGAATCCAGTTTTAAATCAAGGAGTTATTTGTTATTATTTTGAAAACAGATATGACCAGGTTGTATATACGAGATGCCGAATTGGACATTCAAGACTCACTCATTCATATTTATTGAAGGGGGAAGAGAAACCGGTCTGTGATTTGTGTAGGAATTTTATGAGTGTAAAACATATTTTAATAGAATGTCCTTTTTTAAATAATATTAGACAACGGTTTTATTTAGAGAACTCATTATTGGACATTTTTAAATAGGTTTCTCCTGGAGTAATTTTACAGTTTCAATCGAATATTCAATTGAAAGACTCTATGTAATTGTTGTTGTTGTTATTAATATTGTTGTTTTTGGTATATATCCCTGATTTTGTATAGTGATTTGGTTTTATTTGTTAATTTATTGTAAATAATGCATTGGAGTGATACTGATGATTGCCATGAATATAGCCATAGCTGCTGATATGGTGTTAAATCATAAATAAATAAATAGATTTTTAATAAGTCCAGATACCCTTCTGATTAGCATTTAAAAATTTGTAATTGATCTAATATTATGTCCTTTCAGCCTTGAAGATGTTCTGATGTTCCTTAAAGAGCAAGTTGACACAACAACAGAGTTTGAGTTGTGTGTTGACAGAGAGAGGCATTATTCAATGGAAGAGAAAGAAAGCAGCATCTCCTGTCAGTCTCCTCAAGGTAGTCTTTATAGGAGAGTCGGGCATTGATACTGGGGCTCTCAGAAAGGAATTTCTGACTAGTGAGTTATTTTTACTTATTTTCTAGATTCTGATATAACAAGAAGCCATTAACAAAAAATGCTCTTTGCTTAAGACATGATTTCAGGGATTGAAAACCGATTCTTTGAGGGAACTGGGAGCCAGGGAAAAAAATCCTAAATATTCTTTAACTGACCTTGATGAAGAGAATTTCAGGTGGGTAACTCCTCTATCAAAGTTAAAGGGATAGTTCATCCACACATTACAATTGTCATCATCTACTCCCCCTCAAGTTGTTCCAAATCTGTATAAATTTCTTTGTTCTGTTGAACACAAAATAGGTTTTGAAGCAAGTTTATAACCAGGCCACTTTGGGGTACAATTGATTTCCATAGTTCCAAGCCTATGGAAGTCAATAGTGCTTAAACAGATTAAAGAAATGTATACAGGTTTAGAACAACCTGAGGATGAATAAATGATTACAGAATTTTCATTTTTGGATGAACCATCCCTTTTAATTTGTTAATGCATTGTAAAGGTGGACAAGCTTATGTAGTTTTACAGTTGGTCCTTTGGGTTGTACTTTTTCCAAACAGAATCATTGGAGAAACATTTGCAGTCAGTCTTGCACAAGGGCGCCCTCTTCCTGCATTCTTGAGGAAGTGGTGCTACAATTTTCTCTGTGCAGGCGAAGTTAACTTCAGTTGTCTGAGCAAGGAGGATGTAATGGATCTAGAATCTTCTCTTCTCATCTGTAGGGTAAGCAATCATTTGGACTTGATGTAGAGAGTGTGTGTGTTCATATCATATTTAAGATGATTCTTGTCCATCTCTTCCACTGTTGAATTTTGCAGGTTGAAGATGCTGCAGACACAGAATCTCTAATGATGCTGACTGATGACATTGTTAGTTGTGGGTACACTAGTCAGATTAATCATGAGCAGAAAGAAAGCATCATTCGGTAAGTTTTTTTAAATTTTTTTATTTGGAAATTGTTAATTTTTTTTAAAAGGGCTGTTGTCTTGCACTCTACAACAAGACTGATTCCAATCCTGCAGCAACTTCAAAATGGCATGGAACTGTCTGGCCTGGTGGATCAATTGAGCAAAATCTCATAATTATGCAAACCACTGTTTGTTCCAGGAAACATAACAAAAGTATGTTAAATATTTTGATTTCAATTTCAGTAGTATTTTCTTTAAATTTAGATAGGTAATCGCCAATTATTTATTTTTTTAGCCTGTTGCAGACTTCATCATGATGAACTGTCATCCTCGATACAGTGAAAAGGGAGCGTCGAAAAAAAGAATTGAGAGGAAGGTCACCAACTTCAAGACTTCCTGCAAGAGCTTGAAGTGGCAGGTAGATATTAGTTTTATTGTCTGTTTTGCTGTGCTTTTCTAACAGAATGACCGAATGTACCTGTTTATTTAAATCATTGTCATACCTCTTTTATTAAAGCAGTACTGCTTTGTTAAAAGACCTAACTATTTTTTTTTGTTTCTTTAATATCTTTTACTTGCAGTTGATGTGTCCATATCTGATGAGGAAGGAGATACAGTTCTGGGTGACACACAACCCCTCGCTGTTCAAAAGGTGCTCCAGTGTCTGACAGGACAGTCCCACATTCCTATTCTCCCAGATGAAAAGAGACGGTTCAAAATTACATGTAATTTTGATCATGTTTGCATGGAACGACTTGGAAATCACTCTGAATGTTATCCAGTTGTTGCTTTCATTTTAAAACAGTTGTGAAAATGAACATGTTTGGGAAAAAAAGACAAATAAAATGTTTGTATAAATGGGTATAGTTGTTCCTTATTGAGCTAAACTATTGAGAAACTGCATGTACAAGTCGCGGCCATGTGAAGGAGAGTAAGAACGAGGATCAATAACTCTGCAGCTCGGTCAATGCTTGCTCATCAAGTGGGCATTCAATTTCAGGGACCACAACTGCACCAGTAGTAGTCTCTTCCAGTATGACACTTTCCCAGTCTATGCCTGGATTTTGAAGATCCTATAAATTCATGGAAAAAATATAAAGTAATATTATTGTTCACTAATGCTTAAAGACTGAATTAGTTTAAAAATTGCATATGCTGTTTTGTAACTTAAATAGTCATTAAATGGTTTATGTTAGTCTTGTCACTAAAAACAAATCCAACAGTTAAAGGGACAGTTCATCAATAAATGAAAATTCTGTCATTTATTCACCCTCATGTTGTTCCAAATCTGTATGCGTTTGCTTCTTCAGGTGAACACGAGAAGATATTTTGAAGACATTGACTTCCATAGTATTTGTCAATTGCTACCAACATTATTCAAAATAGATTGAGATACATTAACAATGAACAATGAATTTGGGGACAAATTTTAGAACATCTTTAGGTAATTGATGTAGTTCATCCATTGCCAATGAGTCTTATTAATGCCAAAGTTATTAGTACTGGAATGTAATCTCTTTGTATAAAGTGTTAAATTGTTTAAATCTAAGTAAAACTAAAGAAAAGGTAGGACCAATCTCCCTCAGATGCTCAGTAAGCCACAGTTTTTCTCTTAATGTCCTCCACACCTCTTTTGCTCTCGGTGTAGACGTGGCAATAACTGTTGCTTCTCCTGGGGTCCTGACATGCACAGGTGTATCCAGTGAGGACTTGGTAGGCATGGGTGCTCCTGTACGGAAGAGGCTTGAGGCTTCTGCTGCAGCAGCTCTTTCCGCAGCAGTTCAATCTGATTGCCCATTTGTGACCCCCCGAACAGGGGACCAAAACCTAATTACAATTGCAGACACCACCATTTGGTCTTATTGAATTATCTGGGTATTTAGGGAGAGCTGGAAAAAGGTTCAGGGAGTCTGTAGACAGATCTCCCGCACAATCGCTGTGTGTAGCCTATTTCGCTCCAAGTAAATGCTTCTATGTTCTTTTATTATTGATTTGATGTATGTTTTATTCTTTGAATTGGATTTGAATTATTGTTCTATTACCTGGTTAATAAATTGTTAAGTTTGAATTTATTCTGATTGACTCTGAAATTATTAACTCTAGTAGGTTACGATAAGTCCATAACTCCACAAATCTACGATCAGGTTAGTAATGGACCAAAGCTCAGTTTTGGAGATCCGACTAACACATTGGCATTAGTCACGTGTACTTAGACTGTAGAGGCTAATAATGGGTTTTTTACGTTCAGAACAACAAAGGGTTGTCAGACCAATCTGAATAGGGTCAGCCTCAACCTCTGATTATTGTAATATTATTCTAACTAAGTGTACGTGGGAAACCACGGCATGATTATGTAAAGTTATCATTAAAAGAAGTTAGATTGGTCAATTTGGTTCTATGATAATGGTCATGTCTTCTGGATATATATAGGTTTATTCTAATTAAGTGTTTATAGATCTATGGGGACTGAATAACGTACTTTTAGAAATAAGCAAGCATGGTGCGGCTTCTAAAAGTATCAGTCAATTGCCTCTGTCTAGATGACCAAGACTGACGAGTTTGTGATTAAGAGATCGTATTCCCGATCGGTGCGAGGCTCAAAAGGTTATAGGAATCCAAACGAACGAGTATAATTCAAACTAAAGGTTATAAGGAATAATCAAACATTTATTCAAATATATAACTAATCAAATATGATTTAAAACTTTTTCATAATTGGAGTCAGATGAAAATACAGAGATAATGCATGTGAAGAAAAGTATTTAATTCAGTTGATGTTGCGTTGTATGAAGGAAGACAGTAACACGCAGATCCCTTCACCCGCTCTATTGGAAACCGTCATTGGACCAGTGGGCGGGCCTTACAGGGATCTTCAGATTTCTCCTCTCTGCAGCTGCTCCTGTCTCAGCGGCTCAGGGATCTTTAGTCTTTCCTTTTTTGAAATCTCGTTGGGCAGGGGTGCTTCCTGATGAGAAAAAGCTTCAGGCTTCTGCTACAGCAGCTCCCGTCTCAGCGGCTTAGGGATCTTCAGATTTCTCCTCTCTTGGATCTTGTCAGGGACACCCTGAGCACCCTGCCCACAACAGACTGGTGCTCCCTTTAGAGAAGAAGCAAGAGACTTCTGCTGCAGCTGCTCCTGTCTCAGAGGCTCAGGGATCTTTAGTTTTCCCCCTTTTGAAATCTTGTTAGGCAGGCGTGCTACCTGAAGAAAAAAAGCTTCAGGCTTCTTCTGCAGCAGCTCCTGTATCAGCGGCTCAGGGATCTTTAGTCTTTCCTTTTTTGAAATCTCGTTGGGCAGGGGTGCTTCCTGATGAGAAAAAGCTTCAGGCTTCTGCTACAGCAGCTCCCGTCTCAGCGGCTCAGGGATCTTCAGATTTCTCCTCTCTGGGATCTTGTCAGGGACACCCTAAGCATCCTGCGCACAACAGATTGGTGCTCCCTTTAGAGAAGAAGCAAGAGACTTCTGCTGCAGCGGCTCAGGGATCTTTAGTTTTCCCCTTTTTGAAATCTTGTTAGGCAGGTGTGCTACCTGAAGAGAAAAAGCTTCAGGCTTCTTCTGCAGCAGCTCCCATATCAGCGGCTCAGGGATCTTTAGTCTTTCCTTTTTTGAAATCTTGTCGGGCAAGGGTGCCACCTGAAGACAAGAAGCTTGTGGCTTTTGCTCCAGCAGCTCCTGTCTCAGCGACTCTTTATTTTTTGCTTTTCTGAGATCTGTTCAGGTAAGGGTGCTCCCTGAAGTGAAGAAGCTTGAGGTTGCAGCTGCAGCAGTTCCTGCCTCAGTGGCTTAGGGATCTTTAGTTTTTGCCTATCTGGAACCTAGTCTGGCATGGGTGATCCATGTGGGGAACATGTAAGCACCTTGGAGCCAAGCATAGGTGCTCACTGTGCAAAAGATGTATTTTGCAGAAGTTTAAACAGATGTTCAGGGATTCAGAGTATTCCTCTTTGTTCAGTTACAGCAGGCACAGGTGCTCCCACTGGGGACTCAGCAGCTGTAGAACCCTGACCTCATATCGGCTGGAGGGACCGGCTCTATTGCGTCTTTTGCCAGTAGGACTGCAATGTCCACCCGAAGCACAGGTGGCATCGTTTGCATTCATGCGAGTGAAACTCCGTGCAACTCCGCGCTCAACTGGGGGGATCGCCATGTACCCCTTAGCTGCACCGCCATCCAGGACGGTGAAGGCGGAGGAGGGATCTAACTGGTTTCGGACAGAAAAAGGTGTCCTCCACGATCTAGTCACCTCCTCATGCACCTCCGGAAAGAAAGGAACTGGGGCAGGGCGCTGAGAACCAGCACAGGCACCCCAAGAAACCAATCGTTCAGCCGGGAGGGTTCGGGACATGGCAGAGGATTCCACTCGAGCCCGACACTCCCGGCAGCCCGGGAAAGCATGGCTGTCAATTCTGGATCAGGCTCAGAAAATGCCACTCTCCCAGAAGGGGGCAGGGCATCCAAGCCTTCATCTCCAGATGACTCAAACCCACCTTCCGATGCCGCGGTCGACATCTGTTCATCAGCCGGTGTGCCAAAAGAGACGGCTGGTCGCTGGCCTTGAGAACCAAGGTAAGCAAGCCGTGATCTCAACACCGCGATAGTCATGTTCCCACAATGAGAACATGAACTATCCACAAAAGCTGCCTCAGCGTGCTGAATGCCCAAACACGCGATGCAGCGATTGTGCCCGTCAGCTGATGACAGGGAACGACCGCATCCAGCAGCGCACGAGCGGAATGACATCTTTAAAAAGACGCACTCGACACTCGTGCAGGAAACCGGCCCAAATCGCAACCCTTCTATTACTGCGCTTTAGGTTCCTGTGAAAACAGCAGTTTTGCAAAGACCGGGAGATCGCAGGACCGCTGTTGCACCTTTCCGCCAACACAAAAACACTCCTTCCCGTTTCCTTTAGTTTTTGCCTATCTGGAACTTAGTCTGGCATGGATGATCCATGTGGGGAACATGTAAGCACCTTGGAGCCAGGCAAAGGTGCTCACTGTGCAAAAGATGGATTAAACAGAAGCTTAAACAGATGTTCAGGGAACCTGAGTATTCCTCTTTGTTGAGTTGCAGCAGGCACAGGTGCTCCTACTGGGGACTCAGCAGCCACAGGTGCTTCTTGTGGTTTTTTCTGCTTCTGCTTTTGTCTCCTCTCCCTGGTGTTAAGTGATGCACATGGTGGGTCACTTGAGTGCATGGCCTTCTCAGATGCACTGAAGACCAGGGATGAGGCAGGTTTCCCCATTTCAGAATGGACAGGCACATGCGCTTCCTGTTGGGACCCAGCAGCCCCAGGAGCTCCTCGTGGCTTTTTCTGCCTCTGCTTTTTTCTCCTCTCTCTGGTGTTAAGTGATGCATATGCTGGGTCACTAGAGTGCATGGCCTTCTCAGATGCACTGAAGACCAGGGATGAGGCAGGTTTCCCTATTTCAGAATGGACAGGCACATGCGCTTCCTGTTGGGACCCAGCAGCCGCAGGAGCTCCTTGTGGCTTTTTCTGCCTCTGCTTTTTTCTCCTCTCTCTAGTGTTAAGTGATGCATATGCTGGGTCACTTGAGTGCATGGCCTTCTCAGATGCACTGAAGACCAGGGATGAGGCAGGTTTCCCCATTTCAGAATGGACAGGCACATGCGCTTCCTGTTGGGACCCAGCAGCCGCAGGAGCTCCTTGTGGCTTTTTCTGCCTCCTCCTTTTTCTCCTCTCCCTGGTGTTAACTGATGCATATGGTGGATCACTTGAATCCATGGCCTTCTTAGATGCATTGAAGACCAGGGATGAGGCAGGTTTCCCCATTTCAGAATGGACAGGCACATGTGCTTCCTCTTGCGACCCAGCAGCTGCAGGAGCTCCTTGTGGCTTTTTCTTTCTTCTCCTCTCCCTGTTGTTAAGTGATGCATTTGGGTCACCTGAGTGCATGGTCTTCTCAGATGCATTGAAGACCATTGATGAGGCGAGGTCTCTCCTCTTAACTTTCTCAGACCTAGCAACCACAGGTTCTCTCTTCTTCTGCATCCACCGCTTTGTGCTCTTCATTGTTGCATCTGAGAAGCCCGAGTGTGGAGATTGAGCATTCTCAGATGCATCACTGACCAGGGATGTTGGGCAGGAAGTTTCTTCTTCCTCCACTGTTCCACACCACTGGATTGAAGGGTCCACATACTCATGCTCCTCAGATAAGGGGTCGGAAACCTCCATTATTGCCCACCACCGCCCGGTGGCAAGACCCATGATGAGCTCCTCTGATAGTTCAGGAGATGAGGACTGCTCTGCGGTCTCAGGAAAATAAGTGGCCATGGTTGACATAGTCATTTTGATGATGCTGGATTTGATGATTAAAGATGATCGTTAGAAGTGAATAAAACACTGTAAAACACTGTTAAAGAAAGATAAAAGGAAGAGATTAGTTGAGTAAACATATGGTTTCTTTTGTTCTTTTTCTTTTTTAGTGTATGCCTTTTCAGAAGGGGCAGGGAGGATGAGAGCCTCCTTAAAATGTATTCAAAATGAACAATGAAGCTGAAAATGGTAAGTTTTGTTTTTATCAATGCATCTACTAATGTGCATAACTCAGATGCATATAAAGTAAAAGTATATTTCTTTTTCTATCATGTACGGCAGTCCAAGAGTAATTTATCGACTGCAATAATTGAGGAAAGTGACAACAATACAGGATCCACTCATTATTAAACTGACCAATAAGAATCGATATTAAAATTAGCGCTGTTTACTTCTGTTTAAAACGTGGCCTTTAAAGACATAAAGGCAAAATGAAAAGGTCCAAATGAAAAGCTGTGGTGGATGGAGTTTCTCGAATAGGCAAGATAAAGAATATTGGACTATTCATTTAGAAAAAATGTTTAAAATGTTTATAGTCTGTGTTTAGCAAAATTTGTTGCCTTGATTTAATATACAAGTGTTGATGGAAAGCTTAAAATGCGTCATTAAATATCAAGAATAACCCGTGGATATAATCAGTGTATGGGATGCATAATTACCGACAATTAGATTTAAAAATAAAAATCAAACCCAGTTTTCATTAGCTTATATCATCAATTACATATCAAACACCTCAAGGTACAGACGTGCATCGAGTTTAAGCAGATGAAGAGTTATGAAAAGATTGATTAAAATTCAGATCCCCAAACCCTGTATAAAAAGCATACAATACTCACGATCACTCGCCGACTCGCTACTAAGTGTTTAATGGACGCGCTCTCACTTTTATACTCGCCGAACGTTCTAAGATTGTGACGATCTAATGACGTAATAATGGACCACACGGCGCTCAATTAACTCAAGAATTTGCAGTGACGTGGGACCAAGGCTGTTTTGTTGGATTAAAACTTAACTTGCAATACATATACAAAGAGTGACTAACCATTTTTAATTCATAATTACACAGCTCTGTTTTAATTTTGTAAAGATGTTTACGACAACCATCAGAGCTCTTTATTTATAGCCAGATATTATAGATATTTTTTATTTAGAACATTTGTAGCTGTTTAAAGGGAGCAACCGAAGATACAGATCAAAGCAGGGTATACAATTTATTATAAAGTATAAACTAACAGACCACTCCACCAAACTTGGTCAACAAATATAACAATAAAAGCACATTTCTGATACCGAATATAATTCACAAAAATGCCCCTGTATGAGTTCTTGTTTTTGATATTTATTACATAGCCTACGGTAGGCTAGAGCCAGTTAAGCAAAATCAGACGTGGAAGAATATTGTTTCCCCTCGTACCAGGAGCTGAAACATTAATTGATGCAAAACAAACGAACTGCCCCGTTATTCGGTGTGTGTGAATGAGATATTCGGTGTCACTGTAGGCGGAGCATCCATGAATATCCCGCTATATGAGTTTTGTGTAGCAACTCTGGGAAGTAGAAAAACTAGAAAAATGCGACTGCTATTACTTATCTTTGTTATATTAAATAATTATATTTAGGGTTAGGGTTAGAGTGTCTCTTTAACCAGAACTGGAAAAACAAATAAAATTATATGAAAAATTTTAACTAATATCAGTATGGCGGCAAATCAGTGTTTTAACCCTTTGAAGCACAAGCTAAGCAAACTCCTTCTAATGCACAACATGGGTCCCAAGTAATTTCATTCATGGCGGAGTATTTCTTTGCTGAATCTTTGAAAGAAATGTATTTTATTATTTATTAATTGCAGGTATTTATTAAAAATCTTGTTTTTGATTTCCACAAATCAAGATTTTTCTTTTTATTAAGAATATATCTTTTTATATCTTTATATATATTTTTATATCTTTTCTTTTTTATTTAGTTTTTGTATTTCTACATCAATTTTGCACACATGGGTCTAAAATGACATGCATTCATTCATATGTTATTTCATTGAATATGTTGTTTCATTTTCACTGAATCTTTGAAGGAAATATATTTTATCATTTATTTTTAAGTGAGAACATATTTACTGCAGAAAACTATTCACCTGCCACACATTTTACAATTCAACACAGCTGCTTTTGTATATTTGATGCATATAATTCTTATTATATCTCATACGATATATTTCATTTATATTTTTGTCATAAATCAATGCTCTTGGTCACCCTTTATGTCTGTCAGTGTTCCTAAAAAAGTGACAGTTTTGGACATACAAAGTTTCTGTCCAATAGTGACGATATATAATACCATATAAGTACGTAATATATAATTTATATAAGATATAAGTACATACTTGATCAACGGTTTGATGTACATTTGAAAACGGTTGATGTACATTTGTTGTGCTTTTGATTTTCTTTATAAAGAGGGTAAGCTGGTCCACACTAAAATTTCTGAATTGGTTGTAGAGAGGCAGCATACAGAACAGGATGAGGCGATTCTCAGTCCTGATTCAGAGTCTGAAATATCTGATGCTGATGACCTACACTGTGTGCCACAGAGTCAATCTGGAGTTGTAGGTGTAAATCCAGTTCCACTAGATGAAGACATCGAAGAGTTGTCTGAAAAGACTTGTCTGATGTGAAGAGGAAACTCAGACCCAGTCCAATAAATTCTCAGGGCAGAAGCTGCAGGACCTGCATCTGCAACAGATATTCCACCCAAAGGTGCCTGGGCATTGCCTGGGTTGGGGATTTGAAGGGTGGTGATACAAAAATGATTATTATTCAAAAAGTAAGAAAGGAAAGAAGAAAATAAGTATTTGTTCATTGAGGAATACCTGGAATAGTGAATAATGAAGTTAATTTCTTGCGATATATGCAATATAGAAAATAAAAAAGGTCACTTTAGACCAATGTTGTGAATGTCCAAAACTGTTTCTTTTTAGGAACACTGACAGATGTGACCAAGAGTGACCAAGAGCATTGATTTATGGCAAATAATATAAATGATGAAATATAATATTAAGCTTATTGTATGAAAAATAATAATACTAACATGCATCAAACACAAAAGCAGCCGTGTTGAGTTGTGAAATGTGTGGCTATATGGAGATAGAAGGTTTCCACCCGACAGCGACGATATATACAATATTGATGTAATATAAATGTATGTAATATTTCAACTTTTATTTTGTTGCCCTAGCTAACATTAGCTAGCTAGAATAGAATAAGTCAACATCAAGCAAGCTAATAGTAGTGGACATGTTTCTCCTTCTCACTAATAATGGATTTCAAGGTTGAACATTGGCCTAACATTCAAATATTATGTCCAGTTATCTTTCACAAAATATCAAATATTTTCTGTGGAGAAAAAAAAGAGTTATATTCATTAAATATACAAAATCAGCTGTGTTGAGTTGTAAAATGTGTGGCAGGAGAATAGTTTTCTGCAGTAAATATGTTCCTACTTGCAAAAATGTGCAAACATCAAAGGTTTCTCTATGGGTCATGTGTGCAAAATTGATGTAGAAATACAAAAACTGTGTTTTTTTATGAAATTAATAAAGGAAAAATAAAAATCATGATTTGTGGACATTAAAAACAAAATATTTAATGAATACCTGTAATAAATAAATGATAAAATAAGTTTCTTTCAAAAATTCAGCAAAGAATCACTCATTCTTGACTGAAATTACATAGGAAATGAATGC
This sequence comes from Opsariichthys bidens, assembly GCA_037194245.1. Lineage (NCBI taxonomy): Eukaryota > Metazoa > Chordata > Actinopteri > Cypriniformes > Xenocyprididae > Opsariichthys > Opsariichthys bidens. The sequence continues at coordinate 17,440,286 of CM074292.1, read as the reverse complement.
GGGTCATTTTAGACCCATGTTGTGCATTAGAAGGGTAGTGATTCAAAAATGATTTTTATTCAAAAAGTAAGAAAAGAAAAATGAAAATAAGGATTTGTGATGATCAAAAACAAGTTCATTGAGGAATACCTGGAATACTGAATGATGAAATCAATCATTTCTTGCAGAGATATAGAAAATAAAAACTCAGCCACGTCATTTTAGATCCAGGTTATGCATCAAAGGGTTAAACGATTTGTTTAAAACGTCATTCAGAAACAAGCAAGTGTCAAAATGAGTCGTTGAGTCATTTATTAGAACGATTTATTTGAAAGAAGAAGAAGAAGAAAGGCGGATTCATTCAGTAACGAATCATGACTGTAGCTCGGAGACGCTCTGTGGATTTGTTTGGAACTATTTTCGTTGGCGTAATAAAGAAAACACAATTTTCTGAGTCAAAAATGTAAATAATCTAATATTGTTAGTTTCTTTTTATACGAATTAAGTACGCGTTGGAGCTGTTTTACAAGAGATTCAATGTAAAACTAGAGTGCAGAACTCATTCAACTTAATTGACTGCTTTCCCAGCCGACATTATCTGTGGGTCATATCCAGGCATGGGTTCCACGTGGGCATGGGTTGAACATGGGCAATTTATGTGGGTCCCATTTAGGTATGCCCGTGTTGGCTGATAATATGGGACCTTCATAGGACCTATGTGGGCAAAATAATTTCATGCTTAAAATATATCTTTATACATTTAAACTTTTGAAATTATTAAATGTGGCTGATAGTCACTTTTATAGCCTACAAATAACAAATAATATCACAGATAGGATCTGATCAATTGATCAATACAACTTTTTAAAGGCATTATTTTCTATTGTGACATATCATTTTGTTGAATGATCAATATTACAAAGTTCACCTGCCTATGAATTTATCAAAAATGTATTTTATTTCCAGTTTGCATAGTTGGGAATGAGGAAAAACAACAAATGTCACATGACCTAGTCACACCACCTGACGACATGAAGCTTGACAAAGTAGTCCTGCTTCGGTTGTTTTTAATTATGATTTATTTTTCACATAATATCATTTCATGTCATATAATCTTTGCCAAAAATAAGCGGAAAATACTACAACTATAAAGATTTTAAATATTCAAACTACAAGAGTTCCCGCCCAGGCGCAAGGATATTTTTTTTTTCAAAAGCAAAGCGGCGCCGGCGCAGCAGAAGTCTGAGTCGTTTCTGGAAATTTCGAGGTCGTGGATGCAGAAAATAAGCCGGTAAAATCAATATTTTCTAAAGATTTTTCTGTGTTTTTAAGAATAGCGAACTTTGTTTTGGGAAATGAAATGACTTTAGAACTAATGTAACGTTAGCCGTTAAACTAATTTTTGGCACTTTGTAAATTACCTCGAGGCCTATATTGGTGAGGCTTAAAACTGATGAAATGTTTTTTGACAGTAGGGGGTAGTTTTGTTTTGCATGTCATTAATCAAGTCACATTCCCATTTTTATAGATTTTTTGGTTTATTGATGCTTTTTGTGGCTATATAGCCGCCTATTTCACGTGAGGCAAAACTGCATTTCCACAGCAGCCGATGAGTAACACCGCTATATAATAACCACTTTTTAATGGCATGATTCTGAATTGTCAAGGTATCCGACATAAGATGCCAATCCAAACGCTGAAAAAGTATGTTTTTGAAGACAAGGGGTAACGTTACCTTTAATTATTCAGCTAGGTAACAGTCCCGCTGCTGGGCATCAACAAATGCATTAAAAGACTGCAATGATAATGTCCTGACTTTGAGGCCATTAAAGAGTTTATTTAGACCTATTCACGTGTCAGTAGATGCACTTTTATGTGTTTTTATTGTCTTTAGTTTTATAACCAATCACACAACTTTATGAATGCAGTGGCCAATCAGAGATGTTTTAGATTACTCACCGCTGACTTTTTTTGTATGTGTACTCATCCTGCTCTGTTGTAAATTGAAAAGTCCTTTCAGTGTATACTGATTCAGAGGTTTAATTTAATGAATTTGAACGTTTTTAATACTCACCAAATCTGCATTTTATAAGATCAAAAAAATGTAAATGTTTGTAAAAAGTAAAATGTTTGTATTTGCTCTGTTTTCTGTTTGAATACGTTTTAAAATGTAATCCATTCCTGTGATGCAAAGCGGCTTTTTCAGCAGCCACAAGACTATGAAGCAGCAGAACTGTTTTCTTCAGTGATGAATTACTGAGCAGCAAATCGGAATATTAGAATGATTTTTGGAAGTGTCATGTGGCACTGAAGACTGGAGTAAGGATATTTTACAACATATTTAAGTATAAAACATTTTAAATTGTGAAAATATTCACAAACACTATGACAATTATTGCTATAATACTTTCTTTGCTGTATTGATCAAATAAATACACCCTTAGTGACCATACCAGACTTCTATCAATCATTTATAAATATTAATTTTGACAGTCTGTGTGTCTAAAGTGCAATATTGCCTGCCCACTTTGTTTTTCCAGAGGGTTTTTTTTTCCAATTAATTTTTCTGTTCTTATTTCCCATAGGAAAGAAAAAGTCTTCAGTAATGGTAGCCAAGAAGCAAATAATCCAGCTACAATGTCAATCACATGACACACTATTGTACACACTTTTATTTAATACGTTTTATTAGACAAACCACCAACTGTTTTAATACCTTAATTGACAGAAAACGAACTGTTATATAGCTCAACACTGCTTATTGTTAAAATCAGTATTCCCAAAGTCTGGGTTGCAGCAAGACTACGGGATAGACAGTCACCAGGGGCCTCGTTTATAAAAATTTCTTTAGATTTCAATCTGATGTCCCCTTTGAGAAACTATGTACTGAAAGGATTAGGAAGTTTTAGCAGTGAGTCTTTGAGCAGCAACTCTGAGCCTGGGGTGTCCATGATAGGCAGCATCAATAAAAAAAAAGGGACAAAGAAATTAACAATGACCAAAAAAACAATGTACACATACCCAGGCAATAATATCACAAGATGCAAATATTGATACCTTAACCTTGGTGCTATCAGAGATGGCCAGCCTCACAAGATGCCAAGAACTGGAGTGTGAGGGACCGAGTGGTCAAGAACAAGGAACACAAGCTTCTACTAGAAAAATGGATCGTTATTTATACCCCCCAAAATAAGAACTTTACAAAATCATAAGTTGCTACAAAAACCAAACAAATCAAACAAAAACAAAAAAATGACCCCCTCAAATGAACAAAACAACAGCTTATAAAGGAAAGGATGGGACCATTACAAATTAAGAGGGAAATCAATTAAACTTTACATTTGACACATAACATTAAGTAAATCAAAATCAAATCAGACATAGAAACATACTATATCTAGATAAAGAAAAACCGAATTCTACTAAAATTAATCAGGACAGACATCAACTTTCTTCCTCCCCCGGGAAACTGAAGCGAATGGTAGGTCCAGGCGGAACCAATAACCCATAAATTCTGTTCCTGCCCGGACTCCAGTTTTCGCCACACCAGGACGCGGCTGCCTCGGACTATAGCAGAACATAGATATCCATATGTCTATGATAGCAGAAGACCACGGTAAACTTAAACTCAAAATAGAAACCAATATAAGAAACGGATACAATGTAATTTGTGTGCACTCCAAATCAGTAACAATGTAAATTAAATTGTGTTCTAAATGTAAACCAAACAATAAAGAATTAATGAATATTGTTCGTTTCGTGTGATTATTAAAAGCAATCACACTGAAGCCAAAATAAATGTTTAAATACAGATTAACATTAAATGAATAAACATCCTTGTGTAGATGTGATGTATGTGTAATACATAGACATTACCACTCCTGTGTGGCCACCACTCGGGCCGTCACATGGAGGGATGGAGAGGCCACTCGTGTCACACTTTCTTGGTGGCCGTGACAGTGCTTTTGTCTCCACAACTAATGGGATGACCTAAAACATTGTTTATTTTCTAAATACAATACAGTACAAATTTAACTGTTCATAACTTGCCATCTCTAAACGCTTTTTGTTGATCTTGGGTACCTGGCTTAAACAAGCTGTGGAGAAGGAGCCTGTCCAGAGTCCTCTCTTCAGGATCGGGATGTGATCGACATTGATCAAATGGCTGCATTCTTCTGCAGAAAGATGGAAAAAATCCAGCATTATGGCCTTCTCTTATATAGCCACACGGCTCAGATGTTATTATTTTATTTATTTATTTAGTATAATGCAGAATTACCATTTGGCCTTGTTTAAGGTCTCATCTCTAGGCAGACACCACAGCCAGTCCTTGATCTTGTTCAGATCAGTGTGGTCTGGAAAATAGCCTCACAAGATAGCTGGTGTGGTCTGGAAATATCCAGCAGCAGTACTTTTTAAGTTTGAATTGATAGAGCACGTTCTCTCTGTATCCATTAGTGTGTGAAACGCAACACTAGTGTTAAAGTCCCAAACTACAGCTAAAGGTGTTGTACAGTGTTTCATACAGCAGGTCTCCACAGCCAAAATCAATTGAAATCAGACTGAGAGGAGATATGGAGAGCAGTCTACTGTACTTACAATGTCAATGTATTCCATGTTTTTTCACTTTCCTGGCAAATTTCAGTGCCACCTATCAACAAAACCAAATAAATTAATACGTCATTCAAACGTATTACTCCTCAACAGACAAGTACATTTTTGTGGATATACATAGACATTCAAATGTAGTTGGTCCTCCTTTGCAGCTAAAATAGCTTTCCAAATGATTTTGTAGTGTTTCTGTGGGAATATTTTCCAGTATAGCATTTGTAAGAGGAGCGTTGGCGGATTTTACGCACAAATATATTTTGTGGTCGCACACATTACATTTAGGGAGCACTTTCGAGCCTTGATTTATGATTTTTACCATCTGAATCTAACCATATCATGACAACACATGGAAAAGCCAGCTGTATGTTATCATGTTGATTATTGTGCATTTTGCCCCAACAGCAGGTGCACTTTTTACCCCAAATACCATACATTTACATATTCTTCTGTTATTGAAAAACTGTTGCTTGAATTACCTTGAACAAAACTGAAAATTATTAAGAAGTCTGTCTGAAAATACAAATACTAATTAAATCGATTCTTATTTACTTAAATCAACCACTTAATCTACTTAAACCAAAAACATTTAACAAAAAGACATCAAATATGAGATCAAGCTACCGCAGAATCAAATTTGCTCGTCAAAGATCAGACAAATTTGCAGGTGCATCTTAAGAAGCGGATGTTTTTGTGCCATCTAGGAAAATAAAATCGGAGGTACTTTGAGCCCTGTTGTTCTCTATTATGTTTCTAACAGTCCTCAAAAGGACATAGTCATCATGTTGCAATTTTGAATATCTATTTTCTTCATCCTCGCTTTCACTTTTTGGCTCATTGAAAAAGCTCACTGGCCATTACAGTATTATTGGTTGCATTTTTCTCACATGGCCACATGAGGGAGCAATCATTTTTTACTATCTGGACTGGGTAGGATCCCAGAAGGATTGCCTGACTAGGGCAAAATAGCATAAACAATTACAACTTAAAAACTGTAACAAGCCAATGTTGTCCTATTTGTTGGTATGTGACAAATGACCATACATTATTATTTCTTTCAATATTTTATATTACGTTCATTCTTAAAAATAAAATGACATTAAATCATTGGATTTGATGAATATGTAGGATGTGTTTTTCCGTAAAATTAATGACTTGCCTATGAAAACTACCACTGCAGAGATAAAGATGGCTGTTAATTGTCGTTTATGGGCTACTGCATATTTACCACTATATATTAAACCATTTTGTTTAATGTCACTTCAGATGATCTGTATGCTGATATCATGCAGACTTGAGAGTTGAACAGATGATCCTTCAGCATTGCTCAAACAGAACTGAAGTGTTTACACAACACAAGCTCAATATGGTCCATTAATTGTTTTGAAATGAAAAAAATATCAAATGCTCTTTTGATGCCTATATTGAGTTAAAAGCAGTTTCTGATATCTGACAAAGGTTTTCCTGCAGTTTCTCATGTAAACGACATTTGTTACATGATCATTTGTCTCTTTGTAATATTCTGTACATTGACATAGAGACAGAGACAGGTGTCTTACCATTGTGTAACATGAACCATTACAGCAGTGACCTTAAATGTGGTTTTAGTCTTTGCTTGGCTTACACAAACTACAGTGATGGTCCTTCTCATAGACTGGGTCCATCCACTGATGATCCAAAGATTGTAGTAACTTTCTGGAGCATCAGATGTTTAAAATAAGTCAAATAAAAACATTACAACCTTTTCATAACGTGAAAAAACCCAGCAAACATTGGTCCTACAGCAACGTCGTGTCCCTGGCCAAAAATAGTCGCAGTTGGACAGCATAAAAATAGCAAGCTGTTTTGACTTTTAATCATTCTCAGGATATGAACTTATATCAACAATTACATTTTCACTAGTTTAAATGTTAATTCCTGATATCAGGAATTAGATTTCCACTAGTAACAATGACCATTTTTGATATTAGGAATTACATTTCCACTAGTACGTTAAAACTTGATATCAACAATTCAATTTTCACTAGTTAAAATGCAAATTTTTGATATCAGCAATTAAATTTTCACTAGCAATTCTTGATATCTGTATTGTATTTTCACTAGTGAAGTCTCACCATAGGATGCCATTCACACTCGATTGCTGATATCAAGAATTGATTTCTTAGTTGAAATTCCAATTTTACATATCAGGAATACAATTCTTTCTAGTAAAAAGTGAATTTCTGATATCAACAATTAGGCCACATTGTTACCAGTAAAAAAAAAAAAAAAAAAAGCAAATTACTAATATCAAGAATTCAACATCAGGAATCAACATTTTAAGTAGTGAAAATGTAATTGTTGATATCACAAGCTCATATTCTGAGAATGATTAAAAGTCAAAACGGCTTGCCATTGCATAAATCTGTAAATATATGTAACACGTTTGTACAATTCTCTGGGGTTGCATGTATAGTTTTAGCTATAAGTAGTTCAATATATTATAATGAATTGATTAATTAATAAATAAGATGACGTCAAAGATCTCCCTTCAAATTTCACTTTGAACTCTTTGTCAACTATGACGGGACTTGTTGGAGGAACGTGTTTTCAACGGCAATTAAACGTCCAAATGTTTGCTGGGAAGGCTTTTACAACGTAGTAGTTTATAAAACTAACACAGATATAAAAATATAACAACATTAACATAATCAGATTCGGTCGAATGTCATGTTTATTTAAAGAAGATGAGGATATTCTCTCAATTCAAGTGACCTTCGCGGACTTTTATTTTGAAGAGGAAAACTTTTATTTTAAAACAACATTGACGTCCCTCACTTGCACGACCTCAGCAGCGTTGGTGAGAGTGTCAACATGTTTTGGGGAATCCATGAGAAACATGACTAAAGATTAACGTTATTAAGCAATCTGTCCAAATGACGTTAGACAGACGGTTTCAGAAAACTTGGTGAGCTTGTTTTCTATTCCAGATTGCCAGTTAACGTTTCTTATTTTGTCTGATTTCTGTGATCGCTCTGAAGTGAATTATGAACTGATGTGGAATAATGTAATTGGTTAGTAATGTATAGTATACCATGATGGCATTTCCGCACTTTTTTTTTTTTTGTTTAAACTAATTCTGTAGTGGCTAATACCAGATGTTATTATTACAGGTTTATTGTAGTAACTATTAAAATGTTAGTCAATTAAAATGACCTAAACTTGAAGTGACCAATCATTTCTCTTCAATCCATGCTGCACACATTTATCAGTAACTACAAACTAGCCTAATGAGTGACAGCTTTATTTAGGCTAAATGTGCAACTTCGTTGTTTGACATAATTGCATATGGAGAATATTAATAATAACTATATCCCATATTTTGTATATTAATGTTACCTTGATAATGATTCTACCTTGTAGAAAAGATGCTCATATGATATAGTTACTTAATTTCCTAAAGTTTACAATAACCTTTTTGAAGCTTTTCAAGCTCTTTTTGGCCTAGTGGTGAGCGAGTCGGGCTTGTAATCTGAAGGTTGCCGGTTCGATTCCCACGCCGGCAGGAATTGAAAGTGGGGATTGTGAATAAACACTTCTCTCCACCTTTGACTAAAGTGTCCTTGAGCAAGACACCTAACCCCTTGCTCGCCTTGTAAGTCGCTTTGGATAAAATGATGAAAAATGAAAAAAAAAAAAAATGAAAATAGATATCCTCTGCTCTTTTTACAGAATAAGTTCTACGCTACAGAAAAAGGAAGATGGGTTCGACTAGAGTTTTTCCTATTCTTCATCATGTTGCTGTTCTTTTTCCTATACACAGAACAATGGCTTTAAGACATTCCCTTTGTAAGTGTACGGTAAAACTACGCTCTGCTTCCCTCTGCACCCTCCAACAGACGAGATCTGTCTCAGCAGAGGCTGCCATAAGCCAACACATTTCAGACTTGACTGACAGGGAGAAAAGACTACTGACCAAGCTTTATGATGGACTCATCGGGGGTCAAAGGGCTGCTCTCGCTGAATCTATAACCCTCGTGGAAACCCAGCATCCGAGGAAGAAGGAGTTAGCCCAGGTTCTGCTTCAAAGAGTGCTGGCATTCCGTCCGGAGCAGGAGAGACGCAATGGTGGAAAGCCAGTGGCCTTCAGAGTTGGTCAGTAAGGTGATGTGAACTACAGGAGTGAAACTGAACCGTGTTGCTGTTTGCATGAGTGCCTTCAATCACCTCTCTGTACGTGTGACTCTGTACAGGACTGTCTGGTCCCCCTGGTGCTGGAAAGTCTTCATTCATTGAGGTCGTTGGGAAAATGCTGACAGGAACAGGACATAAAGTGTCCGTTCTGGCTGTGGATCCTTCCTCGTGCACAACTGGAGGTGAAGCGACGCTCTAATTTCCAATAGACATTTACCTAAAGATGATGATGCCAATTTTATCTTGGTGCTACAGTACATATATTAGCATGTTTAATCTACAATACATGAATTTCTGAGTCATTTTTGCAAGAAGGTTTTTTTTTTTTTTCACAAATTTTCAGCACTATAATTTTCTTCATATTTTCATGGCAATTGTTATTTTTTAGTTCTGAATCTGTTCTCTTTCTCTCTCTCTCTCACTCACACACACATTTTATATATATATATATATATATATATATATATAATATAATATAATATAATATAATAATATATATTATTATTGTATAAATTTGTTTGTTTATTTTTTATCTCTTAAGTCTCTTATGGTCACCAAATCTTATTGATCACAAATACTGCAGAACAGTAAAAAAAAAAAAAAAAAGTAATATTGTGAAACATTATTTCAATTTAAAACGTAAAACTGTTTTTAATGTATTTTAAAATATAATTTATCAGCAGCCATTAATCCAGTCTTAATATTCATATATATATATATATATATACACACACATCAGTCTTCAAAGTTGCAAAAAAATAAAAATGTTGTTAATGTTGATACCAATTGTTATTTAATTAATTAATGCATAGTATTAAAGCAAAGTATAATATAACTGTATAATATAATCGCATGATAAATTGCTAACCTTTTATGCAGGTTCGCTGATGGGAGACAAAACACGAATGACAGAGCTCTCCAGAGACATGAACGCTTACATCCGACCATCTCCCACATCAGGAACCCTCGGTGGTGTGACCAGAACCACCAATGAAGCCATAGTCCTCTGTGAGGGTGCAGGCTATGACATTGTATTAGTGGAAACCGTAGGTAAGCTTTTGTTCCAGGTTTTCATAGTATTTGATTTGATTAACTTTATTAATCCCAAAGGGAAATTCACATGTCAGAGCAAGTTCACCACACAATACAAAAATAAAAGAGAAAGAGAATAAGATACCGCACAGTACGCTATTTCATACAGCCTCCCTTGTTTCAAGCATCATAGTACGCTCTACACCATGTTTTACAAATTCAATTTAAAACATCTATATCAGTCATCTAATATGACATTGATTATATAATCTAATTGCTGTTGGTAAAAAATGACTTTTTATATCACTTTATATCGTTCCTGAATTAAGCTAAAACGGCTAAAAGTACTCACACAGGCTTGAACTGTTTCATGAAGAAAACGGTAACATCAAAAGTGGGCAACACAGCCCACCACAGAATCTGCCTTTTTTTTAAATCAGCTTATTTTTTTGAGCTCATTTACAATTTTGAGAAATGCTCATCTTAAAAACATTGGTGCATGCAAAGTAACTTTAGTTTAAATGCTTACACAGGTGTTGGTCAGTCTGAGTTTGCTGTGGCTGACATGGTGGATATGTTTGTGCTGCTGATCCCACCAGCAGGGGGCGATGAACTACAGGTATACACTTTTCCATCACTTGATCACTGTTGCCTTAAAACAGGGGTTCTCAATCAGGGGACCGGGGGCACTCTGCAACAGACCTGGAAAGTATTCCAAAAAGTATTTTCTCCATTGGCATTTTTAATTGGAATTGGAGTCAAACCGTGATTGGAATTATCTGAACTGATTCTTGTTTGTAAACAGTTTTGCTGAAAGTGGATTAAATTGTATTTTTTAAAAAGGGAATCAAAAGAGGAATTATTGAGATGGCTGACTTGGTGGTGGTTACAAAATCAGATGGAGAATTGGTTGTTCCAGCTCGGAAGATACAGGCAGAATACACAAGCGCCCTGAAGTTACTTCGAAAGAAATCCAAAATCTGGACACCAAAGGTGTGTGATTTTATAATCGTGCTTTACATTCCCATCTTGCACATATACAACAATAACTCAAATGTAATTAATTCATTGTAATTAAATATAAGATGACCATCATATCTGTAAGTCTTGATTTTGTTTTGGGGTGTCTACTGTTGCAGCATCTCTTGATCAATCGTTATCTTGAGCAAAATAAGCAAGCTGACATTGACTTTTCTTTTATTTTGAATGGATACAAATGTCATTTACATATTTCAGTTTGTCAAGAGATTTGCATATGTCTATATGTGCTCTAGTACCTAAGATTGAATCTGGAAATAATTAGTACTCGGATGCCTTGTGTGTAATTTATAGCAAAAAATCTAGAATTAATTCAATCTCAAAGATTCGTTTAAAGATGTTATTACTCTACCACCTGCGTGACCTCATACACCAACATGGTTGAACGACAGGTTTGCAACAGTACGGTTTCGGTAAACAGTCGTGACTAGCCAGTTGATTTGTTCAATGATATATTGTACTATGGTAGTGAAGCAGCGAGCTACGTCGTTGTATGGGAAATGCACCCCTGTTTAATTCCGGTCTCTATGATGCCCCTCCATCCGAAAAGCGCAAAATTCTCTGATTGGTTGGCCGGACCAGTGCCCTTTACCATAACTGCGAGTTTCAACACACTACTTATGCCATTTAACCAGACCTCACCTTTTTTTTTTTTTTTTGTGTATGTGCCTTGCGAATGAATTATTTTAATGAGGAATATTGTGACGTGTATGTTTCCGGAAGAACACTTGACTACAATTGAGGCATTTCAGGAAGTTCAGGAAATGTGCTTATTGATGTAGAGAATAAATTCCTTTGGAATCGACTTTGTGTTTTGTAATTTTGCATAACTTTTTCATCCTCAACAGTGATATTACACTCTAAAATAAAGTGGAGAGTTTAAAAAAAGCATCAATTTTTTGAAGAAATCCGAGAGCTCTCTGACTCCTCCATAGACGGCAATATAACCACCACTTTCAATGTCCAGAAAGGTAGTAAAGACATTGTTTAAACAGTCGATGTGACTGCAGTGGTTCGACCTTCTCTTAAACGGTTTACGTTCAGCTCTTCCATGTTCTACGTCAGAACGCCGGCTCACTATTGACCGATGCGGTTCACGTGAGCAGCATGACGTATGCGTGTGAGGCTGATGCAGAATCTGATGAATCTGCGTTCTGACGTAGATCACGGAAGCACTGAGCATAAATGACGTAAGGGAATGAGAATGCATAACAAAAAGGTTTATGGAAAATGTATCACAGTTTCCACAAATATATTAAGCAACTGTATTAAACTGAAGTCAACCATGAAAAATATAAGAAATGTTTCTTAGGCCAAAGTCAGCATATTAAAATGATTTCTGAAGGATCATGTGACATTGAAGATATGCAGTAATGGCTACTGAAAATTCAGCTTTGACATAACAAGTAAAACTTCAAAATGTACTGAAATAGAATACAGTTTATTTTAGTAGTATATATATATATATATTAAAATAAACCGACCACAAACTATTGAATGGTAGTGTTTATAGCCCTGTCTTTATTTGATCACTTTTGCTTCTTCACCTCCTTCCCATATAAGAATTACTTGCACGTTAAAAAAGCATTATATATATTCTGTTCATAAGAGCCTTCTTAGCTAGTAGAGTCTGTGTTGTCATTTCCCATCATGCTCTGCTATGAGTTTTCAAGTCTTTCCTCTTTGTTCCCTCACCCCCAGTATTACTTGTACCCACAGGGCACAGAGCCAACATAGGTAGCCCTTTGAATGGCTAAATGCTGCCTCATGCATTTCACTGATTAGAGGCCACCCACATGGATGAGAACCGCTAAAACCTTTGTCTCTTCTCTGCAGCATGATTTCTGAGCTCCATCCCTGTACTGGAGGATGTGATAGTCATATTGATTTTTTTTTTTTTTTGCCCTCCTAAAGACCTTTTTTGTATATAGGTCTTTTACTGAAACCAAGGATGGAGTGACATGTGGGCGAACACCCTTTACATTTCTTCATTCTGGCTGCTTATATGTAAAGCAAATGCCCGGTTCCATTAGCTTTTACTTTTTTTCTTCTTCTGGTTATTTTTATCTTTCTATTTAGTCTTTAGTTATCCATATCTCCACCAACACATTTTATATGCTTTCTCTCTCTTTTTCGCCCCCCTCCCTCTCTTTCCCATATGCGGTCAGGTGGTCCGCATATCTTCTCAGACAGGGCAGGGTGTGCCTGAGCTGTGGGATACCATGCTAGAGTTCCGGGATTCGATGCTGAGCAGCGGGGAGCTCCGAGCACGACGGCAGAAACAGCAGAAGGTGTGGTTGTGGAATCTGATCCAGGAGAACGCTCTAAGCCACTTTCAGCAGCATCCAGCGGTGCGTGCCGAGCTCCCGGAGCTGGAACGAAGGGTCACGTGTGGAGATATCTCACCCGGTCTTGCTGCTGACCTCCTTCTAAAAGTCTTCTCCTCCACACCATGATGGAAGGCCCTTCCATGGGAAACTATAAGCCAAGGTGTGTTGGAAAGGGAATAATAGGGAGATTGAATCTTACAAACTTCGATTTCTTATAATTGTGTTCACCTGTTTTTAAAGGATTTTAATAACTGATGACATCTGATAATTATTTTAGGTGAGATAAATGTCATTCATTGTTTCTTACAAAGTTGGTGAAATTGTATTCAAAGAAAAGGAAATTAAATGATTAATAATTGTTTCACCCTATGACCTGAAATCTGTTACTTTCACTGCACTGAACAATAAAAGATTATATTCTGGCCCATCTGGGACACTGAATTTGAAAGTGAATTTTTATTTGATTTTTACTTGCTTGCAAACATTTACACTCGTCACATAAAATAAATACATTTTTAGAAAAATATATTCTTAATACAGTAATATGTTATAAACATTTAACATTATAATAATTTTGCCTTTTTTAGACTATCCTTTGATTGCCTTTTTTAACATAAATATAGGCCTATTTGGTTTTTTTTTGGTAACTCTTTACAATAAGGTTCATTAGAAAAACAGTTAATGTATTTACTAACATGAACTAACAATGAGCAATACATGTGTTACTGTATTTACTGATCATAATATTAAATACATTTTAGTAAATAATATTTACTAAAAAATGGCATTTGGTTAAATGCATTGCTGTTAGGTTGATATTTTTAATATAATTCTCACCATTAAAAATTTATCAAAGCCATCTAGTTAATGTTATCTGGTCACATATTTAAATGAGAAGACTTTGCAACAGTTATGTTCAATACATCCTAGAAAACGAAATATTTAAAGTCACCATGCATGAAATCAAAATAGGCAATTATTATTTTTAAGAAATATTGTAGTATTTCTTATGAATGATTAGTCAGTGCACATCATTACTATTCATGTGTCCTCGTAATCTTTAAACAAAATAAATTGAGTTTACTGGCGGGAGGCTGGGACAAACTGTCGCTCATATGAAATCACAGCCATAGAAAACCACAACGATCCAATCAATTCCCGATGGACAAAATCAAGTCCCACCAACGTTATTTGTCTCACTCAGAGAAGAAAAGACTATCACAACTTCCATTTCAAACCGACTTCATGTTTGATAATAAGATATATGATGGAGAGATCTGTTATCTTTTGGGGGGAAAAGCATGTCCTCAAAAAGATCTTTGACCTTTCCTTTACATTAGGAATATATTGTTTTATATTCATGTATAAAATTTAAATAGAAGCCCTATGTACTGTACAGACTTGCCATGTAAAAAAAACAACAACAGCAAAAAACAAAGAAGAAAAGAATTTCCCTGTCATTAAAAAAAAAACTCTGTTGATGTTCACCTTTAATAGTCATGTGGTGTTTGTTCCGAATCATCCAGAAGCAGGCCAGAGTTATTTTTACAATTACATTCTCTGCAGGTCAGCTAGTGATATTGCTGATCTTACATCAGAGCTCCAGTATATGAATTTAAATGAGCTCAGTAGAATGTTTTCCAGTAGCTGACGTTCTCTCTGGCTGACACTAGATGGACCTGTAGACCTGGAGAGATCTTTGTCCATTATGTAAATAAGCTCCTCTGCATGCCATTGCTGTTTGTCTCAGCCTACAAGAGTGTGTCGTTGGCCTGCCCCTTACAGACTCAAAACATGCTGACTGCGATTCCAGTCTTGTAGATTCCTGTCCTGAAGTTGTACCACAACTGCGATTTACAAACTCTTGAGAGAATATGCCATGTTGTAACCCAGCATTGTTCTGTTCAATAAATCCCAAGTTCATGTGACCTCATCTCATCGCTATTGTCCTGCAAGCTGTGCGTGTTTGCGTACAGACACGTTCTGCCTCCTGTGCACATGCTTTCTAGTCATTATGCCTTGTGCTTCTGTCTTATGACTCAGACTGGAATGCTTTGTGAATACTGATGAACTCCAAAGACCTGAGGGCCGCCCTCTCCATCAATCACAAATAAAAGCTCTTGGCCTTTCTCTGTAAGCGGAGATACGTTAGATCTGAGAGTCTGCATTGTACCCGCAGAGTCCAGAGCTGTGGTTTGTCTGGAGGAAACCTTCAGTCTATGATATCATGTTGCAGCCTAAACAGTGCATTCACACACATTTATGATTTGGGCAGATATATATATATATATATATATATATATATATATATATATATATAAAAAAACCAATCTGTCCAAATGTTAAATATGTGTGTGTGTGTATATATATACACATATATACACACACACACAAATATACATATATATATATATACACATATATACACATACATATACATATATATATATACACATATACATATATATATGTGTGTGTGTGTATATATATATATGCATGTATTTATATGTGTGTATATATATATGTGTGTGTGTATATATATATATATATATATATATATATATATATATATATATATACATACATACACACACACAGTCGTGGCCAAAAGTTTTGAGAATTCCATAAATATTAGTTTTCACAAAGTTTGCTGCTAAACTGCTTTTAGATCTTTGTTTCAGTTGTTTCTGTGATGTACTGAAATATAATTACAAGCACTTCATACGTTTCAAAGGCTTTTATCAACAATTACATGACATTTATGCAAAGAGTCAGTATTTGCAGTGTTGGCCGTTCTTTTTCAGGACTTCTGCAATTCGACTGGGCATGCTCTCAATCAACTTCTGGGCCAAATCCTGACGGATAGCAACCCATTCTTTCATAATCACTTCTTGGAGTTTGTCAGAATTAGTGGGTTTTTGTTTGTCCACCCTCCTTTTGAGGATTGACCACAAGTTCTCAATGGGATTAAGATCTGGGGAGTTTCCAGGCCATGGACCCAAAATTTCAACGTTCTGGTCCCCGAGCCACTTAGTTATCACTTTTGCCTTATGGCACGGTGCTCCATCGTGCTGGAAAATGCATTGTTCTTCACCAAACTGATGTTGGATTGTTGGAAGAAGTTGCTGTTGGAGGGTGTTTTGGTACCATTCTTTATTCATGGCTGTGTTTTGGGGCAGAATTGTGAGTGAGCCCAATCCCTTGGATGAGAAGCAACCCCACACATGAAGGGTCTCAGGATGCTTTACTGTTGGCATGACACAGGACTGATGGTAGCGCTCACCTTTTCTTCTCCTGACAAGCCTTTTTCCAGATGCCCCAAACAATCGGAAAGGGGCTTCATCGGAGAATATGACTTTGCCCCAGTCCTCAGCAGTCCATTCACGATACTTTCTGCTGAAGATCAATCTGTCCCTGATGTTTTTTTTTGGAGAGACGTGGCTTCTTTGCTGCCCTTCTTGACACCAGGCCGTCTTCCAAAAGTCTTGGCCTCACTGTGCGTGCAGATGCGCTCACACCTGCTGCTGCCATTCCTGAGCAAGCTCTGCACTGGTGGCACTCCGATCCCGCAGCTGAATCCTCTTTAGGAGGCACTTGCTGGACTTTCTTGGACGCCCTGAAGCCTTCTTTACAAGAATTGAACCTCTTTCCTTGAAGTTGCTGATGATCCTATAAATTGTTGATTTGGGTGCAATCTTAGTAGCCACAATATCCTTGCCTGTGAAGCCATTTTTATGCAACGCAATGATGGCTGCACACATTTCTTTGCAGGTCACCATGGTTAACAATGGAAGAACAATGATTTCAAGCATCACCCTCCTTTTAACATGTCAAGTCTGTCATTCTAACCCAATGAGCCTGACATAATGATCTCCAGCCTTGTGCTCGTCAACATTCTCACCTGAGTTAACAAGACGATGACTGAAATGATCTCAGCAGGTCCTTTAATGACAGCAATGAAATGCAGTGGAAAGGTTTTTTTGGGATTAAGTTCATTTTCATGGCAAAGAAGGACTATGCAATTCATCTGATCACTCTTCATAACATTCTGGAGTATATGCAAATTGCTATTATAAAAACTTAAGCAGCAATTCCAATATTTATGTAATTCTCAAAACTTTTGGCCACGATTGTATATATATATTGTTAATTATAATTTGTTAATTGGATCACATGACTTAATTGGTCACTTTATGACTTCATGAAGCACCCCCCCCCCCCCAAAAAAAAAAATGATAAAAGATTGTAAAATTCTAATTAAAAAGATTTTTAATTTCATTCTTTTGAGGATTGTGTTCTTCATTATATCAGAACAGTTGTATAACCATGACAATTTAGACTTTATGGCCCCTAAAAATATCAACATTTTATAAATGCTCATTATAATAGAGATAAAAAGCCTGAATTGCAATTTTAATGTATTTTTGAATAAATTGATAGGGGGAAAAAAATAAACGAGTATCATGTCATAAAGCCACATTCACAGCCAGGCATGCTGAGACAATGTTTGCATTCAAATAAAAAAAGAATAATAAACTCAACAATGGCATGCACTGGGCCCATTTAAAAGAAATGTAACCTTGGCCCACCTATAAAGCAACAGCTCTTTGTAGTTTCACTGATCGCAGTCTCTGCTTGATGCATCTATGCTATTAGCCTTCCTTACATCCACATGTGCTCAGCTGGCTGCCTCGCCGTCTATCTAGTGACTGATGAGCGCGTAAGGCATTTCCTTCAGGGTTGTGAGCTCGGTTTCTGCAAAATAATCCTATGAGTGACAAACTAATGGGACAAGACTGGAAGTGTGGGAGGGGGTAATGCAAACTCCTTTGGCACACTTGGACTATACCGGCAGTCCTTTCAACTGCAACTGAAGTGATTTCAGCCCAGTTGCAATAAGCCTTTTATAATGCCTGTGGCCATATCTGCAATTACAGTATCATTCTGCAGGGTGTTCTGTACTGTTGCAGAATAAGTATTATATATACAGTATACCTCAAAGTGATGGTTTACCCAAAAAATGAAAATTCCAAACCTGTCATTCTAAGCTTGACTTTCTTTTTTTCTTTTTCTTTTGAAGAATGATTAAACTTACAATGAAAGTCAATGGGGTCCAAATTGACACTGGACCCCACCGATTTTCGTGGTATGGACAAAAAACACTGAGGGATTGTTGTGTTCTACAGATACAAATGCATACGGGTTTGCAATGCATTAGTCTGAGTAAATGATGACAGAAGTTTTATTTTTGGGGGAACTATCCCTTTAAGACCGTAAGGGGTCTGCTTTATTTTTAAGCTTTATGGAATGGCAAATGAACAATTTAATACTTCAGATATTGTTTTGTGTGTGCAAATGGACAGCCCCCTAGGCAACCACTCAGAACTGCTTTTGAGAAGAAAAATTCTGCCTCAAAAATGAGAGGAACTCAATTGACCTGTGGTAATATATTTCAGTGAATAATTATTCTTAGTAACTATTGAATGATGGTATCGAATAGTGATGAATTCTTTTGAATAACCTGGTGAAAGGCAGGCTGCCAGTGTTCGCTTAATGAATTCCACCTGGTCTCTGTCCCAAAATCAAGGTTTCATCAGGCCACGGTCCCACTGGTTATACTGTAGCCTAATATTGCGTCCAAAATGTTGATGTCAAAATCAAGCTCTTTACATACAAATGTATTTTCTGGCAGTGCCGAGTGGCCTTTTTTCTGCCTGCCCTCAAGCGGTAACTCAGCATGGCTTGTGTTCTTGATGGTAATGGAGTGTCTTGAGATGGCAGACAAACTCTCCTCAGGCCTCTAAACTCAATCCTTTTTAATCCCAGGTCTAATTGCTCGCTTTGCCAGCCAAAGTGAATTCAGCTGCTGGCTGTCTGTGAGACCAACAGTCCCTCTAGAGCACAATGTAATAACATCATAGATTTACAAAAATTTAATATTTAAACAAAAGACAGGAACATGGCAGCTTGCCTGTCAAAGAGGCCAGCGGCATCCGTACTCATGTTAAGGCAAAAGAAAAAGAGATCTAAAGCCACGTTCCATCCTTTATCCCTCCATTTAAAGTTATTTTTAAGGAAATATTGGGTATGAATATGAAAGAAACAAACTGTACTGTCCTTACACCTTTCTTATATATTGGATATATTAATTAAACACTACATTGTCACCAGCAGAGGAGGCAATTTTTAGAAATAATTTTTTTTTGCAAAGCAAACGAAGTAATTTCATAGTCCACCAACCTCTGAGAACAATTAGCATTTTCGAGCATTATACATGCTCCAAACAAAATTGTTAAGAGTTTGTAAGTTTGTTTTACAATAAATTACTTACTGTAGGCTTACAGTCTCTCAAACGTAAATTATGAGCCGCTTTCAGTGAGTTTTTTTTTTTTTAATTTTTCATTAAGAACTTTCAAATGGTACAAACAAGGAAGACAAAGAAAATCAAACAAACCCCAGGCGCTGCAAGTTAAAGGAAATGAACAAATGTATATGTTTACAAAAAAAATTAAATAAAAAAACATAGGTCAAAACAAGTGAAGCCATACCTCTCTTAAAATAATTTATGTAGAAAGGAAAGAATGGAGAGGTTCCCAAAGGCTCCTGAATTTGTCCTGTGAATGGTTAAGGTCGTAAGTCAATTTCTCCAAAGGCAGAAAAGCTGACAACTGAGAAATCCACTTGGATATAGTTGGGACATGTAGACCATTTCTTAGCCAAGAATATGAGGGTTGTAAACAGAGGGCTGAGTCAAAAATGTCTTTAGGAGTTTTCAGTGAGTTTTTAACTAAAGCTTTGTTTGAAAAGACTCGGCTCAAAAGAACCGTTGGTTCACGAATCAGACATCGTTACAAAGCAGACCAATCAGCCACACCTGGAGATGAACTAATTAAAAGTCTCGCACTACCAGCCGTTGCCGTAGCCAAAGTCCTTTCCAATTTCATTGCTTTTGTTAAGAGCAGATCGACTCTTTCTCATAGTGTCCCCTTTCATCTTCAGAAGACTTTCAGAAAAATGTCAAATCTTGCTGTGCCACACATCCTGAATCCCACAAGAGATAGAGAAATAGCCTTTTACTGACTATTAACTGCACAGAATAATCTGGAATTGAGTGCGCGGACAGCTCTTATGTTTCCTTCCACAGCTCTCTTCGATGAAACAAATTGCCCCTTCCTTCGAAAGGGACGATGCAAGCGACCTTACTGTGTGTACAATCACGGCAAAGACGATACGTCTGGCGTAATGACTACAACAGGTATGATTCATGTTTTAAATTCATGTCTGGGTGCCTTGAAGTCATCGTGATTACAGCGATTGTGACAAGCGATGTTGTTTCGATCGAATCTTTGACTATGTGCGACTGAATCAAGTTGGATTCAAACTGAATCGAGAGCCGTTCGGAACAATTGAAACGGACATCGCCGATTCATACGGTTTTCACCGATGGGGCGAAATGTTACTTTAAAAGCGTATTAACTGAAATGTTACCTGGCGACGGTCAACATCAAACTTTATCAAAATCACGTAACGATACACGATTGCGTAAGTGCGTCATAACGCCCAAGATTGCTGAATCGTTTTAACCGGTTCTTAAAAATGACTTCAAAAGAACCGATACACAGATGAATGGAAATAATTAGGCCTATTATATGCTGATCTACTAAGGTTATTCACAGTTGACTCTTATTTTATTAAGATGATATTTTAATAAAATGTTTTTGTTTTTCCCCTCATTAAAATGGGTTTCTTACATGTATGCTTCTGCATTTATGGCAGAAATGAATAGCTGAAAAACATCTGTATAATGGTTGTGCTCTTGTTTTTGTCCTCTGCTTCACATTTACATCTTGCAGATGCCGAAGTGATTCTTGCCAATGGAACTTCTCACACCAATGAGGACAATTGTCTTGAGGAACTGGAGAGGATCAATAAAGAAATAGAGGCAGTAAGGAGTGAAGTGGAAAAAGAACAAAAAAGACTGTCGCAGTACCAGACGTCGCAGTCCCTCACGCAGGCCGATAATGCAGCTCTTTGCTCTGGGAAATATTTGAGAATCACCAACAGTCAGGCTAAAGACCAGAATGGAAACCGTTTGAAATACAAAAAGCCGGTTTCCTCAAACAGTGGTTGTAAGTATGTGGTTGATCGTGCCAGACCCAAGACTGATTTGGAATATGACCCTTATTCCAATTTCTCTGCAGACTTGCTATCCAGCAGCTCAGTAGAATGTAAGTTAAAGTCAACTGTTAAAGTGGATTTTGAGCATAGTCTGAAGAATGACCGAACAGGAAAAAATAATCAGCTTCTGTCTTCTCATTTCGATGACTCTGACGACGAAGGTACCTTGGTCATTGACATTCCACCTTCAGCAAATGATCAGGGAAAACGTAGGGCCAAACAGAAAGGCAAGAGTACAATGATTAAACCGCTGCATTCACCTGAGGGGAACGGTGCAGTTAATAATGATCTTTTTGGAAATGACCAAACTAAACCCAGGCCGCACAAAGAAAAGGTTTCTTACGATGGACTTCCAAGTCATACAATTTCTTCCAAGGAGAAAGAAAGGATCCTGGCAAAACCTGTGATGACACCGGAACAAGAGTCTTCTGAAGGGGAACTTGTCATTGACGTTTCATCTTTCGAAGATGAACATAAGCTTTCAAAGCAGTGTGAAACAACTATAACCAAAGAACTACTTGACACACCCAAGTTATGTCCTATTAGTGATGGCCCAGCTGATGATGGTAAAGAGGCTAATGAAGGGCCCTTAAATAAACCGGTATCAATTGCAAAGCACTCTGTAAAAGAAACCAAACCTTTTCTGGAGGAACTAAAAGAAGAACCTGTGACTGAACCAATTATCTCTACAAATCTCCAAATGGAAGTGTTTGTTCCACAAAAAGAAGAGAATGTCCTGGATGATATTTCCACATGTCTAAACAATCTAAGAAGTGAGAGTGAGAGGATCAAACGCATTCAAGATGTTAAGATGCTTCCTGTTAGCTCAGTTTATGGAGATGAGGATATTTTCTCACAATCTCCTGCGAGTGTAGTACAAAATGCAACTTTTAGAGCAGAACCACAAATTGAGTGCATCTCAAGCAATCAAAAGTCAAAAATGGTGTCTTCTAAGACCATCTCCCAAGAGCAAGCACATCAGCGATTCTTCCCCATGGTCTCATCTCGGTCCTTTCAAAAGGTTGAAGAGAATGAATGTGGTCCACACTCTCAAAGCCTGGCTGAAACATCTTGGCCAACCATTCAAAAAAGTCCCGTCCAAACATTTGCTCAGAACATGCCTTCATATGTTTCAGAGGTTGACACCAGAACGTTTTCAGCACCATCGACTAGTCAACTCAACCTAAAAACAACTGTGGATTTTGAAAAATTGCCTACATCAGATGCATCATTCCCTGTTACCTGTGACATACCTGATCTTCCACAGACTTTTACACCTGCAGTGATGACAGGAAGTAATAATGAAGCTGACTCAAGTTCTGATGAGGAGCTCAGGTATTCAGACCTAGATCTTTCAGAAACTGACCCAATGGAAGAGTGCTACAGAATCTTCATGGAAGCCAACCAAAGTGAAGCTCCTGTTGTTAAATGTGATGCATCGGTAAGTAATTTCATCCAGTATGTAATATTGTATTTAGATCTGCTGGTGTGCGACTATACATTACGCTTTAAAAGTTTGGGATCACAACAGAGTCTCTTATGCTTACCAAGGCTGTAGATGTTTCATTAAAAATATTGTTAAAAAGATTATTACAATTTAAAATAACAGGCTTCCATTTTAATATTCAAAGTGTCTTATTCCTTTAATGGCAAAGCTGAGTTTTCGGCATCATTATTACTCCAGTCTTCAGTGTCGCATGATCCTTCACAAATCATTCTAATATGCTGATTTTCTGCTCAAGAAATTTGCTCAAAGGATTTTTTTGAATATGAAGTTCAAAAGAACAGCATTTATTTTAAATGGAAATCTTATGTAATGTTATAAATGTCACTTTTGATGCATTTAATGTATCATTGCTGAATGAAAGTATTCATTTCTTTAAAAAAAACAAAAGCATACTCATCCCAAACTTTTGAGCGGTAGTGTACACACAATGTTTTTTTTTTTTTTTTTTTTTTTTAGGAAGAAGTGTTAGAGAGCCAAGAAATTGAGATAAAGTCCAATCCAACAGCTGTGCTGAAGAAAAGGGTGGCACATGTGGCGAAGTTTGAGGTATGAGATGATCCATCCATATGTACATATTTAATTTTTAATATTCTCAGTATTTACTCTCTCAAGTAGTTCCAAGCCAGTTATTTTTGTTTATTCTGTTGTTGAACAAATGACAATTAGAATTTAGAGGTGTTTGTGACTCCAGCAATCCTCTTTATTCAACAGCCAGCAAGTAAAAGCAAAGCACAAATTATTGTGCCTCTTCGAGAGGGAGGCTCCCAGTCGACTCTTCCCTCCAGAACTCAATTATGCCAAAGAAGAGCAACCATTTTGACCACTGCCGTGAAAGGGTGTCAGTCAAGTAGTGCTCCAAAAAAAGTTTATATACCCAATGTCATTCATTCAAGTACAGTGCAAAACCGTAAGCCTCATGTACAGTTTGTTTTGTAAGACTGGTTACTCAAATTTTAGGGAATTGTCACTTACTTCTGTTTTTTGTTATTAGCCTGTCTTGGTATCATTCCGGTTGGTGCTACTGTACAGCTGGGGACAAATCTGCACCTCATCGTACCTGAAGGAAATTGTGCTTTACCTCTGACACTGATTCCAACCACAATGTCTGTCCAACGGCCACTTCAGACTTCGCCATGTGTTCAGATTTCACAAACTCCATATCCTCCACAACCAGCCAACTACACTCCAGCTAAGGTTTGCTTCACACTTTACTCTACTAGTCTGCCGGTGATATTTTTTTTTTTTTTTTTTTTTTTTTTTTTTGATGTTTCGTAACATGAATTTTCTATTTATGGTGTTAAAGTTGCCATGCAATGATATTTCACAATATCTACAGTATTTTCTAAATTGATGTTATTGATCTTATTAGTCTACAATCAAAATGATAATATAGCGGTGAAGTGATTGGCAATTTCATGAATTGTGTAGGCAATGGGCATCAAAAGAAAGGCAAAAGTGCATCATGAGGTTGGTTTAAAGGTACCACATGATGTTCGTCAACGTTATGTGAACCTCTTTGTGGAGGAGTTCCTGAGATCATCTATGACGGTGCAAGATGCTTTTGAGAAGGTGTGTTTGAGAGATCAAAAATCTACACTTATTCATTTAATTCTCTAATTCTTTTGTAATGCTTGTCTTTCCCAACACATCTGTTTAAATGCTCTAGGCTCTAGCAGAGGAAAAAGTTGTTTATGACCGCAGTATCAATAAGCTCAAGTATCTAAGCGTAGCTGTCAATGCGCTTAAGAGACTTAAAAACCAAAACGTCTTGCCTGCCAAAGGTAGGTTTGGCGCATTTATTCACGGTGTGCTTTTGTTCAAAATCCTGCAGCCGCTTTTGTTTACTGCACTGCACACTCCTATCAGGTCACCCTCCTTATATGTACTTACAGTTCCCAGTGAGAGAGATCAGCATGTGTCTAGAGGCAATGTGCCACTAAATACTCAAGCACTTCAGGGACCCGGTAAGAGCTGGCTCTCGTTTCAGGGTCGAACTAGAGTTATCACCTCTTGTCGCTATAATTATTTTATTTATGCATGCATGTATTTATTTATTTACTTTTTTTTTTTTTTTTTTTTGTGGTTTTTAAAAAAAAAAATGCACAGTACTCCATCTTATTGTATGTAATGCATACAATATTGTATGCATACAGTATGTAATTGTAAAAAATCTAGTTAATTACTTTTTCTAAATCTATGCAAAACACTGTAAGTGAGAAGTGGTGCTGTTAATAATATATTTATGTATAAGGATAAGATTTGGGTAGGGTAATATTTTTTTAAGAATGTTTTCGATAGAAATTCCTTATAAATACAGCATGTGTATTATACATGTGTATTTGTTCAAAAAACCTATAAAGAGAAATATTGAAATATTACAATTTAAAATAACATTTCTATTTTATTATATTTTAAAATGCAATTATTTTTCATTAATCCAGTCATTAGTTTCAGATGAATGTTGTCCAAATATGCTGATTTTCTTATTGTCAGTGGATGCTTTTTAAACAATTTAATACATCCTTGGTGTTGGATCAAATGCATATATATATTTTTAATCAAATTAATAGCAATAAATCATCCCACAGTTTCACAAACAAGGCTTAAGCAAGTTCTAGACTAATATGCATGTTTGAGCTGTTTTAACTAAAAGCAACTTGTACTGCCAAATCTTGATGTCAGTGCCATTGTTCTGTCTCAAGATGCACACCAGTAATGTTTTTTTTTCTAAGGTACGTTTTATAAAAGCTACTTAAATGTCCCCAATTGAACTAATTCCTAATCCTGGCTTAGTCTAAACCCTGTCTGTGAAACTGGGCCATTATGTATGAGCTCAACATATAGGTGTCATCATTGCAGATGTAGTTATTTTGATTCTACGTAAATATAAGTGTCTTGTTTTACTGATGCAGGTGATTTGACACTTTATGAGCAACTGAAGGAACATATTCTGTCTGAGGACATGTTGCGAGTTAACAACTTCCCTCGTAAACATCAGGGTAAAGCTGACTTTGCCATCCAGTATGGAGATACCAAGAAGGGCATAAGCGACCGTGAGTCTGTTCATAAGTTTCCAGTTCAAGTCACCATAGGACTTTATTTTACTGTTAAAATCATATTTAATTGCAACCCATTGCAAACAATAAAAAGCTATTAGGATTTGAAGCCTGTTAAATAATTAGGAATGCAATAACAGCTTTAAAGAGAATCTGCTGTCGATGTGGAGCAACGTTCTCTGTTGACAAAAGTGGAAAGCACTCCCGCAGAGAGGAGTGTAACTACCATTATGGAAAAGTCATAGAGAATCGAGGTAAGAATGGCTTAGAATCTCTCTCTCAATTTTTTTCTATCAATATATATTAACTACTCTCTGTGTTTTCGCTCATAGTGCCGGGAGGCGTTGAGACGCGCTACAGTTGTTGTGAGAATGCAGTTGGATCACCTGGATGCCAAGTGTTCAATGTATTATGATTGATGTTGAAATTATACTTGTGTTTTGTTGGAGGGGCTGAAAACATTTCTCCTAATTACTCAATGGCGATATTGGTGGTTCACCAAGCCATTAACCTAATAATCCATTTTCTTTCAGTCACTAACATTGAGACTTCCACTGTATTTTCTTATGTTCGTTTACAGCTTCATGTCCATGATGCAGTAAGTCTTCAGGGCTTCGAGAGCAGTCTTCCTCAATCTTCGGTGGGCAAGACATGTCCAGGAGTCTTTGCTGTTGACACACAAACAGTAAGCGTTATGTAGTAATCTTAATTAAAATAAAACGAAATTAAAAAAAAGAACATTGGGTACATTGATGTGACCTTTTATTTATTTGAATTTGTTCGTTTTTACCAGTGCTACACGACTCAAGGTCTGGAACTAGTAAGAGTGACTGTAGTCAACAGCAGTTTGCAAGTCATCTTTGACTCCTTCGTCAAGCCTGGTAATGCTGTCATTGACTATAACACAAGGTGGGATGTTAATTGAATGTTAACTGGTTTTAGTGGAGCGAACTGTGATAAATGTTGCAAGTCATAACTTTTTATCCCGCTCAGATTCACAGGCATCAGCGAGGATGATGTGAAGGGTACCAGCTCGTCTTTGCGTGACGTACAAGCAGTGCTTTTGAGCTTTATTAACGCGGACACAATTCTGATTGGCCATGGCTTGGAGAATGACTTGGCTGCTCTCAAAGTGAGTTCTAATGCCATGCTCAAGTTTTTCGGGCAATTTGTAGCTGGAATTGCAATGTGACCTTTCAACATCATGAACTAGGCATTTGGCTTTTATCCTGAAGTTTGCACTTTTGATTGGAGGCTCTTAAGAATTACGTTTTGGTTGTTCTGCCATCTTCAGATTATTCACAACAATGTGATTGACACGTCAGTGGTGTTTCCCCATCGTCTGGGTCTGCCACACAAAAGAGAACTTAACAGTCTGACTGCAGACTACCTCCGGAGAATTATCCAAGAGAGTGGTACGTTGGCCTAATAAACAAATTCGTAAGCAATGACCATGATCAAACCTCGCTGAATCAGAAACTCCAGATGCATTTTGTTTCATGGCACATTAACCACACACTCAGAAGTAGGGATAGAGTACACAGGGATCATTCAGATGTGTCTAACTCTTCCATGAAATTGCTTTCGAAGAAGTAATTGAGTCTGTACTGAAGGGAAATGTCTATTGAGCACACAAACAAACATGACTTGCA
Source organism: Opsariichthys bidens (assembly GCA_037194245.1). Classification (NCBI taxonomy): domain Eukaryota; kingdom Metazoa; phylum Chordata; class Actinopteri; order Cypriniformes; family Xenocyprididae; genus Opsariichthys; species Opsariichthys bidens. The sequence goes on along the minus strand of CM074292.1, from coordinate 17,412,733 downwards.
TGCAACTCAACAGCACATGCTTGCTTCTTAAACGGAAAACAAACCGAAAATACATTTCTCATTTGCTACAGTGGCGGGTCACGACACACGCGAAGATGCCACTGCGTGCATGGAGCTCATGCTTTGGAGGGTGAAAGAAGACTCCAAAGTGAAAAGATGGTGACTTTCAATAAAGTTTTTGTTTTTCCTTTGTTCATTGAGGCCATGCACCAGTGTTTTTGGTACTTTTGCTTGCATATTAACCTGTGTGGAGTGTTTACTGATTATTTTTGTTTAATAATAATAATAATAATAAATAGGTATATGATGTGTTTGTATTTGGCCATAAAACATTTTTCTTTAGTTTCTCTGTATTGATTGTATATTTGTACCAATTAATAGGTAAAATTATTTTTTTGTGGGCTTATTATGCACTTCTGGAGTACTGTAAATCTTTGAAATCTGGAAAGAGGGAATGAAATTAAAGGCATTGACAAGAAATCACTGCATTGTTTAATTTAATCGTATATCCAGACGTGTTGATTGGCATCCAGGTGTTTGTGTAATGGTGTAACCTATCACCACCCCCCAATTTGAGCCAATAAGAGTCTCCTGCTTATTAGCACCACATGCAGCAAATCTTGTTAATCAGATAATGAGAAGGTAAGTGACTCAGGAAGTCTTTTATTTAAAAGCTTTTAAAAGAAAGACGTGGCAGTTTAATTTGTGTTTAAATTGTTTTTAATCCATCTTAAAATACAGAGAATACCAGTAAGCATATTTGTTGTATTTTGTCCGCCTTATTCTGTGGGATGGGAAACATTGTCGTTTTTAAAACTTTGCTGCTCTGTTTGTTTCAGGATCTGGACCAGCCCAAAGTAACAAACGTTGTGCAGATTTGACCCGTGCAACTTTACACTTCATTATTTAGAAAATCATTTCTCAATTAAATGCAGTTATCTTTGGCTAGCGTATTTACAGTTTTACTTTTACAATCACCAGAACACATTTCTCAGTTCCATTTTTTTTTTGAGTAAAATCGCAATCTGTGCGTGAACTGTGGCTAATTTTCAATTGCTTTGGCGCATATACATTGACTACATCCTTCAAATCACAATATTTTTTTTTTATCTCACTAAGACGGAACCAAAATCACTTAGGACAATTTATATTTTTACAAATGCACATTGTTTACGTGTCTTTTTCCAAATAATCCAAAACTGAATGGCATCACAATTTGTTATATTGCTTATATCATTACATCTATACAAAAGGGGCAATTTAGGTACTGTAATTTATCATGTACTGCAGTGAATTATAAATAGTAGACGGGTGTCATACTTGTTTTATAAAGAAATTTCACAATAAATTAAAAAAAAAAAAATTGTAGAATGCTGCCTGTTGTAAGTTCAAAGTTTTTGTTGGGTTGCACTTTTGCAAGTGTTACAAAAAAATGAGTTGATTTGAGAAATGTATTAAGTGTTTTGGTAGTTTTAGTGCATTTTGAGTGAAATTAACTGCTGTGCCACACTGGAATTTGGGTAAGGTACCCGTGTGAAGACTTTTACGAAAAGTGACCGTCAGAAATGTGTAAACGTGATGATTATAAATCCATCCCAACTCAGTTTATTCCATTTCAGATGATAATTTGCCAGCTCACACCTTAGCAGTTAACCTAATTCGTAATGCCAATGATAGTCATTTCAAACCTGGACCTGGCCTCAGTCTCTGTGTCATGAGCACCCGGAGTCTGACCCAAAATCAGAATCCCTTTAATTCATTCTGATGGGACTAAACCCTGAAAAGAACTGAGTCCGGGACAAGGCTACTGCTCTGAATTGACTTTTAAATGGCTCCTGGTGGAGTTTTACCTGCTTGTTTGACTCTTTCCACTCTTCTGACAGGTGTTTGAGGGCTGCGGCTGCAGTGAAAAGCCAGTGTGAGGGCTGGTGAAACAGTGGGCTGACATGCCCGGGAGCAGTGCCAGGGCGCTGTTGGTGCAGCCCGTTTGGGCTCATGCTGTACAAGCTGTGTGAGTGTGGCCCAACTGGCTGCTGGGAATGCCTCAGCGACAGCCCTGGACTACTGTAGCAGCGTCTACATGAACACACTGCTCTTGGCACAGACCAAAAGAAACCAGATGCTCTCTCTTCCAGCCGGGACTGTAGGAAAATCTGTGTCTGCGTGGAGATTGTGATAATGATTAGTTTACAGAATATATCGAATGACATATAATCAATGTAATATTTGTGTGATTGTATTTTTTATTCCAGCGTTTAACTACTAAATTTATTTAAAATATACTAGGATGTTAGATGTATAGGGTAGTCGTGGCCTAGTGGTGAGGGAGTCGGGCTTGTAATCTGAAGGTTGCTGGTTCGAATCCCACGCCGGCAGGAATTGAAAGTGGGGACTGTGAATGAACAGCGTTCGCTCCACCTTCGACACCATGACTAAAGTGCCCTTGAGCAAGACACCTAACCCCTAATTGCTCCCCTTGTAAGTCGCTTTGGATAAAAGTGTCTGCTAAATGATGTAAAATGTTATATATATTTGAAAGTATCCATTGCTTGGATAAAGAGCAGTTCAGATGCAGGGGCACAGCATACATTTACATTTGTATTTGTATCTTTTCTTCGTTTGACCAGGTCTTCCCTCAAAACAGAATTAATGACTTGCTACCTAGCTTCTTAATTGTAAGACAAATGACCGTGTGGCTCTATGCTAATTGATTGAAGACAGGAATTCAGTTGGGCTAATTGAATGGCACAGGAAAAAATCATTCAATCTAAAGTGTGTTGCGTTCCTTGAAAACTCACCGAAGGTTAATTGGTTTTTACCTTTGAATCAATAAAATCAATGTGAAAGAAAATCCAACCTTGTAACCTTTTGGTTATGTTTCTATTCACATGATGCAACTCAAATTGGCTTCTTTTTTTTTTTGGGGTGGCGTGATCTAGCATTTGGTATGATAGAATGTTTCAATCAAAATGTGCGCAGAATCCTTGACTGTTAACTTTCAGCACAAAGCAACAAAAGAATGAGGTGAAATGGTTTTTTTTCCTAATGCTCACCCCCAAACTAGACACTGAAACATCAGAAAATTGGTTGCAATTTCAAACATTCCTTATTTGCTCTGAACCCAGCATCCAGCTGATAGCATGCAGCCTGCTGAGTGCAGAGCAGATAAACCAGTGTCACAAAGTTAATTGCATTACTTAAAACTGTTGGCCTGGTTTTATCAGCTGCAAATTTATGATGGATATGGTCTTTGGACGGAATTCCAACATGGTTGGTGTAATGGAAATACAATATATTTCTTTGATTTTTACTTGTGTAAAAAATGCTGATTTTTCCACCCCTGTATACAAAGAAAGACATGTTGTCTTGCTACCATAATATGAAAAAAAAAAAAAAGAACGTGTGCATTTTAGAAAAAAAAAGGTGCTGCTGCCACCTATTGTTCTAGTGTTGCACCCCGCTCCAAAATAATTACATTTCTGGCTATTTTTGTTTAGTGCAATATTAACTGTCATGTTTCCAAGTTTTTTTTTAAGATCTTGATATTATTGTCAGGGAGGAAATTTTGCCGATTTGAGTGGTCATGATTGCAGTGATAATAAATTTTATACTTTTGTATTTTCATAAAGGTTCATAATATTTGAGCATGTAGGTGCATTACATTGTAAAGAATTTCTCCATAAAAGTAAGTTTATTTTTATTTTTTATTAGTCAAGGACTATCAGTGACTTCTAGTAAAAATAAGTTACAAGATCATGTAAGTGAGGTCATTATATCATTTTTGTAATTGTACGAGTCAATACCATAAAATGAATAAGTAGTAATTATCTAAAAAAGCTAACTACCATAAACGGAACACTATCTGTTGCAAAATTGTCTGTGACTTCTCTATTAAAACAGCATTTTTTTTTTTTTTTTTTTTGTAAACTCCTAAAATAAATGACTCTGAAATGAACATTTGATCAAAAACACTAAAGATTAGTAGACAGGAAGTCAGCTCATTAATGTTGTTTCCTCCACTGACAACAACCTCTTGTTTCATTTCCAGTGTACTATCCCATTACTCCTTCTTTGGGATAACCTTGGAGACTCCCCCAGGGGGAGGGGCTTTGGGTATACTTTAAGTGGCTGCCATGGCAACCTGACCATCTGAACAGTAACATCATTCAGAAAAATTGCAATCAACACACTCTATACAGTCAGATAATTGAAGCCTAATTGGGTTCTAGCTACTAGACAAACACTGCCCTTTTTAGGACCACCTTGTCTGGAGAGGCCAGCTTGCCAAGGGCTTGTGTATAATCCCTCTTCCCAATGAGCGTCTCCTGTCGCGCCTCCAGATTGTCAGGATTCCCACTGAGCTCCCGTGTGCTGCACTTCAGGTCTTATCTGACACGTGGGATCATGCTATGGGTGGCTGTGGTCTGTGTGGTCATCGATATATGGAAAATCCATGAATGTAAGTATTCAGTTTGTGAGATCGAGAGATTTTTTTGCAGCCCACACTTATTTGAAAATGTAACGTCTCTTCTGCAAATTATTATGTTGCAGAATAGCTGAATAGCATGTTTTGAGACACTTATCAAAATTACGTATCACCTAAACTTATAATCAATAGTTAACAATTGATCCTTCGCAAACAGTTTGATTGACAGGCGATCTGACCAATCATAACCCTGAATCTGCCATTTTGTCCGACAAAGCAGTCAGATTAATGTTGGTGAACTTGAACTTCACAAATTGTGTGTACTCGCGTCTTTCCGCGCTTCGAACAACATTCCTTCTGTTCATTCATGTTTATTTGATGCGATAAATGAACTAGTATGATTTGTTCACGAGCCGATTGAAGGAGCTACAGCGACCTGTCACGACACATTAAAGAGACACTTTACGATATTTATCATTTAAACTTGTTTAAAAAATTACAATATGTTATATATGAAACTGTTTCATATGAAAAGTAACCTGTTCTGTCTTATCTGTCGACATGTTCAGTGTCCTCTTTGCGCCGCAATGTATTTTCCACTGTATGAGAACATGATGTGTGGCGTGAGAGCGCATGGCTTGTCGGACATAGCAACAGTAACTAAAGGGGGCGGGTCTTTGCAAATATGGGATCAAACGCATTCGCTGAAGCAATCAGGCTAATTTAGCTTGCTTCTAAACATCTTTGAGCTCTTTTATCATGACTTATGTTTGATGGGACTCATAGCCAATGCTCAAAATTGCTAAGTGCGATGCCGTGCCAGGTGAGCTACCGAGCAAGTAAAAAAAACACACATAGCCTATAGAGCTGGTTGTGATGCAATGTACTATGGTAAACGTGTTTTGAGGTCATAACATGCTGTAGTGTCGCACAAACACGTTGTTATTAATCCATGATTTGGTCCTTAGATAAAGTTTTCAGTGTTTTACTGCTACAAGTGTTAATTTCAGCTGTAAACTGCAGCACATACGTTCTTGTAGTTTTTCCAAAAATCTAGGAAGAGGCGCATTTTTCCAGTGAACCTTTGTTGCGTTTTTGACAGCCGATTCTGATTCGATGATCATTGATCTTACATCAAGATCTGCAAAATTAAAGTCAAGCAGTTCGTTAATCAACCGTTGCCTCCACACCGCAGCTCTAGGTCTTTCCGGGACCCTGCTCTGTTTGTTTTCTCATCCCCGACCTGAACAGGGATCTCTCTTCACTTGGCTTGCTGTGGCTCCCTAACGCCCTCAAATCCAGCCATCTGACAGGGGTGAAGTGAGGGAGCCTGGGAAATATTGATGTTAAGACAACTTGGGAAGAGAACGAGAAGGTAGAAGAGAGCAAGGCGATGGAATGGAGGAAGCAGAGAGAGGGGAGGTGGAAGGGGGGTCTTCCTGCAGACAGGCACTCCTCTAAGCAGCTTTTCCTCTGGAGGCAGGGTTGTGTGAGGTCACAGAGGGATTACACTTTTGGCAAACAGGAGGGAGCTCCTCTCACTCAGGCTTTTGCAGCAGCCAAAGACTGCAACTCCCCCATGACTCGAACCCGGCTGTAATAAAGCCAAGGCCGGCTTGAACCTACAAACAAAAAAGCCAACAGCCTATCGATTGCCTGCCGCCAACTTTCACACGCTTGTGTCGAAAGGTCGGCTCGGAGTAGACAGGCTCCAAGCAAGGCTGAGTAAAAAAAAAATCCCTTTTCTGTTTCAAACTAGACACATCTTGGGTTTGAACGCTACATTTTTTAAATATTAATTCCTGACCCTATTATACAATTATTCAAGAGGATTACGGTTACTCTCGGCTTTTCTGTTTTCACTCTCTCTTAGTGCGCTGGCAGAAATAGATACAGCTTTAAAATAAAAAAAAAAAAACTGTGACTTCTGTATTCAAGTGTCTGTATGACTAAATTAGCCGGTATCTGGCAGAGAGATACAGTGTGACCTCATCACCCTGGAGACCCACTTAATCAACTTTCCCTTTCCAGCAGAGGTCAAGCTAAGCAGAGGCTCTCGCTGGCCTCCAGCCCTGCTTTGATGTTAATTAAGATGCGATAGAACATGGAGAGGATTCATTAAAGCCAGAGTCAATCTAGTGGCACAAAGCTCCAACATGGTGGACTTAAACCACCTCGAAGGTGACATCGTCCAGACTCAGACGCACATCAAACCCCAGCTTGTCGTTCGTCTTGGTATGGTGACCCATGGTTCAACCCGTGATTGAACTTTTGGAGTTACTTAAGGGTGTTGAAAGCATAGCAGCACATGTCCCACCTTGGTCATAGCAGCTATTGAGTAATGTAGAGTCAGTCCGCTGATCATCATTGTAAAATAACCAAATACTGTTTATTGAGTTGACAAATTATTTCATCTTATGTGTATTACATTTAGCAGACACTTACATTGCATTCAAGATAGGCTCTAATTTTTGTTTTAATCAGTTCATGCATTCCCAGGGAATCAAACCTATGACCTTGAGTTATTACCGCAATGCTCTACTGTCTGAGCTACCGGAATTCAGCCTGGCAACGTGCAATAACACTAGTAATATTAATACTTAAGTCCTCTGCGGTATAATCGTATAAGTCCTTCATTAAAATCAAGAGAGAGTTGAGATGACGCCAGTATTGCGTTTGTATAGAGCAACAGACGGGCTCCGAAATTAAAAGTAGCATTCATTTTCTCCATGGGGGAATTTATTTTTAATCAATTTGAACTAATTCAACAATGATATTCAGTGCTATATGCATTTGTTGAAATCGTCAGTTTGTATATTTTTTTAAATATTGTTTAAAATTCTTATTAATACCTGGTTGGTAAAAACTACATTACCCATGATTCTGCAAAAATATCTCCACCAATCAGAGGATTGAAACAAGGAAATCATGCCAAAAGAACTTAGTACTTGTCCACTCCCAAAAAGCACTGCAAAAGACGTAATGGAGTCCCTATGCTCTCAAACGTAAAATATGTTTTTTTCTATAAACACAACGAACATCTTCAAACCAATAGTGCAGTTTTTAATTTAGTTATGTCATTTGCAATGCTTCATGGTACTGTAGTTCTTTACACCATTAAAGCTGCACAGCATTGTACCCTTGTATTTAAAATTTGCCAAATTTTTGTACTGTTGTGATTCACCTCATTGCTAATTGGGTTGGTTTATGGTTTGTAACTCTAAGCCACAGAATTTTTTAAAATCCAACAGAGACAAAAATATTTCCTGAAAAAACAGGCAGGTATAGTATAGCTCTCTATAAGACTCTTTATAAACCCTCTACAGTTTATTATGCAGACTTTTCTTAGTTGAAAGTTTTGCTATTCATTTGTCAAATGGAATTTAGACCTTAACTGAACCTCATAACAGAGTGACTCATAATTAATCAATCAGACCTCTAGCCATACACATGGTTGTAAGGGAGGAAATCTATACAGACTGCCTGCCTCCACTGGCATTATGGAGCAAGCCTGAGAGGGAGAGATGCCGTCCAAGGTGCTTCATAGCTCCGGGGCTAACAGTGATGAATGGAGCCCTTAATGTCGGCAAACACTTTATCTCTGCTTCATCTGTTTTCATTAGGCAGGGCCAACCTTTGGCTTGGACGGAGCGCTCTCGCACTTCCAAGACTGCTGAAGGCAAAGTTAAGGTGGAGAGTGCTTTGCTTTTTTAGGCACAAGCAACCTCTCTTTTGGAAGCCAAGGGTTAAGAGTCACGATCCTGCTGTAATCATGAATTCAGGATGGCTTTGGGACATAAGAGGAAGTCTAAGAGGTATCGAGGGATCATTCAAATGTATGGATATTTATGCAATATAGTCATTGTGGAAACATAGGTTGACAAGTTTCTTTTTGAACTTATTTTAATAAACTGAACATACAGCCAGAAGGAATGAGGTATTTTTGAAGTTTTAATGGAATATTCATTTCTGCCACATAAAAAAATGTTCTGGTAAATCGTAATTACGAGATAAAAAGTCCAAATTATGAGAAGTCATCGGTCATTGTGACTTTTTATGTAAATTTCAGCCTGTCATGACTTTTATTACATAATTTATGACTTTTATGAATTTTTTCCCGTCAACTTTTAATGTCATAATTATGTTAATTAAGGGCTTCCATACAAATCCTAGCTTTACCTTGCACCGATGTCACTTCCTGTGCCCTCATATATTCTGTGCCACTTTAACTACATTTAATTTGTACCCGAATGAAACAATTGCAGACATCAAAGTAGAACATGCATTGATAAAATGGACAACAAGACATTTAAGGTAATATGTGATGTAAGCTTTACTTTCAAATCCTGTTACATTTAGAACTGGCAATTTAAACAAAGAATGCAAAAACCAAGAAAACCGAAATACAAAACAAAATAAGAAGTACAAATGATCTAATTACCAGTTATTGTCACAAACAACCCTGTACAGCCTTAAGAATGAAGTAATAAAAAAGCTTTATACAGCACATAACAAGTTTACTGGGTGCCAAATAAGAAAGAAACGAAATGATACTTGAGCCTTATTGAGTTGTAGAGTACAGCAAGAGATAAAGCAAACAGATTGTGCAGAATAACCCGCAAAGCTAAATGCAAAACGAGTAGGTCTTTTTTTTCGACCGATAAAAAGAAGAGTAAGTGCTACAAACTAGAGATCAAGAGCAATTTCATGCATCTTTTGAAGTGCTAAAAAGGTAGTCAGTCTCGTTTGATGCGCAATGACGCAAAAACAAAAAACGCTGCTCCTTGCGATTAGGCAAACAGAACGCCAAGTATTAAGTATTTATAAATACTGGAATTGGAACAGAGAGCGAGCCCTGTTACGCTCCTCTTGCCCACACAACTTAGCATGAAAGAGCAGCAGCCATGTTCTTCTACATGATGATTACATGGTGTTCCAAGGCAGACGGACAAAAGGATGTTGCCCAATGGACATTCCATTTGAATTCATTCTATCAAAATGGGTCCTGAGGATCAGTTTCACTTCATCTCAGGCTCTCGGGCCACTCCTTGCCACCAAGTGGCACTAGAGCATAAAGGATCATGGGCTAAGCAGGAGCTTTATTAACAAGCAAAGAAGCTCCACTTAAAATACAACATACCACTAGACTGCATGCTGGGCATTTACATAAAGTAAATGAAAAGATTATGAGAGCAAAAAATACAAGTAGGCCTATAAAAGAAGAATACTGTGCGGGGCCAAGGAACTATCTACCATCTTTTAATGGCTCTATTTCTAGCCTGCATTTCATTTCATTTCATTTCATTTTTAAACTGGCCTCAAATATAGATATTTTCATCCAAATCCTCTCAATGGGCAAGTTAGAGGAGAACAAACATTAAACTGGGAGTGAATAATTATCTCTTTGCAGTTCAAGGTTGACCTGCTACTTTTTTCCTTTTGAAATGTCTAAGGTCAGCTGTCTCCGAAACGCTTTGTCACCCGATGCAATTTATATCTAAACAGGCCACATTTTTATCCTCGTCCATTATCTGCTGTACTTGTGTGAACGAAGGAGATCGTTGTACATCTATTAAGGACTTTCAAATTATTGATCAGATCCAGTTTGCTGGACAAAAACAGGAGCGGATTTAAGTCCAAATGCAATCTATCATCAAAGAATAAAGTATTTTGGGACCTCAAGTATGAGCTTTGCGCATGTTTTTCAACCAAACACATGCTAAGTTACTCTTTCAGCACCAATTCAATTTCCTTATATTCTCAATTTCCCTATTCAGTAACTAAGCAAAAGTGCTCATCACAAACTGTTACCGCCAATGTTACAGTTAATCTGTTTAGAACGTGAATTAAACTGTATTTGTATCAAAAATGATCCCGCTTGCCAACACAATGAATGTTTTACATTTTAGAGCATTTCATATAATTGCGTTCCAATACTTTGTTTAGAAAAGTGCAACTTTTACAGCACTGTGCAAAACTGCTGTTTAAAATTTAGCCTGGCCCTTTGGTGTCCAGGAGGATTTTGAACTCAGCTGTCCGCATTACACATGCCATACGATCCATCAAAATGGAGCAGTGAACCACTGCTGTTTGGCAAATACCTACAGGTTTAGAATTTGTATTTTCAAAAAAAGGAAAAAAAATATACAAAAAAAACCCCAAAAAACTTAAATAGCATTGAGGCTGTCTGAAGAGGCAGGTGAACTAATTGGCATCAAGAACGTTTTCAGTTGGATGTAAGTGCTTTTGTTTAAAACGCTTCAAAAGTTTAAGTGCAATTAAAACTCAAAACACGGAGAGGGGAACACAGAATTATAGTACCATGTTTGCCCGCATATGGAAAGCCATGCTTCCACAAATCCTACTCATAATAATGGCTGCCTCCACATTGCACTTGAGAGCCATTTTCCAATGGGGTTCTCATAATAGCTTGTTAGTACAGGATATATATATTTATATATATATATATTTTTTTGTATTTTACATTTCAAAGGCTCTTTCAAAATAAAAGTAATAATAAAAAATAATAAAACAACTAGAAGAACAAAATTTAAGACACAGAAGGCCACCGAGATACCATTGTTTTTCCATGATCTCACTTACCACAGTCCAGCTCCCTCTGTATCACTTCAACATTAACCAACAAAAAGTACATTCATTCAAGTCATTTTGGAACAGTTTTTTTTTTTTTTTTACACACAAAATTACAAAAAAGCTCCAAAAAGCACCATTGAATCGGCCTTTGTGACAGAATAAATGGGTCTTCCCCAAAAAAACTGTCACCTCATACATCTTGTTAAACGTAGGGGTGCTCATTATATACGTTAGCTATATGCACAGGGCGCTTGACTGGTCACTTATATCTCATGCCTACTGGATACGGTCAGCCCAACTTGGTCAGCTATGGCACAGTCTGGGGTGAGGGATACCGAAGGGCTGCATCATGGGTTGACGACCACTGAGCTAGTGGTGATGATGGCTTTTGCCATTAGTGTACCCTGAATGGCTCGTATTAAGAAATTCCATCAGCTGTGCCTCACAGGTGTCATAAAGGGCCTTATGCTCGTTGCTGAGGCAAGATTAGCATTTACCAATGGTCTCACCATTCAGCACAACCAGTCAATGCCACCAGGCATGGGGGATAAGATCAAAGAAAAGACTACTAAACTATGTACATCTTGATAAATTAACAAGTGCGTGGTCTGAGGCTTCGCTTTGGAAACAAGACTCGAAAGATAGCTATCCGTTTCATTGGTTTTTGTCGTGCCATATACTGTATACCCCAAGATTTTTCATACTGAGCCCCTAAATGACTTCAAAAAACAACTGCAACACATAGCGAACATGCTGTCGGATTCCTGACAAAATGCACAAAAAAAGCTTAGCGCCTGCAAGCTTATATATTCTTTGTTTCCTTTCGCCCAATAAAACGAATACAAAACTTGTAATAGATAAAGCACTATTATCGGATTCCAGGTCATTCACAATTTGCCGAGGAAAACAACTGTTATAAGACCTCTTAAAAAAGAGCGACGATTGGATTGCAATAGAACAGAAAATGAAACGCCTTTCGCGTGAATAGCATCAATTCCTCCGATAAATGGATGTTTTACTACCATTACTACTTTTCAGGGCAGCATTTCAGCCTGCCTGTGGAACAGTTAGTGGTGTAGGTGACGGATGATATGGGGCAACTCCATGAAGCAGAAGAAGAAGGGACGAGGATGGTCAAATGGTCTTAGCTCTCTCTGTCAGTCCAAGGTATGCCAGGAAGGAGTGTTTCAGTGACGAGGGAGAGGGAGGTGACTGAGAGGACGAGTTGGACCAGAATGCCGAAAAGGGCGGCGAGGAGTTTGAGGGTGAGGGGCTGTGGAATGTGAAGCGCCGGGCCGTAAAGAGCGTGGTGAGGGGGATGAGGTGAGCCAGGTCACAGTTCCTGTACTGTTCCAAGTAGCGAGCCGCCAGTGTGGAGAACGTGCCGTTGGCCGAGAGGTAGCGCGCGGTTGGCGTGCCGTCTTGCTGCTTGCTGGTGATTGACAGGGCGACAGACTGCAAGGCTTGAGAGGCAGACAGATTCATAAGCGGACTGGTGCTGCCGCTGTCCCCGCTCCCGCTGCTGCTCCCACCTCTCGCTCCAAAAGGCCCGGGCGTGGCGTACATGGCCGAGCCTCACCTTCCTCGGCGCTCCCCTCCCCGCCTTGGTGCTTTTTCACATGCCGGCTGTAGACGAAGGGGTGAGTGGTGGTGAACGGGCACTGGGCGCAACCGAAGGTCTGTCTCGGAGCGTGCTTGAGCCGCTTGTGGAGGTTGAGATTGTCCTTGCGTTTGCAGCTGTAGCTGCAGCGGTCGCAGTGGAAAGGCCGCTCGCCGGTGTGCACGCGCACGTGCTCGATGAGCTTGTTGGCTGTTTTGGAGAGGTAGCCGCACTGCTCGCACTTGTAGTGGTTGCCCAGGCGGTGAGCACGCGTGTGCCTTTCCAGCTCTGCCTGATTGGCCCACACGGCTTGGCAGATGCGGCAGCGATACTCCATCTTGTAGTGCGTCTTCAGGTGGCCCTCCATGGCGGCTGGCCTGTTGGTGGAGTAGATGCAGAGAGGGCACCTGGTCAAAGAGACAGGAGGAGCAGGGTGTAGGACACAGAGGTGGGAGACATTTAATAATGCACCTCCCGAATGAGAAAACACACTCTGTTCTCTTAAATGAAATGAAGAACACACAGAATGGACAAAGGGAAGGGATGAAGGAGGCATTTAGTGTGTCTTACCCTCTGTCGTGTATACAAGCTACAGTCTGTGTGTACACTGCTACATGTTAGAGGGTGTGTGTGCGTATGGCAGTGTGGTTGCGGACAGGTTGGAACGGGAATCAGATGAAGGTAAATGAATAAATGAGTGGCACTTACATTTAAATAGCACCTTTCATCTGCTCAGGGCCCCAAAGCGCTTCACAAACCCTGCAGAACAGAATGACCTCAGAAAGCACACTGTGAAGGGCGCCTCTCTACCTCAACACTGAACTAGAGCGCTGTGAAACTCTCTCGCCCTGACTAAAAAAGCAGCTGGGCAGCCATAACACACATACAAGACTCCCATCAGCTGACAGCGAGCAAAATGTATTTGATCTCCACTGGGATTTGTGCTCTTACGTTTTTGAGTCTTTACAGTGCAACGACTCTGGAGTTTTGTGAACATTTCTGTTGAATCATAGTATATTATTTTGAGGTATGGTTAAACGAACAGATTATACGGGTAGTAAAGACCAACAGTAGAGATACAATAAAAGAAACGTATTTTACACACACATATATATATATATCCGAGAACAATGCAAAAATATTTAAATGTGTGCCAGAAGAAAGTATGGGATCACACAACATAAACCACTGGCGCACCTACAGATCAACAGCTGGCTGGCCCAGAAAAGGGATTTAAAAGTAAAGTGTTGTTTGAAAGAAACTGTTTGTGATCAAAAGCAATTTTATTTGATCTGAAAACATTCAAATCATTTTGAGGACTATAATCTTACAGCATGTAACATTTGGTGGATTGTATTTTTTCCTAAGCAACGTTTAGAGAAACTTTTGAGACAAGGTAGATACGCAACTGAGAATTTGCCTGAGCTTTGAAAAAGCAACCTCTTAGGAATAACATATTCCTTTGGGGTGCATTTATTGCGGCTTTTCTTGGATTTTATATAGGATTATGTAAATATTATAGAATTAGCAGAGAATCCCCAGAGACTACATGTCTAAGATAAGGACACTTAAGTACAGGTATTTATATACAAAAATATACAGTCCAGTTTCAAACTATGACACCTTGTATGGAATATTCATAAGCAGACATTAAGCCAGCCAACTGGAACCCTGCTGTGGGAGAAAGATCCCGTGAAAAAAAAAAAACATGCAGTGATTTGTAAGCAGTCAGCTGCTATACATATAATGTAACATTAATGCCGACCACACACACACACACACTCTTAAACTCCAGAGTCATTGAACCATTACAGATTCAAAATGTAAGAACACACAGATAAAACCTCAATTGTTTAAAATACTGACAAGGGAACACTTTCTGTGGAAATTTAGAGCACAGACTATTACTGTAAATATAAAATATTAAATGGAGGATTTTTTATTTAATTGTTTTTCCAGCCTTTTTTTACATTTTATATGAGAGCTAACAAATAAAAAGGAATAATAAACCGTAGATTACATGCTGAGAGCCTTTTAAAAGTTCCCCATCTGATACATTTTTAAATAACAGTCAGAATATAGAAGGCCTGCCTTTATTCACAGCCATTATTGTCTTAAAATCCCAATATTTACAGGCTTTTCAAACTTTTAAGGCCATATTTGGAATCGAAAATGCTCAAATGGCACCTCTTGTCATGCTTTGCATTATATATTCCAAATAAGGCCGCTAGTCTGTCCCTCCAAGTTAGAGAAAACTTGCAGCTGTTTCAGGTTTATTTTCCTCCTTTACCTGTGGCTTGTAATGGCTAAGCGCTCTAATGAGTGATAACTACAATCTAACAAATGTGTCTAGCATGGGAAAGCATAGCCATAAATGACAAGATGAGGCAATGAAATCTGAAATACATGACCTTAAGACATGAATTATGTATGTCAAACAACTAGACAAATACAACAGAAAATATCAAAGACTGGACTTTGTGTTTGATCAGTTTCAGTCAACAAGATATCAACTTGGGGGTCAGTTTGTCTTGTGAGTGTTTGGAAATGGGGGTGTCTATTTGCCTTCAGATGAGTATTCATTGTGTTTAAATGTGTTGTTGTAACTGTGGTGGCGGTTATGACAGGCTGAGAAAGAACAGTGTGAACTGTAGCCTAATGGTCTTGGCAGTGGAGCTGCTCAACAGATGGGCTAGTGCTGACTGGCTTGTTGTGATTTCTTCAGATATATTTTCACATGCGGGCCCAGACCTTTTGCAGTGATGTCTACCACAGGCTTTCCAAAGGAGGGGGCTTGTTCCTGAAAGTGCCTGTGATTTGTGTGCTTACCTATGTAGAACTGGTATCCCTGACTGTCAATAACGCTTGCAAAGTGGAATTACAAATGATACCTATGGGGAGTCCTACTTCCCAAAGATTGATTAAAAAGGGGAAAAAAGAGAAAAGGCTCTTATTATTCCTCTTCTAAATTAAAGAACGATTCAATAAATTCAAGGTTTAAACTTTTTAACAATTTACTCACCATGTTGTTCCAAGCCCATGTTTGTATACACGTTCTTATCTTTGACACTACAATGAATAGGCCTGGAACTTTCAAGCTTCAAAAATGATGCAAAAGAACCATAAACGTCGTCCATACACTAATGTGCCACATCCTTCTATAGTCTTCTAAAGGAAAGTGAACAAACACATTTTTTATTCATGGAAAATCTTTTCCTTCAATAGGCTGTTAACTTGAGAACTGCTACAACCAGATCATTGAGTCAGTGAGTTGAATCTGAACTGGAACACACCAAACCGATGGTCGGGCTCTAGTCCGGCTCACGCCACTGGAAGTTCGCTCGAATCAGCGCGTTGAATCGGCGCCTGGGTTAACGGTGAGACCTGATTGGCTATTCAGTTTTGCACAGACAGAAGGCTGTTCGAATTTTACATCATCTTACCTGAACGTTCCAATACGTGAATGGCTTTATAACAACATGAGCCGCCAAGAATAAAGAAAGTGATCAGTATGATTGATAATCAAAATGGTAAGCAAGCACTGCTTTGTTTAAGGTTTGTATATCTGCATTTCGGATACATTTCAGTATCTACTAAAGAAACTGCAGAACGCACATGCTAGTCGGCTGTAGTCTTTGCGGTGTGTTCAAGCGCAGCTTTTCGGCCAGACGCAGCCGTACAACAAAGTCGGCTTTTGTCTCTACTAGTTCTTTAATTCTGGCTTGTTGTGTCACGGCTTAAAAATTAGAAAGAATATTTCAGGTTTTTTTTTTTTTTTTTTTTACTCATTCACTGATTAAAACATCCATGTGGCATGTATCAAGAACTTCAGTGAATAACCACTTAAATTTTGGTCTGTTCCTCACAAAAAGATAACATTTGGCTTCAAAAGAATCGGGCAGTGTATGGACAAACTTATGATAATTTCATACCGTTCTAGCATTCTTTTTGAAACCTGAAAGCTCCAGTACCGATTCATTGAAACTGTATGAAAAAGACCAAATTGGGCTTTCTGCGAAATTTCCCCTTTTGCGTTCAACGAAAGAAAATCAAGTTTGGAACAACATGAATTAATGGGACTTTAAAAAAGATATTAGCAATAAAGCGAGGTTATAAGCAGTACATTCAAATCTTAGACTAATTAGTGTTGTGTGTTGATATATGTTTTAGGCACATTCAGGAACTCTGTCTAGAACATGCTTCTACTGTAAGTGGCTTCACAGAGAGGTTACCCTGAAGCACTGTTCGATGAACTTTGCTCATATCTGGAACACCCTGGGTTGTGAATCCAGCCTGATCCTCGAACAGTGCTCCTGGATAGGCTCTGTTTAAAACCTGGGCTGCATCCTGCCACAGGGGGTAGGGGCTGAGGTAGGGTGGGGTCGGGGTTTTGTGAGGTTCCGGAGAGGCACGTGCTGTACTTGCTTTCCTTACTTGAGCCCTCCAGCGGGGACGGTGTGGCACTTCTTGTGCTCCAGGAGCTGCTCGGGTGTCTTCATGAACTTGTGGCAGACGTCGCACTCAAACATGCGAGTGATCAGGTGGATCTGTAGGTGCCGCTCATACATGGGCCGGGTTTTACACACAAAGTTGCAAAAGACGCATTCAAAGCCTGTGGGATTACAGAAAGGAAGAGAGAGAAAAACAACATGCTATAATCACATGCTATAAAGAACTGGATCGTCAAAAATTAGACATTTAATATGTTTTCAACAAATATAGCCCCAAGAATCTCCCAAGTTCCAAGAGACTGCCAGTATTAAACAAGTGCTATATTTTCTTATTATCATCATTTTATAATAACTTTCATTAACATCCTTAACTACAATTTGAAAAATACATAATGCTTATCAGAATCTTAAAAAAAATCTATATTTTCTGTATATGGTCAAAACAATTTTTAAATGTTTTCTCTAATGCACACTGACACTGAATGTATTAGATTTTTTTTCTTTAAATATTGATTTGATTTAAAAGTACAGTAAAACAAGTAATACAGTAAAATATTATTACAATTTAAAATAAATATATTTCTATTTTAATATATTTTAAAATGTCGTTTATTCCTAGGATTGGAAAGGCTGAATTTTCAGCAACCATTACTCCGGTCTTTATTGTCACATGATCCTTCAGAAATGATTCTAATATGCTGATTAAGTGCTTTAAGACATTAGAACAGTTCATATTTTGTGGAAACCGAGATACATTTTTTCAAGATTCTTTGATGAATAGAAAGCATTTATTTGTAATAGTAATGCTTTATTGAAACATTTGATCAATTTCATGTCCTTGTTGGAAAAAAAAAATAGTGACTAGTAATAAAATGGTCAGATGATATCAACATTTTACCATGAGGCGACCTGATCCATGTGAATTAAATGATCTTTTATTAGGCTACTGAAGACTAGCGTGTACATCATTTCAAATCTTTTTCAGATGAACTATTTATTTATTTTTTTTATCTGTAAAACGTATTTGATGATGGAAACATGCATCATCTCTAATTAGTTCTGATGTTTTTTTTGTTTGTTTTTTTTAAAAAAAAGAAGGAATTAATAGGCCTATGTGTAACTGATAAAATTCTCACCTTTCTCTGCTTTTTCCTCTGTTCCTGGGCCTGAGCTTGATTGGCTGCCCACAGAAGAAGGTGGAGCCAAAAGGCTTTTTAGCTCTTCGTTACCTTGGGCAACATCTCCACCTTCAGAGCTGTTGAGGGAGTCGCTGAGGGCTGAGAGAGAGGAGGAAGTGCTCTTGGTCTCACTGAGAGGGCTTCTGGAATTGAGACCTGTGTGGGATAAAAACAAAACAAAAAAAAAGATATTGAGGGTCACTTCCTGAACATAAGACAAACTCCGTATTTGAATGACATGATGGTATCAAAGACTCGGCTTAGCTTAAGCCATCACAGAATTAGGCAGGAACATCTTTCAGGGCTCAAGGTTTGATAATGAATTCTGTAATGAGTAAAGCAAAAGGCAGAAAAATCCTGCAATTGATTGAGATCCACCCAGTGAGGTAATATGTATGCCTAGAGCAGTGCGGTATTAAGCCTTAAAAGTCAGGGGAGGTGGGCTCTCTTCCCTAAGAGCCACTCTTGTGGGTTTAGCCTGACTTCTGTATCCAAGCAGCCAGTACACTCGAGCCTACGCTCTTATTGATCTACGCTGTGCCTGAGAGCGGCAGGGGAGGGGGGCTGCCTAGGTCAGGGCCGCCACAGCTAAGATGGCGGGAGCATCTCAGGCCATGGCTCTTCCCTAGGGCTCTCAGAGCTCACGAAATGGCCGATACCAGCTCGCACATGTGCTTCGCTCACATGTCAAGACTTCCGTTCTTTTGAAGGAATACATCTGGAATACAGAGTAGGTGGTCATGTTTAATCTTTTGTCAGCTGCAATGACATCTTTGAATACAGATGCGCTGTGTGACTCGTATGCATTATGAAGAGCAGGACTTCATCTGTATAAGGCAACTATAATGGGTGGACATTGCTCGAAATACCACAACGAATTAGTGTCTGGGTTTAGCTGAACACCTGCAGTGTAAAGCAAAGCATGTGGATGTGCCAGGCGGGCACCCCGGTGACAGTCACAACTCTCTGCCACCTTCCTAAGCAGGAGACAAAGAAGTGCAGGCTGGTAGGCGCTGACCTGAGGTCAGCCAATCTGCAGCAAGAGGTGTCTCTGGCAGGGCGCTAAATCACAGTTGACAAACCAACTTGTTCTTTTGCCGTCACTCTCGGACCTCACTGTCTTGCCGAAAGTGGACTCAAGCTCCGTGGCGTGAGGGTGAGTGTGGGAGACATGGCGGCGTTGGGCCACTCGGCTGGTTAGTTGTGAGCGACTAGGGCAATCGATTTTTCAGCCTCCTTGAGTCTAATAACACCAGGCCTCACAGTTAAATATAAACTCACACACCCACTCAAATCCGAACCCTGTTTCCTCAGTGACTAAAAACTAACCCCACGCAGAAACCTGATGATGGAGGTGTTTGTCTGCAATGACCCTGGTGAGTTTCTGTGTCAACAACATCCACCCAGTGACTCAAACCGTAACGGTAAAATTTCTGCATCATTAGCACCAGCAAATGGAACTGAAAAAATAACCAAGGTTTTCAAACAGGTTTCCTGGACACTCCAACCGCTTCGTAACATGTTCAGTGTTCAGTCAAACTTGCAAGCTGACAAACAGATTTTGCGGTTATGATAAAGGGCCATAATCTTGCAAAACAGAACAAACGTTAATACTACAATGTCTTGCAATAAGAAATGCTCTTGACACTCAGGCCTAAAGAGTACAAATGAAATGATTGCAAATGCAGACAAAAATAAAAATGTGTGACACTCTAGTCATGTGAAAAATATCTTTGGTAAAAATGATTGTGGTTTTGTCAAACAACATCTTTCAATAGTTAATTACGTCTATACAGTGCAAGCTAATCTTTTCACTATGCAACTAATGAGTGAGTCACAAAAGCCCTGTTCAGTCCTGCTGTTAAGATGCATTTTGGTCGATTTTTGGTAGCTCTTCTGTCCACTTTCGACCACTTCTGTCGTGATTTCTTTGAGGGGAGGGTCTATGGGTGGGTAGATGTATGTGCTTTTACAGATCTTTCGATCTAATGGACGAAAAAAGCTGCACCACAGAACATCAGCTTCTGTTTCGGCTCTGTCAGCAGCAAGATCATGGTGAATGCTATGAGTATGAGTTAGAAATCAGGAATGGAGAGATAACATTGTGCTAGGCATGTTTTTCATCTTCAAACCAAACTTCGGTCTTCTCCAGTAGACAAAGTTTAAGTCCCATCTAGCTAGCACACCTCCCATAATGTTTAGTATTAGGTCAGTAAGCACGAGAGTAGGCGGTCTTTTTGTGGTCGTTTGAATACATTCGACAACATAAGCGTTCACTCTACGCAAGCAATCCTGTCAAATGCATTTTCGACTACCTGGTTTTGACTACCTAGTAGAAGTGATCAAAAGTGGACGAGCTCAAAACATTTTAGACGCCGTTTACACCTGTATTTAGCGTCGTTCACAAAACTGTCTAAAACCTGCTGGTGGCTTAATAGTTTGAAACAGATTCAGTCAGTGAACCGTTCAAAGCCATTTCACAAGCTGTGAATCAGTTACAACTAATTCCTTTACAACGTCAATGCCACAAGTAATTTTTCAGTCATGTCTGATTCAAATTGTGTAATTTGTCAAGTAAAAAAAAAAAAAAAAAAAACCATTTGGGTCCAAAATGTCGTGATTCACCCATGAACCCATGACTCTCTTGTATTTTCTTTTTAGTTTGAAGTTCTTAGAACTTAACACAGGTCCTCAGAATTCTCAGAACTTAGCTGGTTACAACTTCAGCACAATCATTTTGAGTTTCAACAGAAAAATGCAAATATTATGATGTACTAGAGCCAAGGTTTACCGAGCGTTTAAAACAAGATCAGAGGGTATGTTAGACACCCTGCTTAAAAGAACAGGCTGGTTTATGCTGGTTAGATGCTCATGCCATGGTCATGCAAGTTGAGGTAGTTGAGATCCCAGCATCCAAAACACAAGCTTTCAACAGGTAATGTCTAAAATGAAAAACATAGTGAGATCTTACCTGCGTGCCCTGAACTGATGTGAGCTTTCATCTCGGCCTCGTCCACACCCACATACTCACAGGTGCTACAGCAGAGAGAGAACATCCACTGCTCTTTGTCCACATGAAGAGACATATGACTAACAAACTGAGCGTTAAGCTCTGTTTGGAAGCCGCAGACGTGGCAGCTGTAGTAGTAGGGGCAGTTTTTGAGCTCTGGACCTTCGTTGGTAACAGCGGTAACAATCTGCTCGGTATCTGTGTTCACCAGTTTGACTGAGTGGATGGTGAGGTGCTGGTTGAGGTTGGCTCGGCACTTAGCCGCGTATGGACACAAATGACACTTATACTTCCTCTCTTCTGCAGAAACAAACAGAAGGGCACTTATAAAGATAGATTGTGCTTATGATTTTGACAGATGATGTTTAAGCTGTTAAACTATTCTAACATCAGAAGATCTCTACTCTTGAGGTTCACCGTCCCTACAGGACTTTATTTATTTATTCGTATTGTAGTCCAGACTAAGATGTATTTGGGTGGACCGTGATCAGACTCCTCATTGATGCTCCTCAGGGACCTGTGGGATGCGATTGTTCAAGGATCAGGCGAGGCTGGTCATGGTTGTGCTCTGCTCCAAGGGAGCTTAGAGCTCAGAGAGACTTCTTGAAAGCTTAGTAATTACTTGGGTGCTTTTCCCACCAGGACTAATAAGTAGCCTAATCTCTTTAAAGGAAGGGTAATCTAGTCCAGTGAACCTTATTTACTTACCTAAAGCATTACTCATTCTAATGACAACTTATACCGCTGTTGGACACATGTGAAATGTGAAAATATAACAATTAAGAAAGCTTGATTTTCAGCAACTCAAGCTAACTGTTGTTGTAAACCAGCAGATGCCCTTAACCTGGTAAACTGGTAAAGGCTGTTAGCCAAGTAAGCTAACACTGTAGTTGTGACTACAAATGTATGTTAAAATGTATTACTACAATGGTCATTTGCTCACTGTGCGAGTTCTACTGAAAACACCAGCATAGACGGCGCACCAGAAAAATGTAGCTGGTAAAGTTGGTTATCCGGCCTAGACAAACTGTTTGAAGGTTGTTTGCAAGCATGAATTCTCACCTGTGTGTAAGGAGAGATGCCTGGAGAGAGTCTGTTGGCGACCAAACACTTTGCCACAAACGGGGCAGGGAAAGAGCTGTTCATTGAGTCTCCATTGGGCGAGTCCATTTCCTGGCTCACTACTCACCTTGTCTGGATCTGCATACATTAAAAATAAAAAAGTCAAACAGTTAGTTCTGGTTCTCAAATCTAGTCCAAAAGCACTGTGATGATTGACTGTTTGTATCGCTGTGCTTCTCTGCGATCCCTGTGTTCCAGACTATTGCTCTTGTGATACTTTTTAAGCGATTCATTTTGTCTCATTCCAGTTAGAAATCTTGCAATGTTGAAGCTAAAATTGCTCGAGACATTGTAGCTGTGATTGCTCCAGACATCCTTGAGATGACAATACACATGCTATATGAGAACATTGGATGAATTTGTCTGAAATTCTTGAAATATCCTACTCTTGTGAGACACCAGGACTACTAATTGCAGGAACAACTGAGAAACCAAGAGACATGGAGGTTGGCAAGAGGTCAGTGTGTGTTCTGCCACTGTGTTGGATAATATGTTGATGAGTCTATACATCCAGATCAGGGAGCCAACAAGGTGTTTTTTTATCTTGACATTGGACTGTGTGCTCCTTTTTCACCTTTCATTAGAAGAACGAAAGAGAGAGAGAGAGGGGGGGGGGAGAGAGAGAGAGAGAGAGAGAGAGAGAGAGAGCATGCCTCACAAGTGGAGGAGACCAGCTGAATTAACCTTCTGATGAAGGTGGTTGGCTCGGCGTCAAATTAAAATGCAGCGCCACGCCTTTTCTCTCTCCAGAAGGAAGGAGGGAGAGAGAGATAAATAAATGAATAGATAAATAAATATATAAACCGAAGAGAAATTCCGTCATCATGCAACACAGCCCCTTCAAATAAATGTCTGGTGCAATATGAGCGCCTGGCCATTTTTCAGTGCAGAATAAGAGGCAGAGAGGATGCCAAATGTTAAGCAATGTTTCTTTACAAGCCAAAATAGAACAGAAAGATACTTATACTTGTTTAAAAAAAGTCTGTTTTTTACAACAGAAAGGGTCTTTAATCATGTCAAGGCATTCAGATATGCATGTTTTGGGTTTGTAGGTCATATCAATGACTCGAGGGTTTTTTAAGTTATGCATGTACCGCAGCATTCTGATCCGTTCAATAAACATGCAAGGGGCTTTTTGGATATGCAGCGGGTGTGTGCCCGTCCCTTTGGACTTGTGGTTTGCTCATAAATAGGCACATTTTTTTTTTTACAAATGCTGTCATAAGCAATGCAGGCTCAGGATTGATGGGGGCATGGCGAGGAAAAGGGGGGCAAGTGGTTGGGGAGAAACAGCATTTTTTTTGGCATATCAGAGAGGATTTAATGGTGGCAATTAAAGAGCAGATGCACTGGCCTTGGACGCAAGACCTGAAGGACATTTTCATGGGGCTGCTCGTATCTGCCAGAGACCAAACCAAATGTCCTGACGGGAATAATGTCTCAAAGCGGCCCAATGGGAGGGCTTGTCTGAGTTGTCGGCATGTTTGCTCAAGAAGTCAGAGGGAATGGTGCTGAAAGTGCCCCTTTTACTCCTCACAATGATCTTGCTTGAAAGACGCATCTGAGATAAATATACGCCAACAGGGCAATCTAATGTCAGGGTGTCAATTTCATTGTTATCATACACAGAGATGCCAAGGTTTACATTGGTCCTAGAGCACCCATTAAAACTAATCTAAGCCATCTATCCTGTTTTAAGTTCTGAAATCCATCATTATTTTAAAAGACATAAGGAGAAGTGTTGTCCTAGCTTGCCTGCTCAATTTTACTGCTGATGTATTACTTACCTCTGAAAAAGGAGGCACATTTCTTCAGTTTTAAGCCAACAAGGGAAAAGTAGGAAAATTGTGTCCCAGAAGAAACTTTTATTGCTCAGACACTACTCTTTCATAGATCTACAGAGTTCTCAGTTATATTTTAAATAAGTAACAACTCTGTCTGTTTCTTCTTAAAGTCCTTAGGTGAAATAAAAACCGATGCAAATGAGACACTGCCAATGCTGTCGCTTTTGTACAGTAATGGTTATAAGCTCTCTCTCCATGCCTCTCTATACTTGTTTTTTTAGTGTGATTAATAAGCTTTATGGCGAACATCACACGAACAAAGAGGAAATTGCATCTCATTGCATCCACTTGTAGGAGAAAGTGTTGACGTCAGTACAAACTAACGGCGATATCTAGGGACTTTTAACGTTCTATGGCCTTTTAGTTCTTTTTATGGTTGGCCTTTTATTCAATTTAAATACACTGCTCAAAAAAAATAAAGGGAACACTTAAACAACACAATGTAACTCCAAATCAATCACACTTCTGTGAAATCAAACTGTCTGCTTAGGAAGCAACACTGATTGACAATCAATTTCACATGCTGCTGTGCAAATGGAATAGACAACAGGTGGAAATTATAGGCAATTAGCAAGACACCCCCAATAAAGGAGTGGTTCTGCAGGTGGTGACCACAGACCAATTCTCAGTTCCTATGCTTCCTGGCTCATATTTTGGTCAATTTTGAATGCTGGCGGTGCTTTCACTCTAGCGGTTCACAACCCACACAAGTGGCTCAGGTAGTGCAGCTCATCCAGGATAGCACATCAATGCGAGCTGTGGCAAGAAGGTTTGCTGTGTCTGTCAATGTAGTGTCCAGAGCATGGAGGCGCTACCAGGACAGAGGCCAGTACATCAGGAGATGTGGAGGAGGCCGTAGGAGGGCAACAACCCAGCAGCAGGACCGCTACCTCCGCCTTTGTGCAAGGAGGAGCACTGCCAGAGCCCTGCAAAATGACCTCCAGCAGGTCACAAATGTGCATGTGTCTGCTCAAATGGTCAGAAACAAACTCCATGAGGATGGCATGAGGGCCCGATGTCCACAGGTGGGGGTTGTGCTCGCCATTTGACATTTTTCATCATTTAGCAGACGTTTTTATCCAAAGCGACTTACAAGGGGAGCAATTAGGGGTTAGGTGTCTTGCTCAAGGGCACTTTAGTCATGGTATCATGAGGTGGAGAAAGTGCTGTTTATTCACAATCCCCACTTTCAATTCCTGCCGGCATGGGAATCGAACCGGCAACCTTGAGATTACAAGCCCGACTCCCTCACCACAAGGCCACGACTACCCTGCTAGTGCATTAGGTACCGAGATGAGATCATCAGACCCCTTGTGAGACCATATGCTGGTACGGTTGGCCCTGGGTTCCTCCTAATGCAAGACAATGTGTGTCAGCACTTCCTGCAAGAGGAAGGCATTGATGCTCTGGACTGGCCCGCCCATTCCCCAGACCTGAATCCAAATGAGCACATCTGGGGCATTATGTCTCGCTCCCTCCACCAACGCCAGGTTGCACCACAGACTGTCCAGGAGTTGGTGGATGCTTTAGTTCAGGTCTGGGAGGAGATCCCTCCGGAGACCATCCGCCATCTCATCAGGAGCATGCCCAGGCGTTGTAGGGAGGCACGTGGAGGCCACACACACTACTGAGCCTCATTTTGACTTGTTTTAAGGATATTACATCAAAGTTGGATCAGCCTGTAGTGTGGTTTTTCCACTTTAATTTTGAGTGAAGAGAATTTGTTTTCCATTGTCAGCACTTAGAACTATATATAAAAAAAGTATTTAAGAAGATTATTTCATTCATTCAGATATAGTCCACAAAAATAGTCATAAGGGTCTTTTTTTTTTCATCTGAAAGCTGAATAAATAATCTTTCCATTGATGTGTGGTTTGTTAGTATAGGATAATATTTAGGGAGATACAACTATTTGAAAATGTGGAATCTGGAAAAAAAAAAAAAATCTATATATTGAGAAAATTTGTTCAAATAAAGTCCTCAGTAATGCATATCCACTCACAAAAATTAATTTTTTATTTATATATATATATATATATATATATGTGTGTGTGTGTGTGGTTAGAAATTGTTGGCTATTGCTACAAATATACCTGTTTGAGTTATGACTGGTTTTTGTGGTTCAGGGTCACAAATATTATTCTAAGGCAACTCATTTACATTATGTGATGTTTTTGGGACATTTAGAAAACAAAAATGGTCAATCCACAAAGGAATATATCATTCAAAAACTTTGAAGCTCAAAATCTCAAAACTGCTCAAATTGCAGAACCCTAACCTTATAATTACAAGGTAGCGACCTGTTATGCTCTCCTTTGAAGCCATTTTGAGTAAAATGGCTATATATTTAATAAAGCACATACAAAATACCTAAACCGAAAGTGATGCAACCTGTTTTATACAAAATGAGGGTCCCCCGTGTTCACCTGCACTGCATAAGAGATAAAATACAATAGATACAATAGAAAACAGTAAAAAAATATATTAATATTTTATAATATTACTTTTTATCAAATGAATGTATCTTTGGTGGGCATAAGATTCTCATAACACATTAAAAGAAAATCTTAACAGATCCAAAAATAGTATATTTTGAAAAACTTCAGGGCCCAATCTACACATTTTTCACCACATCTTCTGTTATGTTCCACGTATGGAAGAAAGTCATACAAAAATTTTGAAACAAAATGAGGATGAGTAAATTACAACAGAATTTTCATTTTTGCATAATTGGCCAAAAGCACCATCTCCTTACACCTCAGACACTTTTGAGCACTTGTTGATATAAAACTTAATATTACTGGGTGATTTTTTGACCATATTTCAATCTTAAAGATTTAACTTGATTAGTATTGCCACACTACCAGCATGAATTAGCATCGCTAACCCGCATAATTAAATAACGATGCCATGTGTGTGCCGTCTCCCAGCCGTCCCCCGCGCTGACCTGCACTGCATAAGAGCTTTAATTAAAACTACAGTGGGTGTTTTGCCCTCTGTTTCAATCTATGAGCGAGTTTAGAAAAGGCAACACACAATCAGACACAGGGCACTGAATCAGCCTCGTCACCCGGGGGGCCCACGGTTCCACTGAATCACACCGCTCATATGAACCTGTGCGTCTGACTCACGTCCCACCAAGTGGCAGTGCGGCGTGATGTGGTGCTGACAGCTCTGGTGTGACACAGAGCTTGGGGACTGCCAGGGAAAAGATGGCACCTTCCCACAATGCCTCAGTAGTGCATATGACTCTCACCTAATGCATTTATTTTCTTATTGTTGATGCATTTTTTTCTCAATCTCTCTCCCTCCTTCCCATTGCTGGGAACCGATATATGGTGTTTTTGGAACGCAAGGCTTCTTAACAAGCTTAAAGGGGTGATTGATTATGAATTCATAAGCAACGTCTGCAAAGCAATGACGCTCAAAGTTCAATGCAAAGGGAGAAATTTTCTTTTACAGAAATCGCTGTTTAAGGACAACAACAAAGGCTTGTAGGAACTACAACGAGCTTCTTCCTGGCTTGCTGACATCACTATTCCTAAAATGTACATAAAACCTGCCGCTGAGAACACGCAACAAAGGGGTCAGGCAATGCTGGGCTCCTCTAGATAAGAGGAAGAGCTTTTTTACGCGGGGCTGCTTCACAAACGAAGGTCAATTCAATACTGGATTTACACAAAACATGAAGGCACATGCTAGTGTATATAAATATGCAACTACATACTAACTGTTCAGAAACGTCCAGTTGCATTCTAAAAGTTGTAACTTCTTCCTGAGTCTCTACATCAGTGTCCGACTCCTGTTTGAACAATGTAAGGCTGAACACCCTTACTGACAATAGTCATTTTGGCTGCGTGTGACCTTCAACAGCTTTGCTGTGGTTGAGCGACCAAAGTGCGAAATGTTAAAGCTCCGCCCTCTTCTGGAAAGCAGCAACAGCTCATTTGTCCGTATAATAAAAGTCAATGTGGTCCATATTGTAGTTTTGAAGTGAACTATCCAGCTAATTCCTTGTTCAGCCAGCAGGATGCAGGTTAGCAACATTTGGGGTCAAATGTATGGAATTCATGACCCAGCAACAAAAAAATTAAGGCATTGACGCTTAATTGAGACACTAGAGTATCTACATCAGTGCCTTGAAGTGGTTAACGGTTTAATTAGTGTTATTAGAGAGAGATGAGACAGCCTCCGCAGTGATGCTGAAGATGACTTGGGGCAAGAATCAAGGATAGAAGAGCATTGTTACGCGCACACACGCACACACAGACACTCATAATGACACAGATCCAATGAAGTTAAGTATAATCATGCCATTAAGTGAAAAAAATATACAACTTAAGACGTAAAAGCAGGCAGTGAGGTTCATCTGACACATACAAGTGCAACATAAAGGTCATTTTTATACAAAGGCCATCAAATTTGCCATACATACACACTGTTTGGCATAAATACAAAACTATTTCAGAGAAATTCATTATTTTTCAACCACTGATTATGCTGTTAAAAATAAAAAATTAGCGCTCTTTGTCTTAACTAAGGAGTGGGAGTTACTACCCACACCAGGTCATAAGGTGTTATACACTTAGCAATGAAAACGCCAAAGAAAGATGGAGTAACAGCAAGAATTATGAAGAGAAAGAGAGAAGAAAAAGATAGGCAAGGGTCCTGGCCACTCTTATGTGATTTGCGTATGTCTGCTTTGTGTCTGCGCGTAAGAATGAACGCATGTCTGAGTGTGTAGTGAATTAACTTTCACGCACCCTGGACACGAAAAACCCAATCATTTTTTCATTAACTGGTGTAGGGAATCGGGCCAGGCGAGCGCAAACTAATTACCCTTTGCCAGAGGGGCCAGTAGAGGGAGGCAGGGAGTGCCAGCTGCCCAGTACAGCGGTCTCAAAGCTGGGTGGGAGCACGAGGGGCCTCTGTAGCCTCGCATTAGATGAGACGGGCGGCTTGTGTGCATAGATCTATGTAGATGTGAGCAGGGTCCAAAATGAACCCCAAATCCACATAAAAAAACTTGTCAGTGGACAGTAGCTTTGAAATTAACATAATAGATGGCATACATCAAATAGTACAAATCAGTGATGCCAGATCCCTACAAATATTTACTAAAAACAGATGTTTTTAGTTATTGGAGAGTTTTTTTTTTCTCTCCAGAAGTCCACCGCAACATATATGTTGAATATTCATTACATTATCGCAACAAAACTTTAGGAACAAATATCATATGACATGCACTGTTTGTCATTGTGGCAAGCAAGGCGAGGATGAAAGCCATGGGAACGGAGCGAGTCCAGTGGAAAAAGTGTTAAAGAGTGTCACATGTCTCGAGTCCCACGGAGGAGCTACGGAAGGATAAAAGGAGTAGTGATGACAGTGGAAGATGAGAAGACCAGGACGGGACTTTATGTTGTTGTTTTGTTTTAGTCAAGGCTGCAGTCGTCCATGAGGGGCTGCCGCTTCACTTTAGTTTTGTTGTTTATTTTGTTGAACGTTCACGGAACTTTGTTGCAATCATAAATGTGAATAGAAAACACTGAAATAACCCTACTCTCATAGGGAAAAAATAAATTAAAATGGACAGTAAGGAATGTATATGATCAGTTACTAGGCGTGTCAGTTGTGGACGATGAGTGTGAGTAAGGTACGGGTCTTGGCTGCTGCAGAGGAGAGGTTCTTACCTTGCTGGGCAACCCTGCTTGAAGATCCGGCTTCAGCTGGGGAAGAGCTCTTGGAGCGCGTGCTGAAAGGTGATTGTCTAAAGCGGTCGTCTAGGAAAGGGCTGTAAAATCACAAGCTACCATTAGATTCCCTAAATGTGAGAAGCTAAATTCTGGAGGCATAACAGGCACACAACTTTAAACCTACCTGTGTATACCGAATGATGCATTGTCTTTGTTTTCATTTGCTTTACTTACTTTTTCTGAAAAAGAAAAACAATGTAATTAAACAAAGAATCATTTTTGTAATGTTGTACTTACAAAAATCATTTACCACTAGCCAGTGTAAAAAGTAGAAATATTGATTAATAAAACTGACCAATAATCCATCCCTGATGAAAAACAAAAACAAAAAAAACAATAATTGTTGGTCTCCAGCATATATTATGTTTTGCACAATTGTCCTTTTGATGGTAGACCAACATCCAATTTCAACAATAACATTTCTTTGTTAATTTTAATCTCTTAAAAGTCAATAATTGCTAATGAATTCAATGATTTTGATTTTTTTAATATAGTTCTATAATAATTTTTTTTTTATATATATTTTCAGTTAATTTTATATTATCAACCAGCTAAACCTAGTGAAGATAGAAACATTTTCAAAACATTTACTTGAAATTGCATAAATATTTTCAGAGAATATATATTAAATTCTCATTTCAAACTGTTTTTTTTTTTTTTCTTCTTCTTGTTTTAAGAAAAAATCTAGCAAAATTTAGTGAGGTGTAAAAAAATATTTCCCAGTGGGGCAATATTACAATAAATATTAATAAATCTCAATAAATATCAGAATTCAATCAATTTAAGATATATTATTTGAAAAGAAGTCTTAGTATATTAACATTTTTACTCAAGCAAATTTATTTTGTTTTAGGGATGTTTAGATAATTCAAAATTTTGAATATGCATGCTGATTAAAGACTCTTTTCAGCAGGGATTGCAGTGGTTAGGTTTTTAAAATCATGTTTTGCCACACTGCATTTAAAACATCAAAAAACAGAGGGCAAAAGAGAACAGTATCTTATGTCTGTCTGTCTATCTGCCTGTCTTTCTTTCTCCTGGTGGTCTGGTAATGACCTTGCTCCCTGGGTGGCACTTCCTAAGCCCCCTCTCCCTGACACCCTCTCGGTCACACGGCTCACAGAGGATGGAAGGGCTCTCTGCGTTGCCATGACGATGCTGCACAGGAGCAAGAGGAAGAGAGAGAGAGAAAGAGAGAGACAAGGGAAGTGTGTGCAACCGAGTGTGCTTGAGCCAGAATGTTTGAGAACAATCTGAGGGAGTCGAGGGTTGAGGGGTTATACATACACACTGTGCAGCTACACACCACTCCCATGGGGTAGAGGGGAGGTGGGAGGGTGCGAATGAAGTGAGTGTGAGGTTTGGGTGTGTGTGTATATAAATATATATATTCGTATATACATACACATATAATATATATATATATATATATATATATATATATATATATATGTGTGTGTGTGTGTGTGTGTGTGTGTGTGTGTGTGTGTATGGAGGGAGGGGGGGAGGAGGGGTTGTGATCGGCGAGGTGCTAGATGGCATTTAAAGAGAGCCGTAGCTGGCAGCGAGGAGCGCTGGGGGCAGGTTTGTCTCTGCTAATCCCCAGAAAGCTCTTGGAAGAAAAGCTCAATCCTGCCATCATTTAACACCACAAATATCCCTCCACTCTCTAGTGTGTCAGTACAGCAATCACGATGAAGAAGAAAACATGAAGACTGTCACTGCAGAGAGCTCTTTTTAAAAAGGACAGTCCGCATTGTTTCTTTCTTTTATAGAGACTTACCAGACAGTTTGAAAAGCAGCTCAGAGGCCATTTTGACTGAAATGTCCTGTGAGAAGAGGTCATTTTGGGGGCGGGGCAAAGGATCTGGGAGGTTGACCATTGGTTCCTTCTTCTCACATGCCCCTGAAGTGCTGAAACCCAGCAGATGAGAAGAGGGTGGGGCCAACTCTAGGGGCGGGTCTACTTCCATAGGCTCCGCCTTCACTATGACGTTCTGGATGCAAGCGTCTTTGTTATTCTCTGAAAACACAAATTAACATGAATGTTATTCCATTTGCAAATGACCATAATAACACTGATCTAATTAGCCGTGCATGCTAAGAGATTTCAACAAATAAAATTGTTAAATTCGGATTCAGGCAAATATTTAACGTAATGAAAGCTTTTGGCAGAAGTGGCCAGAACAATGAGCATATTTGGCAACTGCAGCAATGGTGCAGAGTCAGTGGCGGTACTGAGGCGAGATCGAGCAGAAGTCATTCTGAGACAATTTGCAACAGATCCAACACAGGTGATAATATTTTATTTTATATTAAAAAAATACTTCTGTTTGAAATCCTTCTTTTTTGCCGATCAGAATTTGATTACATCTTTGTTTATGTAACAGTTATCCTTTTTAGTATAACCTATTGATTATGCTGTTTCAAGTTTTCAATGACCTAAAAGCATGTGGCATATTGAGGAGACGTATTATTACTACAAGTTATTACTAAGTTGTTATCTTGTGATCTCGAAGTGGTTTTGTCGTTATCACGACTTAATCTTCTCTAAATTACACAAATATGCCAACAGGTGGCAGTATAGAACCAAATATAACTGATGGGGTGCGGTATATATATCCACCTTACTGTGTTAGTATATCGGCTCAGATTGGGACACAGAGAGTGAAGAACTTACTTCTTTGTGATCGCTTTAATTTGTGCAGTATTGTGTGCATCAAGTAATAAACTAATGTTAAATGTTTCAATATGATTTCAATATGAATATATCTGTTATTGTTACGTGCATCTGACTGCTAGATGCATGTCAGTTTCACAACCGCAATAATGTTCAGTGTTATTCTAAACTTATTGCTTATTAAAACTTATTTTGATGTCACTGTATAGTATTTTGTTTGCATCTTATTGCGCATCTTTAAAACGCCATTGTAATCATCGCAGTTTCAGCGTTAGCTTACCTCACCGTGTCCCATGTACTCAATGTATATTGATATGATTTATAGCTTATGTAAAGTTGTCATTTAATTCAGTGATAGTGTTTAACCAATTGTGTGTTCTACATTTCTTTGTAACCACACACATACACATAAACACTCTTCTCAAACAGGATCCCATATCAACTGCATTAAAGTTTTGTTGTTTGGAAATCTGAAGTATTGCACCTGTTTTTAATGGAAGAGCTAGGAGCAGGAAGACAGTTTTACACACATGATATCACAGCTTATCCTACATGACGAATAAAAATAAACAAATTATGTAATATCATTTCATTTCAAATGAATAAGGAAAATAAAGTGGGTTGAATCCAAGCAGCTCTAAAAGGTTTTAGAATAATCTGGCATCCTTCTGAAGGCACTCCGCTCGAGGTGTTGAATGCTCCGTTGATCATTTAAATGTTAATTACACAAATAATGTTTGGCGTACTTTGATTGAACAGTGAGTGATCAGCCTTTATTTATTTATTCATTGTAGACTTTATTATAGAAATATCTACAACATATGAGGGCGCACGGTTTATTCGTCAATCAGATGCCCGTAATAGTTGTGATAGTTACTATAGCAACAGTAGAATCCGGGTGCAGTGTTTCAGAATCAAACAATTAAACTTTTAAGTAGACAACTTTGTTATCTCATGATCACGAGAAAACAAGATAGGAAAAAACAAAAAACAAATAATCCATGGCCTTTACGGCTTCCGTAGGCAAGAATTTAAAAAAAAAAAGTAGAAATATATTATACCTCACACACCCTATACTCTAATCTGTAGCAGAAAAAAAACAAACAAATTAGCAAGCCAATAGAAATTGCTGAATACTTAATAGCATTAATACGCAATATGAGTGAAGAGCAAACTTAACTTAGTTAAGGTATTTACCTTAAGCTAAAAGTTTTATTTTACTATGCAAAAAAAATGCATAGAAGGAAGTGAAGGAAGGACCTGAACCATAACTAGGCTTGCTTTAATTGGGCCAGTAAACATCACATAGCAATCACCTACATTTTCTGCATTGTGCAGAAACAAGAAGCAAGATTTTGTGACCTACAAGACCCCTATAGCCAAAGGAAGCACAGACATGAACTCACTGTCATGTGAAACATATTTAAATTTGGGCCTGGTGGTCCACTTTGTGACTCATGAGAGTTTTAAACTGCTAAAGAGACAATGGCATCTTTGAGATAAGTTTTACCAAAGGCGGTTCAAGCTGAAGCAGATGTCTATAATTTGGCTTAAAAAGGGGTTTGAAATCTGGTCAAAATGACTCAGAATGTTTTTTTCTTGTTCAATACTCAAGGCTGCGCCAAAAAGAAAGTGTACAACAAAACAATGCCCTCCTTCAAATACAATCAATTCCTTCCGTCTCTTTAAAAGAGGGGCAGAAAATACAAAGTGCCTATCGAACAAATGGCAAACTTTGGCTGGATACCTGGGGCGTTTTTGTTTTGTTTTTGTCATAAAGTGCAGTGGTATAAAGCAGAGCACGACAATGAGGGTTGAACTTGACAGCGTATTTACAAACTTCAAAAGGTTTCAAGAATGTTCTATGGTTAGCCTAAAAAACACGTACGCGCCACGACAGGACAAACAAGACAGACAGTCAGTGAGCTCATCGGAACTCCGCAGTTCTTTTAATTAAAACCAGCTCTTGCCTTTCTGATATAGAAAAACAAAGAGATCTGCTCCCTGCATTCGAAACCGAGGAAAAAAAAGAGGGTAGAGAAACGTTTAGCCTGTTCCTTTTATCAGATCAGACGTCTGACAGTATGTACAGCTGAGCAGTAGATGGCATATGCTTCTCAGGGGTGACCACGCTTGCTCAGACAGCTGGGGAGGGGGGCAGAGGGGGCGTACTCATACGAATTTTGTCTGGCCAGAGACAGGAGATTGTGGGTAGGCCGGGTGACCTCCACCCCTCCCGTTAACAGCGAGCGTTATTGGGCAGGGTCTGTCGGAGTGTTGTTGTCTGGCTCTGACCTAGATTGTGTGTGAGTACAGTGTATGTTTACAGTGTCTGAGCGTGTGCAAGTGTGCGTATACGTGCGTGTGGGGGGGGTCAGTAGTATGCCCAGGTGTCAGGAGCTGGAGAAGGCAACGTCACACGGGGACACTGACAACCACTAGCCCGTTAATCCCTTAATAAAGTGCCTGGAGCCAGATTGAGGGCTGGGGTCATTTAGGGGACACGCAGTCTCACAACACACACAGCAATGCACTCTCGAATTGGGTTCAGTGACGTCAGTAACTGCTTTAAAATGCATTTGTACACACGTACATAGAAAGAGTGATGTAGCCAACGGGTCACTACGAGGAAGAGAGCACAACCCTAATCATCAGTGTTTTGAAAGCATCTAAAATAGCCAGAGTGTTAGATAAGCAAAATTATCATGAGTAAATAAATGTGCAGGAAACACACACTGAAAGCGCACTGGTGCAGGGGAGGTTAAACCGAGGCTGACCAGTGGCAACTATCTGTTTAGCCATCTGGACTATCAAAGATTCCTGCCTGTTAAATCTCTCCTGTGAGCTCTGACAGTCTTACACCAGCGCAGATTCTTGGAAAACAAATGGAAAACACAGACTACGTCGATTCTATGGCTAAGTGGGTGGCGTGTGTGCTATAGCCCAGTTTTTGGAGTTTTGGTGCTCGCGCGTAATCCCAGGTAGTGACGTCACAATGAAATTGGTGCAATGTTAAATAAAGCATTAACACCTTCAAAACTCATATTCAATGCAGTTTTAGCAACAGTACCACGTCTCCTTCCGTTGCATTGGATGAGAACACGTTTTTGCAATTTCTTTGGTCGAGAAAAGTTCAATATGCTTGAATCCACTCTAAAGCATGCTTTCCTGTCACATATCACACAGGTGCACTTCAACAAGACAACAGAGTGCAGGTTAAGGTGTTTACATACCAGGCGAAAACAGAATAATGTGCAAAAATCTATCTGGAAAATCAATTGGTTTCTGCTTATGCCATTTATGACCTCACACCGATAAAGAAAATCGTTTAATACATTTACATGACCATGCACATCGTAGGCTTAAGCGTAATAGGTTTAAAGAATGTGTATGTAAACACACTCAAGTATTTCCTGACTCTGACAATGAAAGGTAGGATAAGGACAAGTTGATACAAGCAGCATAATATACCGTACCTGCTACTGTCTGTGTCGTTAATGTTAATCAAACAACAAAACAAAGAGAGAATCAACTACTGCTCTTGACTGAATAAAATGTGTAGAACCACTGTATATTCATTCATACAGTGAGGACTATGCAGTATTTTATTTTTACACATTTCTGTAATAGTACGTTTCTTACCGTTAGACCTACTGTGCCTCAAAAACTTAAAAGTATTGTTTATTTTATCTGCATCTTTGTTTTACTGTATTTGCGTATTGCTTGTAATTTGCTTCTTTTTTATTTTACACCCCGCTTAAAGTCATCAATACACTGCAAAATCGAAACTTCAGTTTTTAACTGATGCGGTTCTAAATTGTCTGTAGTTGACTATTGATGACCTATTTTTTCATGATTTATTTCTTTTTTAAATCAGCATCAAGATGTTAGGTTAAAATTGATCGCATGACCGATGAGATTTAATAACAAAGTCTTTACTTAGAATGCAGGAGAATATAGGAATCAAAATCAAACATTATCACACAAACACAAACGATACTGGAAAATAAGGGCTTAAATACACAGTAAACGAAGGAACTAAATAGGGTTGCTAAATGTTAGTC
Source organism: Opsariichthys bidens (assembly GCA_037194245.1). NCBI lineage: Eukaryota > Metazoa > Chordata > Actinopteri > Cypriniformes > Xenocyprididae > Opsariichthys > Opsariichthys bidens. Next base: position 17,376,011 of record CM074292.1, on the reverse strand, counting down.
GTTCAGAATAGGCTTGGTCGACCAAGATTTTATTAGTCAGTTAGTTGCAAAAAAACGAAACGAAACAAAAACATGGCAAAGTCACGCAGTCCGTGAGGCGGCGTTGTCGGTGGGACCTTGTGGACATTACAGTACGTCGGGAAGGAAATCCAAACGCCCACCTATTATCAACCTCAAATATGGCTTTGAAACACATATTTGCATGGCCGCTTGCTCTAACGTTAACCTAAATATGTGCATTTCTTAGGCGCATATTCAAGTGTTTGTGTGGAGCGTGGAAGCTGAAATATTAGTGTGCTTACTGCATGTCACAGGTGCCGGCGCGATCACTTAAAATGCTCCAGCATTTTTTGTCATACAGATAAAAGTAATAAATCTTTCCAAACTCTACTTGTATTTGTGTACACTCACAATAACATCAAAATGTTGTGCTTTTGTAAAATAAAGAAAACAAACAGAATGCGCTTTTTGCCGTCTCAGTCTCCCTGAACGTCAGCGTACCGAACCGTATGAACCGAAACTCTATAAACTAGAAAGCTTGAAATATGACTGAACCAATTCGAATCGAAAACAAAAGAGACGACGAGTCTGCATCGTCAACTTCATCTTTGCACCCGACACTGACTCAGAAAACACTAGTTTACCACTAGTCTCCTTGCTATTTTTCCGACACATTCATAATCATACATTTGCCAGTGCTTTATGTGTGTGCTTGAGCGCGAGGCCTACATTCCATCCCCAGTATGTATTTCAGTATTAATCAATTACTATAAAGGTGCGATTAGTCGACTATCGGCTAAAATGAACGACGCTCAGTTGTGACTCTGTTCTCAATTTTTAAAAGTATAAATATTGCATGCAATTTCTCCGTTAATTTGGGCTCAAATAAACTTCATGTATAATACAATTTATCAATACAAAAGCTACTAAAAATAGTTTCAGACAGTAAATAGCACCTCACACCACAGGACATGTCAACTTGACAAAAGGTTTCACGTCAACTACCTATAATTATATTATGAGTCTTCTTTCACCCACCAGTATTTCTACGTCAAACATTTCAGAGGCGTCATATAAAAAAGCGATGAAGGTTGGTGACAAAGACAAGCGCCACAAACTTCATCACCCTCATTTAGACAATGAAAGCATGAATCAACCATCGTTCCCACCGCATCCGTTTGGCATACTAAACAATCTGACAGCCTCAGAGCATTAGTCATTCAACGCATGCAAACCCCACTTGTCACATGCACTTTGATGCACTGTACAGTAGCCTGAGAATATGAATTTGGAGATGAGACAGAGAGAGAGAGAGAGAGAGAAAGGGAACTGATGCACACAAGAGATGCAAATAGGGAAAGGACGGGGGAAGCCTGATGAGGCAGAGGAAATAAAGATAGAAAATCGAAATTGGATGTTCGACAAGTGAACAGTCAGTTAGGCAGATGGACGAGTTTCTTTTTGTTTTATCTTGGAAAGGTTGCGTCTTTAAAATGATTCCATTTTAAAGCACCACATACAGGCAATAAAAATATATATAGTCTTGGGAAAAAAATATATCCTTTTTTCATAAACTATATTGTCCTTTCGGGCATATTAGTTGTCCAGTCGACGAAGCATCAGAGGTGCAGACAGAAAAAAAGCACGAGGTGAAGAGGAAGAAAGAGACAGAGAGGGTGATACAGAGGTGGAGGAGGATAGAGAATGAGGTTGTCATTCTGCACTACGTCTCCTCTGGCCCGACGGAAAGGATGACCCGCTTAGACACGGGGTGAAAAGTTCAGCCGCTTCAAAGAGGTCCCGAGCAACCGCAGCCCGCAAAGAGACAAGGGAGAGCTGATCCCAGACCAGCGGCCGAACAGCCTCTCAATAATTTAGCACATCATGATGCAACACTCACCTCAGCTCAGCCAGAGAGTGAAAGCAAGAGAGAATCAGTGCTCCACATGCCCCTGAAGAGGCTACTGGATGGAAGCTGGGTTGTGTGTGATGCAGGAAATGGTCAAATGGCCGTGCAGGCTTCACAGTGGTTTCATTTCATGTGGAGGAGTATCTTCACTCTATAGATGGTGAAAAGACTGGTCTTTTTTGCGGTTGTAAAGTACATGTGGGGATAATCTTTTAAGCTGGGGATGGATGAACGTGGTTTACTAGTCGTCCACCAACCAAGTAGTCGATTGGTATGGGTTTTTTAACAGTCATGGTTCAAAGCGATGAATTTTGACATGCAAGCTCAGGTTTCACTATGTTATGCTAATTAGCTGTTTGACAATTTGTATGGTAAAAGCCTCTTTAAGACATTGTGTCGCTAAATTCGTTTTTTTTTTTACAGCCTCAAAGCACAACTTCTGTAACAAAACCACAAGAAACAAATCGAACCTTCAACAATATATTACATTATAATTACTGTTGGGGGGTGGGGGTGGGGGGTCCAGTCACCTGCTGTAGACAATGTTCTTATTATTATGCATAATTTGTAGATATTTATGTTTTGAGAGGTCTATTATGGGCAATCTAGCCCATTTGTAAAAAAGGTTGAATAGTTGTCAGTTACTCTGTTGGAGGGTTATTATACGTTCGTGAATTCAACCTGTGGCATTTCTTAATAATTGTTGAACTGCATGTCTTTGGCCATTGTGTAACATTGCTGATTTTTCAGCATTTCATGCCACATAACAAGCATTATACAGGACTTCCTGTAAATCAACTAGTCCAGAGCTTCTGAAACATTTTAGTACCATCGTACAGGTACCACCAAGTCACCATCAATGGTCACTCTAAGAATATTTCAGCATTGGTCAATAAGAAGTCTTTCGTAATGGGATATTCTAATTAAAACCAATATTCATGTATTTCTGACAACAACAAAAAAAATGCTGCTGCAAGAGCCTCATTCTTTGCACACAAGTTTTGCAATCCAATTCTAACATACTACAACCTAATAATTAAATTCAATCTTTAAACTTCCTCCGTCTGTTTAGAAGCAATTGAACTGCTCTCAATGGTTTCATTATGGATGTCATGGTCAAAACAGAGCTGAATCCAGAGTTTTTCAGTGAGTCAAAAGCAGACCGCACTTTAAACTCACCAGCTCACAGACTTTAAGGGCAAACAATAATATTTTTTTGTCAATCGCCTCAGTTGTAGGCTGTTTCCTAATCCAATATAGAAAAACAACAATTTCAATAAAATATGTTTTATATATATCCTTAATAGTACACATTTTCAAGGTCATGCTGTGTACCACCATGGTGGCATTCCACCATTTGAGATCCATTGGACTCATCAATAAGATGTTTTTCACACTCCTTTTTCAAACTACCTTTTTAGATGCTGCTTTTTTCCAATGCTAGAAAAAAATATTGTCACTGCAAAGCCACTGTCAAAATATGTTTCTTGAATACTCAGTTTTCAGCTCATCGGATTCCAGCTCAACCAATTCCAGTTCATTGGAGTACAATACTAAGGTGGGATTTGTGAGGTCACAGCCACTCATCAGCCTACCGCAGTATCTCTAGGCTGGCACGGCTCCTGTTGTCTTACTGCTGAGCTGTGTATGATGCCTCTAATCGGCTTTGGGTATAATAACAAAGGCCAAGAACCTGGCAGAGAAGATGAAGAGATGACCAGGTCAAGAAGCAATCCCCTTGAGAAAAAGTTGCAATTGCGTGTATCTCTACCCGTAGGGACAAATACAGGTTGCGTTGTGGAGGATGAGAGGATGGCAGTCCTCTCTTAGGTCCTGTGTGCCCTCCAGTGCAACACTACATTATGGTCCATCTGTTGAAACCCAGGAACCATCAGTGCGGAGGGACTAACACGGCAGTGGTAATTAGCCCCAGGATGCAAACATCTACCATCAAACAGATGTGGGGGAAGTCAACACATTGTTAACTGGTTTGTTGGGGAGTGGTTGGGGGAGGTGACCTACTTTAAATCGTGTGATGCAACACCTCAAAATGGGAAAGCTGCTATTCACACCGTACAAAAAATATAGAAATAAAAATAATCTTACTCATGTCTTGTCAGTGCTTACATTCAAATCAGCGTTAACTTTCATTTTTCGGTACTCGCTACAAGCGAACCAGTGCCAGCGGTCAGGTTCATCAACTTCACATGCCGCGACCATGAACTTACCATGTGAATAATCCCCCTGGAGATGGTACATCAGCAGAAGAACTTTATTACGACGTTATTTGGTCAGAGATAGTCTTGTTACTAGAAGATGCCATGCTCCGCAGCTGTACTATTGGAAAAAGCTTAACGGTCATTCTGGATCACTTGTGCCTTGAAAACCAATCACATTGCAGCCTTGACTTCATTGAACATGTTGTGCTATTGACTGTTTGCAGATCCCATAAAATGACAAGTGCCGTAAACTGAATTCCAATGCTGAAAAATAGATCAATCCAAAAGGAATATTTAATGGTAAACAAGATTTGAAAATAGGCTGATGATTAATACAATTATAAGCTTTTTCCCCCTCAAAAGCTGTTTATTCAGTGTAGTAAAGCCTCTCTTCCATTGACACTTGTTAAAAAAGTCCTCTCATCTCTTTGTCACCTCAGCGTTATGCTTTTTTTGCTAACCTTTGGAGGCTTGCCTTAAAGTGGCTTTGATTTGCAGTATACATAGGACCCCAGTGGGTAGCCGTTTGAATTAGGGTAAAAACTAAGCTAGTAGACTAATCAGCAGGTGGTGTCTAAAAACTGTCAAAAAAACTGAAAATTTCACAACACAATGGAAACACAAAGTACGAAGCCTCACACCTGGCATGGAAGAAAAAAAAAGATATCGTGGCAATGAATTTGTCCCCTCAATTTAGTTAAATAATGGCAATGTTATCCTAATTTGTTCCCTCGCATAGACATGCTGTAAAAATTTGTTCTCTTGTTTTAGTTGAAGCTAGTTGAAGCGTGGCCATTTTACTAATTTCTTACCTCGTTTTTATAAAGAAATCATTGCCACAAGCAAACAAATTAGTACAATATGGTCTCGATTTAACCAAAACGAAGGACAAATTAAATGGTGGGAACAATTTTTTTTCAAATAATAATAATAAAAAAATCTGTGCCGTTATCTTTATTTTTTACGGTGTGCACTCTGAAATTCTTTTATATTTAGAACGATTTTTAGAACTGTATCTTTATTGTTAGAATTAGCATCCAAGTGTTTGACCTCTGATTATAATAATATCATAACTGAAAAGCTAAACGTAAAGATCTACTGCATCTCGCTGCTATTCTGAAATTCTGCTGTTGTTGAGAACAATGCGTTGGCGATCAAGTCAAGTACAAACACTTAGCGAGCGAAGTGAGCTTCGTGCGCAGTCTGTGTCTGCGAAGTGAAACTATACACAACCCCATTTCATGTAAAGCCATGCTAGATGGCCTTAAGAAGAGTGCAGAGACATCCTTGGTCAGCAGGGCAGTGTGCTTATGAGCACATGAGCCAGACGGAGATGACCTTCCCCCAAATGACCTCTCAAGACTGCACCACTGCTTCACACACACAAGACCACAGACGATGCCATTGTTTCCATGGCATTGATCCCCAGCCTGCAGCTAGCGGAGCGCAGCTCTTTAGATTCACTTGGTTGCATGTCTGCATGCCGCTGTGGCCGCGCTGAGAGAGATCTGTGAGGCCATGTCGTGTAAAACTGCTTCAGCTTGACAACAAACAGGCTAATTGGTCCCTGTTCCTGGCCTCTGGAGACAGAGAGAAAGCGGCTGAGGAAACACATCCTGGAGGTGGGGAGAGGGGGTTAGAGACTCTCGCTCATAGTAGTTCTAATGTGGGAAGTCACGGAGACCTTTCATTGAGCTTTACGCACACACATAAAGCTCAAAAACGACGTGAGTGAAGTGTACTCTCTCTCTTTCTCACTGTTTTCCATACTCATATACGCAAACGCTTGGTTCTCTGGTTCACTCGCACACTTTCACTCGCTCTCTGGGGAAACGTGACCTGGGGCTGTGCAGTCAGGAAGCACACGTGTTAAAACCAGCTCTCTCTCGGCGCGGCTGAGTCACGCTGAAGTGTAAGGCATCATGTGGAGGGAGCAGGAGCAGCTGGTGTGTGGTGCCCGTCAAATACGCTGCTTTAGAGTGAATCACTACCTATCATCCTCTGTAATGGACTACTCTAGATCTCTCTCTCTCTCTCTTTGGCAAGTGCTTTTCTCACTCATTTTCTGTTTGTTTCTCTCTTTCTCAAGCTCTTTTATTACCCTGCAATCACATACAAAATCCCACCTCTGTGATCTCACAATTATTGTTTCTCAACACCTGATGCATAAAGAACTGTAGGGTTACACTAAAAGGGAAAATGTGGTTAATTAAAATTACTTTAAAATAAGCGCCTTTTTAATTGAGTATTGCAGTGTTTATTATAAATGACTGATCAGTGCATATCATTATTATTTTTTTTTAAAAAACAACAACATGTGCCTTCAATCAAAGACATTAACATTTCCTCGCAAGATTTTGAGGTTTTACTTAAATTTATGTCACGATAGGGACGAAAAAACAAAATGTAGGTTTCATGTCGACTTTAAGATGATCAATATTACGGGAGGGAATCTCTCATGATTCGATTCTGTATTCTGATTAATGGAGCCATTTCTGAAACACCAAAATCGATTACTCTGGTACAAAGGCAAAACAGTGACTATGGATTTTGTCAAAATTGAATTATGATTGGAATTAGGTCTCCAGTTAAAAATTTTACTTGATTCGATTTTTGTTCAGTTCAGAATCCTTATGCGGTGACTAATCAGTTTTGTAACTCAGTCTAAAGTAAAATTAGAAAGTTTTTGGAACTGTGGCTCAGTGGTATATGTGATGCACGTTCAAGTATGGCTCGCAACACTACCATGTTCTATAACACTATCCTCTCTGTACTTTACCAATCAAGCATTTCCCCCACAAATAATCACTCCTCAATTTCCATCTTCATGAGTCCATTTGAACCACATTTATACGCCATGTGTACGTGACAACAGATACTTTTTAGTCCTGAACTTTTTCAATCCCCTTGTATTGTAGAGTTCAAATAAAGATTGGACCAGCGGCCCAAAACAGCAATCAATGGGTTTATTTTGGCAGAGGACTGACCAGGATAAAAAGAACATTGACTGCACAACATGAAAAGGAATTGACCCTCTTCCTTCTGCCCAGAAAACATAAGTGAGTGGAATAGACAGCAGCACGTCAGAGAGAGAGAGAGAGAGAGAGAGAGAGAGAGAGAGAGAAGCGAAAGAAAGATAGAAAGAAAGAACTTATGACGAACTGACAGTGTTTTACATAATTTTACATAATTACTCTAACCTTTGTTATACTGTTGCATTAAGGTTATTCTAAATATGACCTTAGCAATGTGTTAAAGAAAAAAAAAAAACAGAATGTAAAGCACACACATCTTTCACACACACACCCACTCACTCAATCCTCTGGCCTTTGAGTTTCCTCAACAGCTTTTGTGAATTCAAGCACAGATAAAGCATGCCTGAAAATAACACACATATGAGTACATGCACCAAAATACATCTGCTGACCTGAGAGCTTCATAAGCAGTTCAGAGGCCACTTTGACGTTAATGTCCTGGTTGAGTAGGCTGCTCTTGCCCAACATCGGGCTCCCCTCCTCCCGTTGCTTGGTGGACCCTGGAGGTCCTTCTTGGCAGAAGCTGTAGCTGGGTCCTCTCTGAGAGCTCAGGGGCTCTTCCGCCTGGGGCTCCTCCTTGACACTGAATGAACCCTTTAGGGCCTCCTTCTGGTTCGCTGCTGTGGGGCAAAAAAAGAAAGAAAGAAAGAAGAGAAGCATGGGTTTTGAGAACTCCACCCATGTTTTCGTTGACTTTAGAAAGTGAAGAGTTAAAGGATATCATCTAAAAACGTGACTTCTGGAGTCATATGTTAGCTTTGTGTAAAGAACAGACGCAAAAGCGCGTTCAGCAGAAGAAATGGAACCATACAGGTTTGGAACAATATTGGGCTGAGTAAATAATGATAAGAAACGTCCTTTTTGGGAGAACTTACCATTTAAAAGTAGGTCTACGAATATTGCGGTTTATAAATTAAGTTTAAGCATTGATGCGGAAGATTATTTGGAGGTTTTGATATAGTCACTTCCTTTAATAATCATTTTTAGCAGTCTGTCTTTGGCTTTTCAGAAAGGAAATGTTCTTAGAAGACGAGATAAATAGATTAAGAAGCAAAAGGCTAAATTGTCTTTTCGGATATCAATGGCCAAAAGCCCAGCAGAAACAATTTTTCAGTCCATTTTTATATGGATATGACTATGTTCTTTCTGAATCATCTAACAGTGTTAACATCTAACAAGTGTGTTTAAGCTGGCTGTCTGCAATTGGAGAGAAAATGATTGGTAGTGATATATTTCTTCTATATTTCTGGCCAGTTCATATGAGAGTAAGACACATTTCCCTTCTCGCTCAATATGCTGTAAAAGTGGGCCATTTCTAATCAGGCTTCAATGAATTATTAATATTAAGACATGGAGCCCCTTCTTCTCAGTGCCAGGAACAGAACACAGGCCATTGGTTCATTCTGAACACTTTTTTTTATGATAGTGGGGAATTTCCAATGACTTCCCTTTAAACTCATTTAATGATATTTTCTTTCCCCATAACATTATTGCATACCTTTTTGCATTTTTCAATATTAATTAAAAGACAAAAAACATGCACTACCATTAAAAAGTTTGTGGTCAATAAGATTTTTAAAAATGTCTTTAATGTTTCTCTTATGCTCACCAAGGCTGCATTAATTTGATAAAAATACAATAAAAGACAATCCATTAAATGTATTTTTTTTCTTTCCAAATGTTTGAATGGTAATGCACATCAAGTAGCAGTTGGGTTTTGGGGAAAAAACAAACAATGAAATCCACACCTATTATACAAAATATCTGTTAAAGGGACAATCAAACAGTCAAAGATCCAGGTCAAATGAGTTTAAGTGAGGGAATACAGTACAAAATGTACATTGCAGTACATTGTGAGAATGCACAACGGATCAGACTGAAAGCCTTTGAATTCGTAATTTGACTAGGTGTGCAGATTCCTTTTGTTTCTGATTTAGATTTTAATTAAAACATGATTTAGTCAATTCATTAAACATTTTCCTTGTGGATATCATTGGCTGGTACCCACAATGCAGGTGATTTCAGGTTTTAATATCCTTTCAGGGACATTTGTTCCCCACATGTAGGTAAAACCTGAACCGCACACACACACACACACACACACACACACACACACACTTGTTTGTACCTTTGTGGTACATTTCCGTTGACTTCTATTGTTTTTATATTGAGCTCATGATACTTTCTATCCCCTACTTTAATTGTACCCCTATATCTAACTATATTTTTACATATAAATCAACACATTATTTCATATATTAAACGTTCTGACTGCAAGCGCACTGTTTTGATAATTATGTGAGTTGGGCTTCAGCTCAGCTCTTTAGCATGGATGAATTTGAGGCATACCAGTGTACCGTGGTTACAGGTCACTACCGTGTTTGATGTCACTAATGTCATCAAACGTGCCACTCTCATTCATAAAATGTTGAATGATAATCATTATTATAAGCTTACCTTGAATCAGTGTAAGGCAAGGTAAGACAATTTTTTATTTTTTTATACATTTTGAACTAAGGCGGCATGAAATGAAAATGTATTGTATTGTCTAACAGCAGATCTTATTGTGAATTATTAATTCATGCATCCGAGTTTAATTTCTTTTAAATATTTTGAGCTCGGAAATCTTAAACAAAATGGTATAACACGATCGTTCATTAAAACAACTTCTCTTTGGTGGCAACATCTCCAACCATTTACAGTAGTTTGCTTAAACCCCATCCCATGTTTGGATGGAGGCAGATCTGGATGCAATCTTGATGTCAATTGTAAGAAATGAATTATTGTAAGAATAATTCTGACAGATTAGGGAGGGAGGGAGTGATGGCAAATTTTTCTGTCTTATGATCAATGTAATCAGTCTCTCAGTATATTATGCTCTTTTGGAAAATCATGGAAACGTCAAAGAAATAATAATAATATTATAATATATATATATATATATATATATATATATATATATATATATATATATATATATATATATATATATATATATATACACTACCGGTCAAAAGTTTTAGAACGCCTCAGTTTTTCTGTTTTTTATTTAAATTTACGCAGTTTAATGTCTCAATGTACTCTGAAATTAAAGCATAGAACAAATAAACAATTGGAGATAAAAAAAGAAATCATGGAATCGTTTTGTTTAACAAAATTTAATCTAAATTTTTGACTCATCAAAGTAGCCACCTTTTGCAGATATAACAGCCGAACACACTCGTGGTGTTCTTTCTACAATGGAAATCAAATATTGTTCGGAAAGTTCTTCCCAACACTGTTGCAGAAGTTCCCAAAATGTGTTGCACTAGTAGGTTGCTTTGTTTTCACCCTTCTGTCCAGTTCATCCCAAACCAGCTCGATGGGGTTTAAGTCTGAAGACTGCAGGCCAGTCCATGATTTGAAGCCTACCGTCTCATTCTTTTCTTCTAAGGTAGTTCTGACATGACCTGGAGGTATGTTTTGGGTCATTATCTTGCTGTAGGATGAACCCCTGACCAACTAGGCGTATACCAGAGGGTATTGCATGGGGCTGCAAAATGCTGTGGTAGCAGTTTTGGTTCAGGGTGCCACTCACTCTGTGCAAGTCGCCGACTCTGGATCCAACAAAAGAGCCCCAGACCATCACGCTTCCTCCTCCATGTTTGACAGTTGGTGTCATACACCGAGGAACCATCCTTTCACCTACTCGACGGCGTACAAAAATAGTGCATGATGAACCGAAACTTTCAAATTTCGATTCATCAGTCCATAACACCTTCTTCCAGTCTTCAGTAGTCCACTGGCGGTGCTTCATGGCCCAGGCAAGCCTCTTTTTCTTATTTTGCCATCTTAGCAAAGGCTTTCTTACCGCCACTCGACCTGTCAAACCTGCAGCTCTAAGTCTTCTCTTCACAGTTGAAACTGAGACTTGCTTGTTCAGCTGTGCTTGAAGCTGTTGTCCCGTGAGCCGCCTATCACGCAAGCTGTTGACTCTCAGAAACTTGTCTTCTGATTCTGTTGTGGCTTCTTCCTGTCAGAGTTTCCTGCAGTTTCCAAATGCCTTTTGATGGTATAGGAAACTGTACTCACTGACACCTTGGCTTTCTTTGCAATTTCTCTAAAGGAAAGACCTACACTTTGAAGGGTTATAATGGTCTGTCTGTCTTCCTTTGTTAATTGCCTTTTTGTCGCCATTATGAGAGCAATATACTACTTCCTGCGGTACAATACTGTCCAAATAATGCTTAAGAGGATGTAGTAACACAGTCTGTTCCAACACTGCTTTTATACAGACAGAGGGTTTGTAAGTAATCAACAAAAGTTGGGACACCTGAAGGAATTGTTAGCATCAACTTTCAAGGCTTAATTTACTTCCATTGCTGCAGAACAGCTGTAAGTTGTTAACCCATGACTTGTTCCCTGAAAAAGGCCTTTTTGTATAACTCTGAAATGTACATTATTTTTCAGTTTTTGGTAACCTAAACGTTTTTTTTTTTAACCTCTGGCAGTTTACCGCTTACCTTTGTACCATTTCAGGTTATTCACTGGACTTGAACTGCTTAAATTTCAATAAAAACTGGAAAAATTGGGGTGTTCTAAAACTTTCGACCTGTAATGTATATAAATGAATATATTTGTTGTAGTTTCCATACACCAAGTTTACCCAAATATGACAACTTCCACTTCAGAGAACCTAAATGAGAAAAGTTTTTCTTGTGGAGACACAAGACAGCTGATTTTATGCTTTACCAGAATTGTGGGTGCACACACACACACACACACACACACACACACACACACCACACAGGTTTGTTTTACTATCAAAGTGAAGACATTCCATAGGCGTAATGGTTTTTATACTAAAAACCATTACGCCAAACTGTAAACAAACTGTACAAACTGTACATTCTGTCCTCCTACACTACCCCTACCCCTAAACCTACCCATCACAGAAAACATTCTGCATTTTTACATTTTTAATAAAACATAGTTTAGTATGTTTTAAAGTTATTTGAAATATGAGGACGCATGAAATGTCCTCATATTTTAATGTTTAGGTTGTAATACCAGTGTCATACTCATGTAACTATACAAATTTGTGTCCTCATAAATCACAAAAACCCACACATACACACACACATTAGGTTTTCTTGTTTTATGGGGACATTCCATAGACATAATGACAAAACTGTATATTCTATCCCCTTACCCTAAACCTACCCATCACAGAAAACTTTCTGCATTTTTATAAGCCCACGAAAAAATGTCCCCACAAGGACAAGGATTTCGGATATTGCCGATTGTCTTTGTCCCCAAAACATAGGGAATAGCAGAACCACACACACACACACACACACACACAATCTCCATGTTTTAAAATCTTTCATTACACACACACACTCCACATTTACTGTGCATGCTTTGACACACACTCACAATGTCAAATTTGTTCTACCAATGTCTGATCTTCATATCACACTTCCTCTGCAGTTCTGTCAGTCTTTTTCACTTAAGCGCTTACCCATCCTTTTCCCTCCCTCCCTCTCTCACCGCTCCTCCTTTCATCTCTCTTACAGATCAGCAGTGATCACTCACTGCTTCTGTCTCTACCACACTCCCCTCAGCAGTCATCTGATCTCCCCCCACCCCAATTCTGAGTACATACTCCATCCACAACACCGCTGACCCTTCTCATCAATCTACACAAGTTGACCAGCGCCTCACTCCAATGACTCTGATTAATGGTGACGTGGATCTGTGACAACACTGAAGGTACAGTCAGGTTAGGGGACAGAACATGACTAGGAGCTAAAGATCCTCAGGAGCCATTGGGAGAGTTTGTGACCTTCGCGTGGAGAGTGCAGGCGATGAACGAGGTTGCGGCGGGGGAGGTGTATGTGGTGGCACCGGCTGGAAATGTCACCAGTCAGATGTCAGCGGACGGACTTAGCGTGGTCCGGTCAGCACCTGGAAGGGCATCCTCTAATTAAGAGCGTGTCGGGTCGCGTGTCCTATCAGACAGGGACAGGGCGTGCGGCACGCGCACATGCACCCTCTCTTTCGAAGACATGCAGAAAAGTACAAGCTGGAGACGTGAGTGCGGAGATACAAAGTCACACCACTCTGGTGACCTTTCGGTTTGCAGCTAAAAATAGAGCAAAATTTCCATTCGAATTCATGTTACAGTGAGCGTTGAATAATTTATCAGTTTAATCCGCCAGCCAAGTTTATTTTTTTTCCTCATAAGGCATGAATGTCTCCAAAATACCAAAATTAAGCTCAACAAAAATGAGCACTTTCTGTTTACTGACTGTTTTATTAGACTTTCATAAAGGGGTAATCCCAAGTGCCTATCTTGATATTTCATATTCTGTCATCACATCATCTTTTGCATAAATTTCTCTCATAAAGCTACCTTGAAAGGCTTGCGTGAAAGCCGCCATCTCTCAAGATCTATTCACACAGTCAGTGTTCGGGATTGGCTACTGACAACAGCTGTGACTCAAATTGTGATCATACAACAGCTTACAGAAGAGGCTCTGTATGAAAAGTTAACTAAAGCCTCTTTTCTATTCTCTTGATAAGTGTGAACATGCTTGAACCATAACAACAGTGACACAAAGATGTATCAATATACGATGTAAAAATTCTATAGACTGGAAAGTCTTACGGTTTATCAGACATGTTGTTCAAACCTGTATGACTTTCTTTATTCCGCAGACACAAAAGAAGATATTTTAAAGAACGTTACTAACCAAACAGTTTTAGTTACCACTGACTTCCATTGGATGGCGAAGTCAATGTAGTAAACACTTTATTTTGATTCACTATAAAGTACAAGAACATGCCAACTTTTTCTGCTATCCCTCACCTGACAGTCTACTAATTCTCTAATTAGAGCTAGTTGAAAATGAATGAGAGTTAGTCGACATGTACAGTGCCTATAGAAACCCTGTGAAAATCTTCACCTTTTGTCACATTACACCCTGGAAAATCAAATAAAGTCCAACTTTTTTGAGCTGAATGCAACTGTATTTAAATTAAGTGCAACCAATCAACTTCCAGATCAAACACCAGGCTAATTGCCCCACCTGACATCCATTGTAGTGGTTTTTTATTACTTCTGAATAAAACCAGCTGTTTCTTGAAGATTCCACTGCCAGTAGTGCATAGTACTACAAAGAATTCACCATGGTTGGGAAAGTGCATTCAAAAGATCTCCGTGGACAAAGTTACATTTAATCATTTAGCAGACCCTTTTATCCAAAGCGACTTACAAGTGAGGAAAACAAACAAGCGATTCTTGTTTGAGAGTTGTGTGGAGAAAGTTGTAGAAAGTCACAAGTAAGGAGAAGGATACAGAACATTTTGAAGGCTTTAGCTATCCCTCTGTTCTGTACTGTGCCGTTCAGGGCATCATTAAGAAGTGGAAAGCGTGTGGCACCACCAACACATTGCCTCGATCAGGCCGTCCATCCAAACTGGATGACCGAGCCAGGAGGACATTGATCAGAGAAGCTACCAAGAGGCCAAAGGCAACTTTGAAGGACTTACAAGGAATTATGGCTGGGACTGTCTGTGCATATGACAACAATTGCATAAGCTTTACGCAAAGCTGGCCTTTATGGCAGGGTGGCAAGAAAGAAGCTTTTCCTGAAAAAGTGCCACACTCAAGTCTCGTTTGAGCTATGCAAAAACACACCTGGAAGACTCAGATGCCATCTGGCAAGAAGTGCCAGTGGTCTGATGAGACCAAAATCGACCTTTTTGGACTGAACTCCAAGTGCTATGTTTAGCGAAAAGCAAACACAGCACACCGCCCAAAACACACCATACCTACTGTGAAGCACCGTGGTGGCAGCATTATGTTGTGGTGGTGTTTCTCCTCAGTGGGGACTGGGCAGGATTGAAGGGAAAATGGATGCTGCCAAGTACATCCAAATTCTTGAAGATGGACAGGTCATTCACCTTCCAACATGACAATGATCCTGAACATACTGCCAAAAGAACAACGCAATGCTGAAGGATAGGAAGGTGAATGTCCTTGAGTGGTCAAGTCACAGCTCTGTCTTAAATCTGATGGAAAATCTGTGGATGGACTTAAGAGAGCAGTACATTGCCGCTAACCATGGAATTTGACTGAACTCGAGCAATTCTGCAAGGAAGAATGGGCAAATATTCCACCAATCTAGGTGTGCAAAGCTAATACAAACATATCCAAAAAAGATGAATGGCTATAATTAATGGAAGTATTCAATTCGGGGACTGATGACTTTTCCAAGCCTGTTATTCTAGCTTTTGAATTTTTAAATTAATTTTCAGAACTGTTGTCTTTTTCTTGGTTTTTTGGTTGTAAGGCAAAATTTGTAAATGAAGCTACTTTTTCAAAGACTATGATGATTTTCTATGGGCACTGTTGTAGCAGTTACTTATAGTTACTAGAATGTCTAAAGTGGACTATATAAAGTGTAACCAGAAAGTCATAAAGGTTTAGAAGGACATGAGGGTAAGTAGATGGCAAAATTTTCTTTTTTTATGTGAACTATTCCCTTAATTACAGAGAATTGCAGAGCCCTTTAAGACTTGTCAAATAAATAATTAAATAATAAAAAGGATGCATTAATTATTAAATAGTAAGGGGAACATTCTAACAAGTGCTACAATGTGATCACCTGAACCAAATAAATGGTAATAATAACAATTGGATGACTCTTATTAACGATTTGAAATTGCTCAATGACATTGCTCAGGGTGATTATTTTCATATGAGCTATAATTTGTATGCTAAAAATAATAAAGGCATCTTTTCCACATTTTTTTCACTGTATAGTTCATTTTTAATGTTTTATTTGAAGAATTAGTTCATGTTTAATTATTTCTCAATATTCACAAATAAATCAAACAATAATTTAAGACTTTAGTAAGGAATTTTGTTTTTTTATGCCATTAAAATTTGAAAAGTAAATTCCAAGACACTTCTTAACATTTGAGTGAGTCACTTTGGTTATAGAATGCGGTTGTCGCTTTCATTTATATCTGAAATGAACGTAACCATATTTAGCGCTCCGAACAGGACTGACAATCATATTCTGCTTCTGTCTGAATCAAGCCTCTCTCTTGCTGTCTCTACTCTCTCTCTCTCTCTCTCTCTCTCTCTCTGGCTTTGACTGGAGTGAAGCCCCCGGTCAGTGTTACATCAACACTGGGGCTATCTCTACTCTCGCTGGTGAGCCTGTCATCTGCCGTTGCTGTCACCTGGCCTCCGTTTTTTTTTTTTTTTCTTGCATCCTCTCTGTGGGCTGATTCGCTTCTCTACTGGGCGCTTGTCCAGTACCCTGTCACCTCTCACTCTGTTACGGCTGCCCACTATTGGACCACTTCATTAGCTTTCCACCTCTGTCATGCAGCTCTGCTCCCAGCTCTGACAATTGGTCAGCGCTCCCGTCGAGGATGGCTTAACGTGGCAGGTTAAGGGGGCAACAACAGCCAACAGTCTGCTACGGTAGGAAGGCTTTGCTACATGAAGCAGCAAGTGTGCAGCTACACATCACTGGATGTTGGATGCGGCAGGGGTCACTTACGAAAGCAAGCGCAGCATGGTAGATGTGGGAAATTGCAGGCAAACCTCCATGATGCTGAGATTTTAAGGAACAAATGAATGGAGAGCATACAAAAACAATGGGGATGGAGAGTGCACTCCAGTTTCCGCTCGTTCATTGGATTCACCAATTTCAACACCTCTCACAATTGTTCTAGGCAATTATTCGTCGGTGACCAGAGTCACACCCAGAGTCACTTTCTCCGAGAGAAAGCGACAACGTGTGAACTATCATTATTGAATTAGGTCCAGCAAGCATGTGCAGGGGCCTGCATTTCAAAGCACTTCTCCGGCTTTCATCTCCAAATCAAAATGTGTATCGCAACTGGATGGCTGACAGTCGTGTCAGTGTGGAGGAAAATCAAAGCGGATTGGTCTGAAACTCAGAGGAGAAAAAGGCAGTCCAAAGAAATGATAGGCCAATTATGTCAGAGGTCAGTGGAAGTTCACCTCGTGTGCGCGCGAGCATGTGTGTTTCGCCTGGGGAACTCTAAAAGCAGTAGTCTGCTATTTTACACTTCGTTTTATTTATAGTTCCCTAATTCCCTTTCCATTTTTGTTTCTTTTGTGTCTGTCTTTCCCTCATATGTACCCTAAGTGGGTGTGTGACAACAGCAAATAACACTACTTAGGAAATTTGGAAGGTGTGTTGACAAGAAGATATGTCGAGATAGATATTTGGAAGATATGTTGAGATCTAATGATTTCTGTGATTAATCAACAATACAGATAAAAAGCCACCTACACCCAAGTAGGTACACAGTAGGTACCATTTGGTCCCCACAAATGTAATTTAACCCTGTCCACACACACACACACACACACACACACAGGTTTGTTTTGCTGTCAAAGAGAGGACATTCCATAGGCGTAATGGTTTTTTAAACTGTACATTCTGTCCCCCTACACTACCCCTACTCCTAAACATGTCCTCATATTTCATGTTTACATCGTAATACCAGTGTAATATCCATGTCATTATACAAATTTGTGAAATCACAATCTCATAAATCACACACATGTTATGTTTTCATTTTTTATGGGGACATTCCATAAGTGTAATGGTTTTTATACTGTACAAACTGCATATTCTGTCCTCCTACACTCCCCCTACCCCTAAACCTACCCATCACAGAAAATGTTCTGCTATTCTATATTTTCAAAAAAGATAATTCTGTATGATTTATAAATTTGTTTCCACATGGGGACCAAAAAAATGTCCTCACAAGATCAGAATTTACTAGTATCACTATACCTGTGGGGACATTTGGTCCCCATAACGTAGGGAATACCTGCACACACACACACATACATATATATAGATTTTGCCTTTTATCTGACACACACATATCTTGTGCAATCCTGCTCCAAATAATGTACAAATGACTGCAGACTAAATATAAATAATAAGCCTTTAAATATAAGCTACAGCCAACAAAAGTTGCGTATCAATAGTTTTAAAGACAGAACCAACAGCCTTGTGATGAGCACTCAAACACATAGCGTGGTTTGAGTCCCGGCTCTTGGTCTTTTCCCGACACTGTGCTCCTCTCTCTCCTTCTTTGCATCATGTCAATTCTCTGTGCTGTACTGTCCCAATTAGGGGGAAAAATGGCAGAATTAAATATATATATATATATATATATATAAAAAAAAAAAATAACAACAACAACTAACTTATAAATGATAAAGAAAAGCAAAAGCGCAAACAGAAGTGGGTGATTACTGCGTTTTATGTAGTTTGAAGTTTAACAAAGATTTGCTCACATTCAGGATACAGGGTGAGTGTTTGCAAAAAGGAAATACTTGGTTTGTGAACAAGTGATCCCATAATGCAGTGGTTGTCACTCAGTCATTGGTGGTTCACTATTGATATGATACTATTCATATGATTGAGAGCTGACCAGCTAAAGATTATAACCGATTAAATACTTTTAATTTTAATTTGTAACATTAATGGATAAGAATATACATATCGAATTTAAATTATGCACAGAGGGAAAAGTGTTTTAAACACACCTGACCAGGAAACTCGCGTGAAACTATGTGCTTATGACAACTTGGGCTGTGCAAATTTCTGGCAGCTGCTCTGTGACCGCTGCCATTTTCCCATAGAAATGCATTTATGACTGTAAAGTGACTTCCATCACAGATATAACTTATAAATGATACAATTTGAATGGTTTTTAACATGAAAATCACTCTTAAATCATGACTGTTGCTCACAGCATTTGATTTGAAGACCAACTTGTCTTTGAATTGTCTTGAAATGTATTATTGAAAGGCAGCGAAGTTACAAGTTACAAAAGATGTTTTGATAACTGCGTCGGAGCCGCTTTAGAGGTGATGTCTTATGCAATGCATTTTCTCAGAGACATTTTCAACACAGCAAATGAGAAGTGATGCCTCTTAGATCATCCTTGTTAAAGCACCACTGCACAAATTATTAAAGGTAACACTAAAACTAGAAAAAATAAATTAAAAATTAAAAAAAAAAAAAAAAAAAAAAGACAAACTACTTTACCAAGGACCGAGAAGTTTTGCTTATGTGGCGGAGAATCCAGCCAATAGAGTGCAACAGTCTAGGTTCCAGAAATGAAATCTTAATTTTCTCCATGGGGATTTTAAAATCAGTTTAAAATCAGAGAGAGTCGCAACATCCAAACACCGCCAATCAAGTCTCCTTACGTTCTAAAAAATACTTTGTGTGTGTGTCTTATGCATATTCTCCAATAATCTTAAAATGTATTGTTCCTATAGATATAATCCACAACTTTATTTGTTTCATATTTCTCAGTAGTTTTTAATTCGATTATGTTGTTTTAAATGCTTCATGGATTGCAGTTCTTTCCCTCTTTAAAATTTTGCATTTTTCTTTGCCTGATTTTCTGTAATGTTGTGATTCACCTTGCAGCTGGTTGGCTTGGTTCATGACACTTGACATTTTTTAAAAATCCTTATGGGAAAAATGAATGGAAAACAATACTTCTGCAACCAACACCGCTGAAAAAGTGGGCTGTATCGAATGCGCTATTGCACTCTAAACATCTGCATCTCCTACTTGGAACACCTTGCCTCTTTCTAGCAGGACATGTCCACCATGTTCGCTTTACAGTGTTGAGGAGTCTATCTGGTCCTCTGGGACTTAAACCTGTTTGTCTGGGAGTCCAGGAACACAGTGCCATGGGCAACAAGGGGGCAGTGCAATGAATGCAGACTTTGCACGTTCCACCAAGACGCAGATGAAGTTAACTAAGCTGGAACAGTCCCTCCGCATCCATGCAAGAGGTCACGCGATGGAGCTGAGGGCGCTAATCATTTCCAATTACGGATTCCTTTTTAATTATGAATTATGCATGAATTTTTAATTAATCTAATGTTCCGAAGGTTTTCATTTTTTCTGTGCCAAGATCTCAATCTAATTACTCTGCATTAAGCGAGGGAGCAGCGACCCAGTTGCCGACCTTCTCGGTAACCCTTGGTCGGCCCTCTCGTATCAATCTTGCTGCTGTCTCGCAATTACCTATACTTTCAGCTACAACAACATACATTTAATGGTCTAAAGTTTGGTGTTCTATTACATTAACAATTGTACTTGTGAGTTTTGCATTTTAAAAGCTACATTTCACCTTTGCCCCCAAACAGCTTATTAATTTATACACTCAATATTAGCCTGAGCACTAACAGATTTTGATATTGTCTTCGACACTCTTTATTTAGGTTTAATACATTAAAATTAGTTTGTTAATACATTAGGTGTCATGAAGTAACAATGCGCGGTAACACTTTATTTTACGGTGTCATCGTTACACATGTAGTTACTGTAGAAATAACTAGAGATTATGCATCATGCAATTAACCCTAAACCAAACCCTCATCCTAACCCTAAACCTCTTGTAAGTACATGCAGCTGATTTTTATTACTCAGTTATTAAATGTATTATTACACTGTAATACTGACACCTTAAAATAAAGTGTAACCCTCATTTATGTAGTTTAATCATCATAATAATGACAATAAGAAGTAACCATGCAGACACAGTCCAGCAGGATCTTGGCTTTGGATTCCCATTCAGCAAGCTGAATACTACTTCTTGCTTTTGCCAACCCATAATTATTTTACCAATTCATTGATCCAAAATGCAAGACATTATGGATGAATCTATCATAATCAAGTGCCTAATGCCATCACATTGAACTTTTACATTGTAGTTTAACTGTGATGTCTTACCTGAGAGCTTCATGAGGAGGTCTGTAGCCGTCTTGGTGGTGATATCTGGGCTGAAGAGCGAGGCAGCTGTAGGTCCAGGCCCTGGGGGACTGGATTTGAGCCCAGACAGATCCAGAGAACTGCTGCTGCTACTGGGTCGCTCCCTACACAGGGCAAACGGAGACATCACAGACACATCCCTCTCCTGGGGTTCCTCCTTGATCTGGACGTGGTTCGAGTGTTCAGTGGGGGAGGCCAGCAAACGACCGTCAGGTTGGCTCACAGTGGGAGACGTGGAAGCATCTGTGTTCATGACCTGATCGCCAGCGACTCCACCGTCCCCCATGAGCAAGCCCTCGCCCTCCTCCGTGTCTGTGCCGGGTTCTTCTTTGACTTTGAGGTCGGGACGAGGGAAGTGCTGATGGCAACGCATGTGCAGCTTGAGGCTAAAGTGGCGGGATGATGTAAAGGGGCAGAGTTCACACTGGAAGGTCTCCCCTCGGTCTTGGTGCTGATGGACCTGAGATGAGCAACAGAAGAAATTAGAAAAAAGTGTGGAAAAGCTGAGCAGGAAGCACAGTAAAAATGAGTCCTCATCTTTTCTATCAATTCATTTGAGTGACAGTGAGAACATAAAGTTTGATATCATTTTTTTAATTACTTAACATTTATTTATGTATTAAGTACGATTTATTTATTTATTTTTCAATAATGCAATGACAGTTTAAAAGAAAAGAAAAAGTCCTGAGTGAATGGCCTCTCGCTGCCTCTGATTGCTGTGGGCTATAAGCCAATGACAGGCTTAGAAACGATCATATCTAAACAAATAAGCCACTTTTTATCATGTCTGTTCAATGTTTTCAATCTGCCACAATAATATATTTCCTTCGAATTACCTTAATTTAGGGGCTTTTCTCTGCAAATATTATTTGGCACATCACATTAAATGTAATTAATTTTATTATTTGCCACATCATGTAATTAATGTGATTAAAAATATGAATTGACAGCCCTAATAATTTTGCATCATAAAAAAATCTGCACCTAGAGACGTTCTGATATTTGGTCATGATTTATGGCACGTGCATTTCTGCGCTCAGCGATTGAAGTCACCTTCATGTGGGATTTGAGATTGTCTTTACGAGCACAGCGAAAGGGACAGAGGGGACACTGGTGGCTTTTTAAGCCCGTGTGGATCACCATATGTCTTTTCCAATAGCTCTTTCTCTTGATGACCAGACCGCACACTGGGCACTGAAAGGGCTTTCCTCCATCCTCAGGAGAACCTGCAAAATAAAAAAATGATTAAATATTACATTTACTTTAAATATATTATTCAATGTTGTTGCAAGCACATACATGGGTATTCTAATGTTTACACAGAACCAGTAGCTGGACAACAATGGCACATTATTAGATAGCCCTTTGGCATCAAATAGCACGTAGGCTAAATCGTCTTTCACTCTTGTCACCCTCGCATCTATTCGTGAGAATGAGATAAAAATTGTGAGTTATGATTACAACGATCAATGCCAAAGACTCCTCACAAAGGAAGCCAAACACAAGGATGTTTTTAGTAAGCCGATTATTGTTGTTGGCTCCATATCCGGTGTCCATTAGGGCTTAATTGGTCTTATTAGAAGCTGGCATGATTGCATTACAAATTCTATGAGGGCCTGTCAGGATGGCTTCATAAGTATTCCAGTCGTGTTCCTCGAAAAACATCTGGTAATCAGTGTTTGGTGAAATTACCGCGCTCAGGCATTCATTGACCCAGGGTGTAAAACTTCGAGACTGCCTATTTGCAACAATAAACCACCATCTGTGGCTCAACCTCTCCCGGCGAGATCACTGTGGAAACCACTCGTGAGGTAACATGACTGAAGGTCTTTGGTATCAAGGGAAAGGAATAAGAGCTGTTAGCTGCTTTCACAAATTTTAATGTCCATTTGATATCGTTTCATTACTGAACAGATACTCTTCATGTGACCATCTTACAGGTCTCACATACATAAACACAAGCCAGGTGAAACTCAATTAGTGCTCTTTTTTTGGTATTTAAATTTAATATATGGTCATCGCATTATATTATCTACCATATTATAGCCGTTTACAATATCTTTAACACTCTTGTGATTGTGACTTATTATTGACATTATTCTCTGTGTCTGCAGCCGTTTGTTCAATCCTGATTCCAAGCCGCAGAAGTTCTAGAATTTGCAAAAGATCAGCCAAATCTCGGGCGCTCAACCCGGGTCTTGTGCTGAATGGAAACTCTGATGGTTGTGCCGGCTCTGGAGCCTGACCTAAATTCCGGGGGAATCTGCTGAGATGGTCTCCGACTGTTCAGGCTACGGGGAGCACACACACTGCCGGCCTCCGTTTGGCAGGCTGCACATCCGCGGGAGATGAGCTAGGTCTGGGAACGTGCCGCCAACTCCAGCAAACCCCCACTGTGCTAACAGACCTTTCCCAGATTCTCCAGCCAACCTCTTGCAGACGAAGCATGACCTTATGGCACTACTAAATCACTACACAGCGCATTCTTCAGTGGTGTAATAATCAAACATTTAGGCACTGTTACCTTGAAAAATAAATACTGTTGAGAAATTATTGAATGTTAATACATTATATATAAATGTTATACAGTTAAAAGTAAAAGTTAATATACCTGTAGTAATATATATATTATATTATATATTTTTTTCCAGGTTCGATGTTCGCATGCAATTCGATTTTAATTTTACTAAGACGAAAAAAAATGGTTAACGGACTAAATGAAAATGCAAAATCACTCTGTAAAAGTAATTGGTGCTCATAGAAAAGTAGTTCAGATTTTTGGTTAGCTATAGTGATTAATAAACAACACCAAATATAGAGACCAAGAGAATCAGTTCCAGATTCCTCCTCTGCTATTCACTTTCACTTAGCAAAAATTATGTGAGTGCAACCAAGTCTTAGTTTTTTTTTTTTTTGCAACAGCAGCGTCTTTAGGCATGTGACCAAAACAGCTGTACATTCAAATAAAAATGTTTATCGCACCACATTTTTCCACAAAAAATTCGCAATGTTGTGAGCAGGCCTTTAGTTCCCAAGTAGATGCATGGGCCCAGGTGTCCGGCGTGCTCCCTTCCTCGTCTGAGGCACGAGGAGTCGTGGTTTGCAGGCATGGCGGCCAATTAGCTGTGACTCGTATAGCTTTCTGATATAGTGAGTGCTGGACTAACCTTGTCTTGGGGCAGTTGTGACCTAATGGTTAGAGTCAGACTTGTAACCAGAAGGTTGCAGGTCTGAGTCTGAGTACTGGCTGAAATGTAGGTGGGGGATATGAACAGCGGTCTCTTCCAGTCTCATTATCCACAACTGAGGCACCTAACCCCCAATCACTCCCCGAGTACCGCAGCAAAAGTGGCTGCCCACTACTCCGGGTGTGTTCACCATGTGGGTGTGTTCAATATTCACTGCTCTGAGTGTGCACTGAATGCGTGAAATGCAGAGCACAAATTAGTATGGGACACCATACTTGATCACATGTCACTTTTACTTTCACTTTACTTTCTTTCACTGCATTTAATGGCTTCAGGTTTGCCTCATAAGGTGAGTCTGGCTGCTGGGTGGCATAAGAGGAGACAGCGTTCTGTCATAATGAATATAACCCTAATCCTCTTGATGATAACTGAAGGATTAAAAATTTTACCTAGTGTTTTCAGTTGTGAGTTATCTTACAAAAATATCCAGCAATTCCCCCTCAAAAGCACAAAAAAACGCACCCTAACAAAATGGCATGTCTATTTTAGGAACAAACGGTTACCTGCTTGACTGCTGGGCTTGGCCCTTCCCTTGGGGATTGTTGGCAGCAAAAGATCCATGGCCTGGGTTGGGGTGGGCACCTTCTGGTTCCTGTCTAACAGGGGCTTGACATCTTCGGAGGCTCCCAGTACTAATGCCGACTCTTTCTTATCAGCTAGAAGGTTCCCTGCTGCTCGTGCAGCCACCTCCTTTAGCAGAGCTGCTGAGGAGGTCATGGAAACCAGAGAGAGAAAGGAGCCAGCTGAGGGTTGATGCTCAGATGAGCCCACCTGCTGCTGACTTCTTTCAGACACTTTCTTTGAGAGGGCAGCCAGCGTGGAGCTGGCTGACTGCGGACTGAAGGGTGAAGCAAACGGTTCAAAGCGCACCGTGTCATCAGAGCGAGTGCCCAGGGCTGCCATTGAGGAGGAGGTGACTGAAGAGGATGAGGAGGAGGAAGAGGAGGATGACGAGGCCGAAGTGGAGGACGCCACCGCGCTCTTGTCTTGGAGCACGGCGTTGGCGGCTGCCTTTAACTTTTGGATAGCCGAGTCTGGTGATAAGCTGCTGCCACTGGGTGCCGAGCAACTAGCCGATGGCCATTTATCTGCAACGCCTACCCATACAAAGCCGCTGCTGCCTGAGTTAGGGCCGTTGCTGGGGCCGTACGGGTCACATGGCTCTTGCTTGACAGTCGCTACCGACGCGGGTGATGCAGAGTTCGAGTTACCGCTGTTGTTGCTGCTGTTAGCCAGCCTCCTCGCCAAGGCACTCAGCTGTTGTGCGTGATGCGAAGACGGAGACAGTACCAAGCTGACTGGAGGTGACTCCGGTCCTCTGCCCGTTCCACGTCCGGTCAGCTCCCCTCCCTCTAGCTTCAGTGAGCCAGCCTCCAGGAGACGCCGCAGGTTGCTGCTGAGGGGCTTGCCCAGGGCCTGGCTGGAGTCTCCGTAAAGAGAGGACACCACTGAGGACAGCGTGTCCTGGGTCGAGAGGACCCCACTGTCCAGCCCCAGCAGCTCCAGAGAGGCCCGCTGAACTGGCGTCGGGCAGCCCAAGGAGCTCTCAGCTGAAGTGTCGTGGTCTGGTCGGGGAACATTGTCCGGGGAAACCCGCAGCTCATCTTGCACATCACCGTAGGACGATTCAGAGGGGCTGTCCGAGGTATTTCCAAACCAGCTGTCCTCCTCCACTGATCCACCCTCTGGCCCTCCATCCTCTACCGTGTCCACATCTGTGAAACAGAGAAAAAGCATCTTTTTACAAATATACACGTAAAGGCACAATTATAAACTCTGAGGACAAAATGCTGACAGTATTATCCTTACAGCTATCGACTGACCTTTTCCAACGGACTTCTCTCATTATAACCAAAATAGATATTTTCTGAAAAGATGAACAATATTACACAATTGAGAGCTGTCCTGAAGAGTATCTGAGGCATCCCTCACAAGGCAGGGTGGAATAACTTGCTTTCTAATCTTTTTTCAACCATATTTCTTTCTTTTCTAGGGTCTACAGGAGTCTAGTAAAAGGGTTACCATGGTGACAGGCCCTTCCGGGAGGCTAGACAGCAAAGATTAGGGTAATGGAGGTTACAGAACTGGATTAATATTCATGAGCCTGCAGATACCACAAGGGAGCCAATAAGGATAGGGTTAAGGTCACCAAGGGTCATTAACATACACTTCATGTATCAATATTCATAAGCAAAACATTACAGCTTGCCAGACAAGGGCGAACAAAGAATGTGAATATTCCTGATACATATTAACAATCCCTCCACAAGAGCATGTCAGAAAGCAACAAGCCTAGATGAGGGAGGATGTCGAAACTTATCAAGCGAGGGTTTTTTCTTTCCGTTCACTTTACCAAATTAAATCCTCACACCTCGGTGAGAGTGCAAGAGAACCGGTCCCGGAGACAGCAGGAAAAAGGGCTGGGGGCTTGTGACATCAGAATATGATCTGTAAAAAATTCATTTGAGCATCTTTTCTTTGCCTTTTGCTCGCACACATAAAGGCTGGTCTCACCTTGCCGACCCCAACATAAGCCTGGCGAGTAAGCTTTCTGTTTACAGGGGAAAGAAAAAGATGTTGCCTGGCAACGGTATCCCGTCGACCCGCAGGGATCATTACAGTCAACACACATCTGGCCAGCACTGCTTACTTTGGTCCAGAGGGGTGGCGACCGCCACGACCCCGTGCTACCATGCACCACGATACCGACAATGCAGCAGAGCCCGCTTTATCAGTCAGGAAATAAAAGAAAATAAGATATAAACCAGACGCCTTGATGTGCACGCAAGTGTCGTCGTGACTTCCCGTTCTTCACTGCTAAAGGTCCGAGCGCTTGAAGCACATCACTGGGGCGTTTCACTGACTGAGCTCTCAGTCACCTGAGCAAAACAGTGAAGCATGTGAGGCATGACCCATTTCCATGTGACACCAGGGAGGACGGGCAGTTACGGCCATAATGTTGTTAGCGAGAAATGGCTAGATTGCTGACCAGAGGTCTCTGAGGCAGTAGCAGAAACTCACACTGAACTCTGCTCTCACCATGCTAGGTTAAGCTAGGTTGTGCTACGCCCCGCCACTTTTGTTCCTAGCTGCACCGGAGAGGCAGACACAGGCAAGCCACTCCGTGGGCGGCCTGACATTTCCCAAGGTCACGGATCGGGCCCCAGTTCCGCATGGCTTTGTCTGAAACAACCCCCTGCCTCTGAAATGCACACGTGCACATACACACTCATATGTGGCTTGAAAAAGCAGAACAAAACCCTGCTAGTGCAACCCTGGCTGCAAAGGCAACAATGCTATCGCATAGCAACAAGCCTGACAGTTTGGGACAAGGGACAAGATACTGGGTGTCTTCCTTTGAGAGGTTTGTTTAATGGCATAATGTTGAGCATGAATTTGTGCAGCCAGAAAAACAGCTGCAGGAGGCACTGTGGTCCAGATCTGTTCTCAGTCACTCACACTGAGACTTGCCGCTCGTCTCTCTTGAGGCTAAACTGCGCTTATGATTGTTTGCTGCTGCGGACATGACCCTACAACCCCACAACCACAAGTGCTAAATGCAAATCACAACCTCAACAAAACACAGAAAGAAAGGAGTGTTACATTCAGGCTCTGAAATGAACTTTTTAGCCAATAGCCAATTTAGTAAATATAAAATGATATATACATATATACATACAATTTGTTCACGGTTTAAAAGCTGCAGGAAAGCTTAAAAATCACAAGATTATAGAAACAGGAATGTTCTGTAGAAACTCATACAAATTCCCTCCTTTGGACATAGTAACTGTAGTACAATTGGTATTAGTACTTTTATTTATAATTCATATTACACATTTCAAATTTGATGTCCAACAAGTATTTTATGAAAATGCTAATTCAAATTATTTTGCTAGTTTCTCTGTTGTTCTCTATTTAGTTGACGCACATGCACACATACTAGCGCAGAGGAGTGCGAATTTCTATACTGTCAGAGTATGTACTGAACTGGATTTAGCACTACTTGGCTGTTAAAAAAATGTATGTTGTATAAGTGCATGTATGCACGTATGTAGAATGGACACACACAACCAGGGAGTGTGTAAGATTTTTTTTTATTCAGAAATGATACATTAAATTGATTAAAAGTGACAATAAAGGATTTACATTGTTGCAAAAAAATTTTTTTATATTGTTATTTTTAACAACAAAAAAAATGAATAAAGTTTTCCACAAAAATATTAAGCACAACTGTATTCAACATTGACAATAATAAGAAATGTTTCTTGAGCATCAAATCATCATATTCAGCTTTGCCATCAACAGGAAAAAATGACATTTTAAAATATATTCAAATAAAAAAAATTCAATTGTAACAATATCACTGTATGTACTGTACTGTATTTTTGGTCAAATAAATGCAGCCTTGGTGAACATAATGAATATTCTTTACTAAAAAACCAGTAGTGCAAGGGACCCTTCGCAAAACAACTGCCGCTCTCACGCCACACATCATGTTCTCACACAGTGAAAAATACATCGTGGAGCAAAGAGGACACTGACGATGCATGAAACAGTTTCATATTTAAACTATTGTAATTTTTTAAAGAAGTTTAAACAATAAATACCGTAAAGTGTCTCTTTAATGTATCGTGACAGATCGCTGTAGCTCCTTCAATCGGCTCGTGAACCAAACATCTCTTCATACTGGTTTATTTATATCATTATTAAACGTGAATGGACAAGGAATGTAGTTTCAAGCGCGGAAAGACGCAAGTACACAGTTTTTCAAGTTCAAGTTCACCAACGTTAATCTACTAACTGCTTTGTCGGACAAAATGGCGGATTCAGGGTTAATTTTGCAAAAATAACAACACAAAAAAATTTAAAAAGAAAAAACAACTTCAGAATGTCTATATAGAGAATTCTATATATTTACATATTTCTACATAGAGAACTTTGTTCGGAATATTACACTTCATTCTCTGTAATACAATTAGACTTGAAAAACATCTTAAGGACTTTGTTGATTCTCTTTTGTTCTTTGTCACAATACATACATCTAGTGTAATTGTAGCCCATATTTCTCAAGATGCACTTGAAAAACAGCCGTTGGCAGCTATACAGTACAAGTAATGAGCCATTTCACGGTGCACTTTTTGAAACGTGCGATATTTTTTTTTGCATAGTCTATTTTGTACATTTATTTTAGGTTTTTATCTTAGCGTGTACTATTTTTACCATGTATCCCTGCTGCTGCTAAATGCAATTTCCCCAGTCGGGACAAATAAAGGCTTTACTTACTTACTTAATTCCACAACATCTCAGTTGTGAGAAGCAAAAGGCAGAGGAGGAGGCTGGGAGCTTTCTCTATTAGGGCCAGCAGCCACATGACTTGCGTAAGGTTGCCTACCAATACACAGAGGCTATTCTGCGACTCAGTCGGGCATAATAATCGGCCTGCCTGACCCAGAGGTCGCAGAGAGGGCACAGAAAGGCTGCGCTGGGTGGGAGGGTGGCTGCTTCAGCAGAGTGAAGGAGAGAGGGAGAGGCCATTAGTCGATTAAGCCTGGGTGGAGTCATCAATATTCCACTGATGCCAATGAAAAGACACACTCTCGCAGTCTCGCATGAGAGGCTCGGGTCGAATGGCTTTAACTCTATCAGAGATATTGCGGTGCCTCACAGCGAGCCCGGCTATTGAATGTTACGGGCTAACTAACCACCACTTTGGCATCTATAGTTTCCCAGCATTCTCTGTGGATCGCAGAAGCAAGTGCCGGTGGCGTTCGAGGGGCGGGGGGCTGGGTTTTGGAGGAGAGATAAAAAGTGGTGGCGGTAATTAAGTGTCCGACTGGGCCCTGGCTGGGGTTGCTACGGCCGCAGGCGATGCTAATGAGCCCGTCCGCCGGTCAGTGCTACCTTATTAGCCGCCGGCCGACAATATGGTGGGAAGGACGCACTGCCACCGCCACCAGCCACACGTCGCCACGAGTGACTAACACAGAAACCAGAGCTGGGAAGTAATTCTGTTAATTAAGGGGGTTCTCGTGATGATCAGTCTACGCCTTTCAGAAAACGGCCAATCAGTCAAGATTCGGCAAATTCAATCGTGCATCGATATGTCGCAATTCATGTTCTCATATGAGGTTCTTGTATCGATCCTTGTTCATTCATACCAATTCCTACTGGAAGTCTAAATAAGCATAAACTGGCAACGTTTCTCGGTGTGGTCTGAGTCACTTCTATGGTAATGGAGAAAAGTGAAGGGAGCCGCACGGCACGAGAGATTAAAACTGAGATCACAGATTCATTCTCTCTCTCACTGAAATGCTAAGCCTCTCTCTCTCAGTAGCAATACATTAATGATATTATGAGGCATCACAATGTATTGAGTCGTGACCAATGTGTCACATTATATACTCAACCCTAGTCTAACTGATCACATAATAGTTAAGACATTAATCTCATTCCATAAAACACAAAAGAAAAAAAATTTGTATGAATAAACTCTGTAGTATAACAGATCATTTTTATATAGGGTTGAGCTGGTTGGTTTGAAACTGACTTCTGTTTTAGCAGTGTTTGTGCATCACTACAC
Organism: Opsariichthys bidens; assembly: GCA_037194245.1. NCBI lineage: Eukaryota > Metazoa > Chordata > Actinopteri > Cypriniformes > Xenocyprididae > Opsariichthys > Opsariichthys bidens. The sequence goes on along the minus strand of CM074292.1, from coordinate 17,345,170 downwards.
TTCTGACAGTGGACAACGGACCTTTTGTGCTTTTTTCCTCAACTGTGCCTTACATTATTGCATTATTTTTTTAAGTTCTCCACACAGCTGACATTATTCGTCCATGGACTCCCTAAAATCTGTCATATTCGCAGATTCCTTGGAAATTTCTATTGTAATAGAGAAATTTTAAAGCAGATTACTCAAATTTAGTGTAATCGCACAAGCCAACAAATCACAGATGAAAACACACTGCAATGTATTTTAATAGTCTACTTGGTTTAACGCTTACATACAAAAATTGTGATTTACAGCGACTTTGATCCCGTGTATCTGACAGTCTTATTAAAACAAATCGGTTGCCTACGGTATTCCACATTAGCACAGGCCTTCATCAGCATGTATTAGCAAAGTATACTACATATTACCATCTGTGTGTTTTCCGCATGGCCTCAGCGGTCTGTGGGCATGATGGGCAGTGTGCCAGAGGTGAAACAGGAAGGAGATGTGTTCTTGGAAGAGATTGAGACAGTGTTGGCTTCCAGACCTCTGAAATTCCTCTTTGTAGATGAAGCGCCCTTTTGCACTCTTGTTTATTTCCCCCAACTTCCATTTATAGAGACCGAAAACCGAACACACACGCAAAAAAACAAAAAAAAAAAAAAAAGAGAGACGGAGCTTGAACTAGTAATCTCAGAAGTACCATCAAAAAGTTGGAAGATCTAGGCGTTCATAGTCAACCGTGAGATGCTAATTAATGGGATCCACCGTACACTTCAGTGATGGTTCTTTAAGGGCATAAAAGTGGGGCATGGAGCCCAGAGCTCAACGAGCTTGAAGATCTTATATTTACAGCGGGAAAACAAATCGCTGGAATGAAAGGAAAATGGATGGCTCATTGTGCCCGCACAGTCACAAAAACATAAGATAATAAGTAAGGCTCTGTGTACGTACCACAGGGACAGGAAGCAGGGGTGGATTCAACTAGGTGCTATGACGCTTACACTACAATATGCTGTTGCTACAGCATTACTGCCGCCTACTCAGATAGACAGCATGCACACAGGTTAGAGCTGACAGGGAAACTCTCCAACTACTGTAAATCACACTTTGTCCCAGTAGCTCAGGCGAGGGATGCAGCCAAGCTTGACTAGCCAGCCACCCAGAAAGACGGAGAGAGAGAGAGAGAGAGAGAGAGAGAATATGAGGGGGTGTGAGAGAGAGTGGAGGAGGTATGTGTGCGGCTGGGGGGGTTGAAGAAAAGGGATGGCTTTTTTACAGTGATACCGGGTTGACAGCAGCTTGGCAGTGGCGCCCACGGCACTGCCTGCTTGGATCCAAGGCTGTCACTCAAGACAAGGGCACTAATCAGGATTGGTCCCGGTTTCTTCCCGAAGAATGGGGGTGGCAGTTTTGCAGCCATTATAGCTGGAGAGGAGAGTGGGGGATAGAGCGGTGGCACAGCAGGAGAGGCTAACCTCATTTGCATGCAGGTCCTGGAGGAGAGGGAGCTGATTCCTTTTCCAATCTCCATGTTAAACGGTGGCCGGGGCGGCCGATGGTTAGCGTCGCATTGTTCGGTCCTAGTGCTCTTTGTCACTGCGATAGCCATCGCGCTTTTCCGAAGGTAGAGACGTACGAGCAAGATAACGTCGACGACACCCACATGTGACTGAAAACGTGCCGTGTCAAAAGACTAAACGGGAACTGTTGTTCACCTCTCCCCTTTCATTCGCTTCACGTCAGTGTAACCAGGTGCTTCTACTTCAACCCTACAGTATCTGGGTGACAAACGATTGCAAAAAAATATGATCACTATGACAACCATAACCGTGCCTTTGGAGAGCACATAGAGCCAACATTTTGTGCCTAACCTTAGTGCTTCGTTTAAAAGTCTCTGCATAGAAGACGACTAAATGATGACAAGGGTAAACTGTGCCTGTACGAGTGTGAGGGAGAGGAGAATAAAGAAAAGACAGTCTACAGTGCGTGCCGAATGAGAACTTCTTTATAGAGAGTATTTGGGCTAATCTATAAAGCCATAATGAAGAAATGCATAAAGATCTGCAGCTGAGCAAACAGCAGAATTATAGTCTGAATCAACACCATCCAGTAAAACAACTCGCTCCCGCTACAACGCATAAAATGAGGACCGCACAGATATTGAAATTGTACTACCGATACTGATAGGCCAACAATAACTGATAATGTGCTGAAATTATAATTATTAGAAGAAAAAAATACCACCTGAAACCCAACTAACTTCCAAATGTGTTTAAGTTGAACTAAAATTCCTAAATGTAACATGAAGTAAATGAAAGCTACATAGAAATATTCAAAAATATATAACAAATATAGCAAAACTTTAAAGTGAAAAACTGAATTTACATACAATAATAATATAATGCTAAAATAAAACTGAAACGCGCTAAAAAATAAAGATGCAGGGGTAATTATTTCAATGTTATGGTCAATACATGGCCAATATTGTCACGAATGAAGAGATATCAATAACACAGTCTTTAATTACAAGATCCAACCAGGAGATAGATAACAGGAATGATAGAAAAACAACCAAGTAAAACACTGACGTTTAACCCCCGAACAAAGAACTAAGAGAGCTGAAGGCTGAGATACACAAGGGAAGCTAATCAACAGAAACTGAAACAGGTGTGTTACATAAATGTAATTAACATTATGAAGGGATGCTGTGATTGTTAATGAGAGACACCTGTGCACCACACTGCCCTTACTCCATTTCCACGGCTCCCGGCCCCGCTTGTCACAAAGATTTTAAGTTCTACTAACTTAAAAAAATTATTTTCTTTTCTTAAATGTTTTGAGGTAATAAGTTTTGAGTATTCTGAACTTACTGACTTTTACAGTGTATTAGTAATATTAATTAACTACATGTACTTAGAGTATAGAGTTACGGCTATGGTTTGGTTTAGCGTTAGTTACTTGTAATTATACGCAATTTACTATTATTACTATGTAAGTACATGTAGTTAATTGTAGCTATGTCACCTTAAAATAGAGTGTTACCTGATTTCTTTATTTACATTTTTTATTATTTAATTATTAGCTTTTTATCGAATCACAAACCCTCTTTAGGAAACCCTCATGTACAGTATGGAAAATGCAGATTTTCTATAATTACATTTAGCCATGTTAGTAAAGATCTAGTCATTTTAAGATGAACTTTAAGAGAGGTAATTTAAGTGTTAAAATAGAGAAATTAGCATGCATCTCTAAATATATAATATTACATTTCAAAAATATTGTTAATAGACAGTGCTCTCTTTAATGGTTACATCACAACCACCGGACCACCGGGCTTTGGCACCCGTTCACTCAAAACATTATCTAAGTCCACGTAACAAGCTTTAGCAGTGAAAGAACAGGTACCTTAACATCCCACCAGCATCCAGCTAAGGGTAAGGCTCCCCAGACCAACGCTAAAGAGCTCCCGACCTCGTCATAACAACTAAACATGAATACCGGAGCTTTGCATCAAGGTCGGGAGTAATCAAACATACTGTGAAGTCATCTGAAAATGCGAAGGACATTTTTTATATGAGGGGCTGAGCAGGTCTCAGACACTCACCTACGTTTTAAGCCTTGTAAATCAGCATAAGGCGTAGTGACAATAGCTTTCACAGAGATGACTTCACATCATGAATATAATATCTCGCCTTTGTAAAGCAGCCAAACACCTCTACACTTGCCGATGATATACCGTTTCCCTTGGAGGCTGTCAATACCTCAGGGTGCCACTACTCTCTGTCTGTTTCCTTCCTGGCACTTTTAATCTTCTCAGCTATAAAACAGTCCCGTCTCCAGAAAAACCTTTGGAGCACAGCTGCTAGTCTGATAGTTAAACTCATTAACATGCTTACGTTCCCTGTGCTGGACAGTGTAGTCTATCTCCGAGACATGATAGAGGTGAAGTTAGCCATGCTTAGGGAATACCAACATTTCAAACCACACTTTTCAAAGCACACTTTCTTGGAAATGGAAGAAAATGGAATTTGACAGATTTTCGAAAATATATTAACATAATTTTCGCATTTAAAGTCTGCGTACTAAGCTCTACGAAATCCCGACAAGAATATAAATATAACAAGTTCCATTTTGAAAATACATTGGTGTCCCAATGTCTCTTGATGCTAATGATCACAATGATAGTAATTACCATCATTATTTTTGTTGTGTAATTACTATGATTATCATCGCCACATAATTGTGAGAGTAAATTGTCTAGCTGAGTCAAACTTTGCATTTTTGGCACTACTTTGTTGGTGTGGAATCAGCCTCCCCAATCACGACAGGAAAAAAAACAACAACAAAAAAAACAACATCAAGTAGTCCTAACAGAACTGATAGCGACTGGGGACAATCTATTAAAGCTGAACACACTCAATAAAGGTGGACAATCCATTTCAAGGTACAATACAAAGGTCCCCTACTCTCAATCCATTCTTCTTTACTTCACTTTGTGTGAAAAAGAAACTGGTATAGCCAACCTCATAGCTTCAATGAATTAAGAGGTCAAAATATTGGCTGCAAAATTCATCAAAATAATCAATGACAACAAGCTTTATAGTCTGCATGCGCTGTGATTAATAAATCGCACTTAATTTTTAGTTCAGAAATATATTAAAGCTACTGTCAACTAGACAATAAATATGCAGTAAAAAGTTTCATGTCAAGCAGTGACAGTAAAGAAATTCATATAAATAGCACTATTGTATTACCACTATAGAGAAAAAAATACAGATACACTATGTAACTCAATTTTTGTCAATACACCATCAATTCCTTCTTCCATAACGTGTTTTTACTTACCCTGATTTACTATGGTAAGCCTATTTTAAGTGTTTATATTTTAGACAGGGCGGGATGGTTTTTGTGGAAAATCGTGTACATTCGTCACTCACCCGGGCGTGTTGCTCCAGCTACTTTGACACATGTATGGAGTGAGAGTAGCATAGGCCAGTTGTCACAAGCGAGAAAGGTTGATATGGAGCACGCTAAATCTCGAACCTCTGGGGAATCACCCGTTAAAAATAAAAGAAGCAGAACAGAGCATGTAACAATTTTTTTTTTTGTTTTTTTAAATCAACATTGGCTTGGCTTTTCGGAGATGACGAGCAGTTTTGCTTTTTAACCACTAGAAGGACAAAAGTTACTGTGCCTTTAAAATATGAAATATAATGATCTGTATGGACCAGGACCATGTGATTCGTAGATTAATTGCAAAGTTTAACCATCATAGAGAGAAAGTTCTTCTATCTTCTATCTAAGTAGTTCTAATCTTGCCAGTTTACACATTCAAGGAATTTTAAACCATTCCACCACAAGAGGAGCAAGAGAACTGAATTTGGTACCCGCACACTGTACGCAAGGCCGCAAACACAGAGAGGCGCTTGAATGAACACATACAGTTTCTTGTAAACACAGTCGGTTATGTCTTAAGTGAACGTAAACAGTTACAGTCCCCCTGTGGTCACAATTTTTTTCTCTTGAAATGGATCTTTGATCACCAAAATGACATATATAAATACATTAAGAAACATTCTTCATGCCTTAAAATAGCTTGAATGTAACTCTACACCCTTGCTTCATTGAATATGCAAAATATGCAATAGCCCCACCTCCTCTCAATCACATGAGCTCAGAATACCTGATCCACTCGGTCAACTTTACTGTAGTAAACGCTGCGCAATGGCAAGTGGAAATACCCGTTTAATTCTGTTTGAACCACATTGAACCGATTTAGAAGAAGAGGAGGAGTGAATTATACAGGCTCATCTTCATGTCGATGTATTACAATGGTAACGCGTTTTATGTATCACTCTTTACAATGTCAGCCACATAATGGTAATTAATATGATTAACCTTTTGCTTGATTACGTTATCAAACAGCTATGAATGTGTTGCTAATGTTACACGAACCATGTTCCCGTTCGCCATCTCAGTCTGCCTTCTAAAAATGAGTATCCTTAGAAACGATTTGAACAATTTACAACGTCAGTGGAGTAGTTCATTATATCGCTTAATTTACGTCATATACGTAATTCACTCACTATATTGCTAAATGTACCTGATTTTTCATATCAACAGAAAAATATACCGGGATAACAGTAACTTCACAGCATAGTTAATGATATGCTAAAGCCCGCCCCGCACTTTGATGGGATTGGTTACAACATAAAAACTCAGCAATGGTGTTGACTTATGAATTTGCACATAGTTTGTCTTAAAGCATAATAAAAACACCACATATATATATATATATATATATATATATACACAACATTAAAATTTGATTCTCAAGACAGGGGTCCTTTAAGAAAGAAATCGGATGTGTATCATTATATTGGATCCATGCATTCGGTCTTAAAGCGACAGCAGCCTATAAATACCTGCCGCTTTAACAAAGATTAGTTTATGTTTAATTTATACACTAAAAACCTTCGTGTTATTTTACATTTAGGACTAATTATTACATTTCTGTACATGAATACTACAGTTAGACCTTGCTTCATTTGTTATACTGTATTTACCTTTGCTTGTATTCAGCAGGAAACAAGAGGTTACGGTTACTTTATTTTAAGCTGTCCTTGTCACAGTGTAATTATTAATTTAAGTATTGAGTAATATCAATTAACTATGTGCACTTACCATAAGGTTATTTTTAGGTTTGCGTCTGAATGTGATTTTTTTGGCTAAGTCACGCTGCCCTAGTCATCAGTTTTCTGTGGCTCTAGAGTGATGGGCTGTTGACCGCTCGGGTAACTGGCACTCAAAATGAACCACGATGAGCAAAGACTGCAGCGAGCAGGTCCAGTATGGGGGGTGTGGGTGTTGGTGGGGGGCCGAGTGGCATTCAGATGAATAGAAATTCTAACATATAGCTTTCTCCAGATATTGTTGACCTCCTCATTCTCAAGGCCTCCTCTAAGATATGACAATTCAAAACCAGTTTTAAAAAAATGACAGCGGCATGCCTCTTCTCATTCCCTGTCAGCTGAACAGACTGCTCTTTGATTCTGCCCAGTAAGCCTCATCTCATCTTAAGACAGACCCAGAGTACTGACTCATAAATCAAATCACCGTTTGGCATAGCTCTGCAGCCCGGGCCTGCGTCAGACCTGTCTGTTCGATCCCTCGTGCGGTGTGGCCCAGTGTTAGCAGCCTGTTAAAGGTCTGTCCTGGAGGGGATGGATGCACTTGTGTGGTAGAACAACACAGGAAAGTGCCTGGAGCTCTCCAGCAGCTCCCCCACCCTTTCCCCAGCTGAACCAGCGAGCTGTTCCTTATGAACCACTGCCAACAGAATGCCTGCTATGAGCTGGTTATTACTCAGTGCTGGGCCGCCACTAGCCAAAGGGCTGCTCTCCGAGCTGTAGATCTCCATGTTGTGACTTGTCAACATGCGGAAAATCGTTACCCAGCTCAGGCACTTTTATTCCACGCGGGCTTTGATTGAGACTTGGGTGGGTAAAACATGATGTTGGGAACTTTTTTCATTCGGAGTCTACAGTGCTTCATGTAGCATACAGACCAAAGGTGTGTCCCATAACATCACCAAGTGAGCATGTTGAATTAACGATTCAGAAAAAAGTGTGTGGATTACAAAAGGATTTTTTTTTATGTTTTTACTGATGAAAACACAATATATTTATGTGTGTGTGTATATATATATATATATATATATATATATTTTTTTTTTTTAAATTTACATTTTGAACGTAAATGTTTAAACTTACACTAACCATTCAAAAGTTTGGGGTCGGTAAGATTTTTAAAATGAAAAAAAAAGTATCTTATGCTCACCAAGGCTGCATTCATTTGATCAAAAATACAGTAAAAACAGTAATTCTATGAAATATGATTACAAATTAAAATTTATATATATTAATATATCAAGATTCTTTAATGAATATATAAAGTTTAAAAGAATAGCACTGATTTGAAATTGAATTTTTGCTACAATGTAAAAGTATTTACTATGACTTTTGATCAATTTAAAGCATCCTTGCTGAATAAAAGTATTAATTTCTTTAAAAGGATCTCTAAAAATTGTGTACATTTTTAACACATTTATATATGAAATTAATTTATTAGAAGGAGAATCTGCATTCTGCAATAACAGCTGGAAATGATCCAGTTAATAAAAGAAACAACAAGAATTCCCAAATACCAATGACGAAGACATTACTGAGTGGCTTCTAATTTTAAACCTATCCTTACAGATGCTCTCAAGAGCATCCAAGTCATTCTTACAATGTTGTCAAAACGAAAAAGAAAAACAAGTGATCCTTCCCATCACTTCTGTTGAGCTTGGCTCCAAGACCATTTGTCTGTTGGCTCTCAAAAACGTAGAATGCTATCACAGGCGAAACCATTTTAAAGATGCAAATTCATAATACATGATTCCACATGAATCTTCCACTCGATGAGCCTCGTCCGTTACAATCATCGAGCCGCGTACAAAAATTGTCTTAATTATGTCACCACAGTGCCTTTGACTGAGCACTCACAGCTAGACTACACCTGTGATGAAAGCCAGGCGATCCAGCTCGCCAAATTAATCTAAATGTTCTGGTTCAGTATGCCTGGCTGAAGCCCCTTTCTGTATAAGCACTTGTTCAGGAGAGCATCCACCACCCTTCCCCTGCCCTTTAATTCATTTCTGAGAGGAAAGCCTGTGTATCATTATTCGCTTGAGCTCAAATGGGCAGACACCGGTGAGAGAGCCTGATCAAGTTGGTGGGGCAGGGGGAAGAAAGAAGAGTAGGAGAAGGAGAAGGAGGGGGTATTCTTGGCAGATTTTCCCTACAAATCAGATGCCAAGAGCGAAATGGAAACCTCCCCTCATTTTCCTTTCCCCTTAATCCAATGTTTTCAAGCCCAGGCCCAGCCAAGGTCATTATAATCATAGATGAGTGGAAAGGAGCCAGTGACCCACCATTACGGTAAGGTGGAGAGCCACCCAGTCGCACACACTCTGCCATCGGACTGTAATGGAGAGCTGAAATCCGTGCAATGCTCCAATTCCTCCATTTGCAAATGCAGATAACCTTAAAGATCATGTGTGTATAATGGAAATGGCCGGCTCCCATAGGGAGACATTTTAGCTGATGGCAAAGGTCAGGGTGAAAGAATGATACGGGCTATATACTTGCACAAAATGGAAGCCTGCGAGTTAGACAAAGAACAGCAGAAAAGGAGAAAAAAGAGGTAACCTCAGCCGACCTCTGCACCTCGGAGTGGAAATCCGACGAAAACTGCTTAACGAGGCAGAAGCGTTTTAACCTAGGCTCCCTTTTCGCGATTAATTTACAGGAAGTTTGGTGAACTGTGACCTGCAGTTTGAACAAAATATATGAATCCTGGAAAAAGGAGTGTGCAACAGCGCTATCAAGGCCATGGTTTTGTAATCCCACTGGTTTTCCTTGTAGCACTAAAGCCAAAGGTCATATTTAACTGTCAAGTAGATCATCTGACTGTATCAAGGCCTTTAATGCCCTCTTGTAAGTCTTGACCCATGCACATTATGACGCAAACAGTCCTGAACTCAGCTATGTATTCTTAAGAAAGGGAAGTGAAAGATACACTTGCAAAAGGATATGTCATAGCCTCCACATAGAGACGTTCACACCAGATGCCAGACACAGAACTTTTTCGAAGAGCAAGCAAGCAGCTTCAGCAAAACAATTCCACTTCACTTTTTAAGGCAGTATATAGTAATCGTGAGTAAATGAGATCAATTTGGATCAAGAATGGTTGTAGTCTGGTCTAGTCACAGGTGTTAAATCACAACGACCGCAAGCAGAAAGTAATGAAATGTGACATCACTCCTCCGCGCCGCAACCAAACTTCAGATGAGCTTTTGCTGAGTGGCCGATTTTGATACGCCGTTAATCGGCAGTGGGGACCAATGGCCCTAGGTAGTTCATAAACAATGATGACTGAGAGCTTATAAATGCTATGACAAGAAAAGGTTGTAATTATAGGTTTATATAGCACTTTCTGGAACAATCCTCACTGTTGAATTTTTTAAAACATCCAAATAAAGTCACAACAATCATGAATCCCACAGAACTGCCGAGTACATGCTGTTGCACTGTAATGTACTTGATTTAAAGCACACAAAAAAGTTACATTTGCTTTTATTTGAAGTCAAATCGAAAGTAGGTCCAAACAAAGTAACAACTTTGAGTGAAATGACTGTTACAAGTTAAATGGATGTAAACAAACGCGTTGTGGCATTCAGAAGAGAACGCGACCCAAGCAATGCAGGTAGAGGACGAGCAGAACCTTCCAGAGAGCAAAAGAAATGATCTCTGACTTTCAAACAAGTCCCAGAAGGCGCCGTTTCGCTGGTGAACGGCGACACGCATAAAGATGCATTATGAGCGCCTGCTTTCGTGCACTTAAAGCGCCACCGTGCCACATTTCACCAATTCCTCTGATCGATGTTTTCCACACTCGTCTACATCGTGTCCCCTCTAGCGGCCGGGACACGCCACTACAGCCGTTATTAGCGAGCTGATAAAAGCACAATGTTAACATCCAGCTACACAGGGTCAAATGAACAAATATCGCGATTAGTAATTCCAAACGCAGCCCGTGCGAAGCAGCGGAAGCCGCAACACTTCCGTCGCACGAGCCTCGAAGCGCGAGAAAAACAGGTTTTCGCCTTTGTGCTTTATTGATCGCAGATTGTCTGCAATGAATGGCTGCATGAGGAAGGAAAAAAGCCCTGAACTTCAGGTGACCGACCATGGCTTTGACACAGGCAGCCTGCAGACATGAACCCCACTGAACTGGGAGGGGTGGAAGAAAATACCTCAGCTTAAAAACATCTCGCTCGACAAACGAAAGAAAAAGTCGCGCGCGCACACACTCACACACACACACACACACACACACACACGACCGAGGAAGGCGGAAAGTTGTACGAGCGTGTTTTAGGGAGCATTTTCAAGTTGCGGGCTGCTGCTCGATAGCGCCGGAGCTAAGTAAAGGCAGGGGCACGGATGGAAGGCTGAGTCTGGCTCTCAGTCTGATCCGACTGACCCTTCATTTTATTGCGGCCAGATCCTCAGATCCTCCCCTTTCCCTTCCGCGCGTCTCTGCCTCGCTCGCACGGACACATATAAGAAAAGACGCGCGACCATAAGCGCCAAATAAGCGGCGATAACGCGAGCTTTACTGGCCGCAACCTTTAGGCGGAACGGGACCTTTATCGATTATCTGCAATTAAAGGCACCGCTAGTGCGCTCGCTCCGCTAGCCCCCTCATCGCCAACATGGCTGCCTAGCACAGACCTAAAAAAGGAGAAATAACCTCCGCCGTGCCTTTGTCTGCTTCACCTCTTTAACCCTAAACTACTGCGCAAAACACACGGAGACGCGCTAAAATCGCGCCGAACAAGAAAACGACTTACGTGAAGGCAGGCGCTTGGGTTGCTCCTGTTTCCTCCTTGGCATTTTCCCCCTTTTATCACATTCTCCTTCTTGTTTAGGGATAAGAAGAAAAAAGGTCTTTTCCCATTGAAATTTAGCGAGGGAGCCTGATGGCAGGGACTTGTCGTGCACCTGGCTGTCCTCGGTTAAGTGTATTGTTGGGAACAGGGAAGAGTAGAGGAGGAGGTGCTGTTGTTGTTGCCGTGTCTTGACTATGGCTGCTCTCTGTAAGTGTGTGTCTCCGAGCCCCTAACTAACACTAATGCAGGGATCAAAGGGCAGCAACAGCAGAGCACACACACACACACACACACTCACTCACACACACTCGCGCGCGCGCGCACGCACACACACACACACACACACACTCTCACTCACTCACTCACAGAGAGAGGAGCTCGCCCGACACGGCGACGAGAAAGGAACAAGGTGCCCCCAAGCTTTCAGGGTGTATACTTGACTGACCACGAAGGATTTTTTTATATTCAGATATAAAATGGATTCTGACCGCTGAAAATTTAAATCGATTGAAGAAAAAAACGCTTTTCTGAACCTAATGTAATGATACAAATGTAAAAAAAGGATTTTTAAATTAATGAACGTTTTTAAATGTTTTTTGTTTTGTTTACAGAAACCCCCAAATCGGGACAATTCGTTTTAAGTTTGATGTGATACCACAAATTTACATGTTTAATTTACAATAAGGATCAGATTGTTAACATACGTATTAGTTATTGTGAACTAATGATGAAAAATCCTTTATTAATCTGATTAATTCGATTTTTTTTTTTTTTTACATTTACTAAAAGTTTAATCTATTTAATGGTCCTAAACTAACAATGAACAGTTGACTTTTTATTAACTAACATTCCAAATAATGTAACAAATGTATTGCTCATTGTTAGTTGCGCATATTAGTTGATGCGTCAATAGGATTAAAAAAATAGGACCTTATTGTAAAATGTTACAACATTTACAGTTAATTACATTTTCTCAGTTTAATGTTTAAATATTTCTATTTTTATGTATATAGTCCTAGCAGTTGAATTATAACAAATGCTGTGACACATGTACGTTAACTAACATTACCAAATTTACATTGAATGATATTTTCTCAAGATTTTTAAATATTATTATTATTATGTTATAATCATCATGCATTTATTTATATATTTTAAATGTCTTGGCTATCAATTGAATTAAAACAAACACTGTAACAAATGTTATTACCCATGTTTAGTTGCTGCATTACCTAATATTAACTAATGGGATTTTATTGTAATGTGTTATTGAATTTACTTTTATTGAATTAAGATTTTTATATTATTATAATTATTACATTATCATTACACTTTTATCCATACATTTGTCCTGGTTAGCAGTTGAATTATACACTGAGTGAGTTTCTATGCAGTTAATAATAGGTTATTCATAATATTGGAATGTTATTTTTTTGTAGCAAAAGTCTATCAAATAATACAAATAAAAGCTTAAATGTAGATTTTTTTCATTACACTTTACTGTATGGTTACTTGATTAAAAACCAGACCCCCCTCCATCCCCCATCCCACACACACACACACAATATTCTGTTCTATGCATAGCACTGAAGCAGCCGGCTGTTCCCCACTCAGGGCTGGACTCCAGCAGGCTGCATGCTGTTGGACAAGTTCGTTCTTTCACACCTCTTTGGTGTTAGGAGGACTGTATCCTCCCTCATGCCATGCTGCCATCCTCCTCACAACCATCCACACGTGCAGCTCGTTACTGTGGCAATTAGCACAGGCCCAAATTAGCCCACTTCGCCTCTGCACAGGTGACTGACACACACTTTGTAGCCTGCTCATTAGAATATGGCTGCCTCACCGTTCCTCTGCCTCATTGTCACCCCTTGAAGTCCACAGAGAGGCTGCTGAATTTTTAAACTTTTGGAAATTGCTGGTAGTGTTTGCGTGTGTACCGTAGTAAAAGTGACGAGAGGTCAATCCTTCTCATAGCAGTCCAATTCCTTGTGTTTACATCTCAATATTCGTTGGTCCAACTCATTCCCATTTTGAACGACAGTATATTTTATGTGCAATTTTTAGGAAACACATTTTATGGTAATCATACAAAATCTCCCTCGCATGTGTGTGCGCTGCTTGTTATTGTTTAAGATTAGTTTAGTCTCCATGGCGAGGTCACGGTCTGTTCTGTAACCCCGCCGATGCCAGGCAGCTGAGGTAATGCGTGCAAGCAGACAATCTGCTGATAGTAGTCATGGCAACAGCTGCATGACCTCACACTTGGTAGCAACCTAAAGGTCACCTAACAGACATCATGTTTTGATGGGCACTGTATCAACTGAACCTGACAATGACAAACATCTGTGAAAGAAAGGAGACCGTTTCCATTGACATATCTGTTTCCATAAAGGGATTTAACCCTTTCATTCAGATTGCAACGTTGTTCTACAAATTACTCAGAGACCTCAATTTATTCCACGTGTAAAAACTGCAGTTACGTGCAACACTATATCATAGGTTATAATGTTACATCATTTTCATTCATCTGTGGTGCAGTTTATGGCATATGAAAAATACTATTTTACTATTAAACAAATACACACACACACACACACACACACACACATACATACATACATTTATATATATATATATATATATAGACAATATTTTTTTTAGCCCAGACTGTCCATCTAATTATATTTCTTGTGTGATATTGATAAGCATGATTGTTCTGCTGGTCTTTGAAAGCAACTCATTTTGTCTGTTGGCATTATTACTACTTATTAAAATGGCTCCCCTGCAGCAGTGCAGGCTGTTAGCGAGCTAAATGAATTTCAGGTGCTTCAGTAGCGGATAAAGGAGGTTGGATAAAGAGGTATATCTCTCCCCGAGGCCAAGCATAGTGGTGTGGGTTACCTCTTTTTCAACTCGTTGCAGCCTCTTCCTCTTTGTTAGGATGTTGCAAGATTGTGTTAGGAACACTGAGTGGAGCAGGTCATTAGAGGACTAGTGACATGACAGGATTGTGTGACTGGTGAGAGAGGAAGCTTGAATAACAGAGCTCGAATATTGTAAATATCACTTTTAACTACTTGGGTGGTTACTAAAAATGTTGTTGTTAACCCTCTGCCCTGCATTTTCATACTTATGATGCCATAAAAGTGTTACTTTAAGTATTTCATCTTATTGTAATCATTGTATATATTTTTGGATGATCTGTGTTTAATGGCAGCAAGGACATTTTTGCACCATTAGAATGTGTTCATTTAAAATATGTGGATAAACAAAACCCTTGATTCATTTAAAGATCGTCATAATGAAACAATACTGGATTTGATCTCTCAGTCCCAGCGAACAAAAATATGTTCTAAGAACATTTTGCTGAAGTTACCATTAAAGTCCCCCTGTGGTGAAAATCAAGTTGTTTATATGTCTATGTCTATTAAGACAAACCATGTGCAAATTCATAAGTCAACACCATTGCCATGCAAGTATTTTCTCTTTAAAACGTATTTCAATCGCAGTTTGAAATTGCTGGTGTTTGTGAAGTCACAAACTACCTTGTTACCAATCACAACAACGTGTTTAGTGTATCATTAACTGACCGTGCAAAGAAGCCAGGTTCTGTTGATATTCAAAAACCAGGTCGATTTTGCAATATAGCGGGTGTATGATGTATATTACGATGTTATGATGAACTATATGCCTTTCTCCACTGATGTTCTGAATTGTTTAAAGTGTCTTTAAGGATATTGATTGTTAGAAGACAGCTTTGACTCTGAGATGGCGAACAGGAACATAGTTTGTAACATTAGCCGCACATTATTTGCTGTTTGATAATGTAGTCAAGCGAAAGGCTAATCATATTAATTACCGTTATATGTCCGACGTTGTAAAAAGCGATGCCGTTGTGTGGCGTTTTCCTCAGTATGTAAGTGGATCTCTGAGCTCGTGCTAATGAGAGGAGGCGGGGCTAATTATTGTATTCATAGATCCGTGTATACGAAATGAGGCAAGGGTGTAGAGTTACATTAAAGCTATTTTAAGGCATGAAGATTTATTTATTTATTTAAAAAAAGAAGAAACATTTTAAAAAAAAGAGTCATTTTGGTGATCAACGATGAGTTTTAAAATGATTGACTACAGTGGGAATTTAAGTTATAAGAACATTATTTCTCAATGTCCAATTTTTTGTAAATCATTTACATGTGAATGTTATCATTTCGCAGGTATTATGGGAATGTTACTTTTGAATGTTCTCTGAACCTGTTTTGGGGACCTGAAAATGCAAACTTTTGAAAACAGGATTCAAAGTGCAAATTTGTGAAAACGGTGACGCCGTGCACGTGTATTACGTGTTCAGTCTGCAGGCATATAGTGTTTCTCTAGAAAGTGTGACATCGCCAACTATTGGCCTGGCATGCATAATACAGCATTTTATGGTGATGTTGTAGTCTGTATGTGAAAAACGTTTCTGATTTTAGCATGTCGTTGTCTTGTAATCGTACCCGTAGACATGTAAATGCGTGACTTCTGTCAACAATCATGCTTTAGTTAATCATAAAACCTTGTTATCATGCATTCAAAATACACTAGGCTAAGAGAGGACATGCATCTGGATTGTCTATTGCCACATGGGACATGAAGTCTTTCACACATATCTAACACCAGCAAACGCTTATTGTATTAAAGTTCATCCTAATTAGCCTGTGAAACATCGGCTATTTGGAGTGTAAGGTATGACATAGCTCTAGGTCACCATCTTAAGTTTCACTATGAAGAATTGTTGGTCTGTCCTGACTCAAACTGCCTTTGAAATAGACAGATTATTACAGAGGAAAGCTGGTGCCAGCGTCGTCCCCGGCATGCCACCTGTCTCCCTTCCCTCTCTTCTCACTCCCTCTTCCAGCTGTGTGACAGAAGCAGGTGGTTGCCCCTGTACTTGCTCTGTGACCTTTTGCACTGGAAGGGATACCTCACAAAAAAAAAGACTACTCCTCCTCATCTTCCAGACCATGTTCAAGAACATTGATTAGCTTTTAACCATAAACTATTAATTATCCACTCAGAAAAAAGTTGATTCTGTTCCAGTTTGGGGGATGTGTACAGGCTTAGTTCACCCAAAAATTAAACTTCTGTCATCATCATGTCATTCCAAAACCAATAAAACTTCCATTTATTTTTGGAACTCAAATTAAGATATTTTTTTTTTTAATATTATTGCTTCATTTGCCCATCCATTAAAAGTCCATGCAACCCAAATTTTCAAGTTTAAAAAGTTAAAAAAGACATCGTAAAAGTAATCCATTTGAAGTCTTTAAAGAGACTGATCAACGCACATGGATAGAGCACATCAAATATGGTAAACAGAAGCCGAAATGTGCTTGTTTGGCTTGCCAGAACCATAAGGTTTGATCTTGTACGTCAAGCAAGTACATTTGAGCTGCCATTGACCATATTTTGATGTGGTTGCTTAGACTTTCAATGGATGAAATCAAAAACGATGAGAGAATATAAAAAAATATCTTAACTTGTCTTCTGAAGATGAACTTACGGGTTTGCAACAACATGACGGTGAGTAAATGTTGTCAAATTTTAATTTTTGAATAAACCCGTAACTTTTAGTACTACTTGATGGTTGATGATGCCCAAGAACGACATCTGCTATGTGTCTTCAAGAGCAGATCTCTTCTTCCCTTTCTCCTTATAAAGTATGACAGAGTCAGGCCCTTCTCTTGACCTCTGACACTCAGCTACCTCAGCCCCTTAGCATTTTGTGTGCTGGTGCTAGGTGTCAAAAATGTTATTTTTATGCATGTTGTCAGGACCTTTAGAGCAAGATATTCTCTGTCTTTGAAAAGTTTTAACTTTCAAGATCAACTGTTGATCAAATATTTTTAAATAATTGTCATATATATGGAAAAGAATAGTAATTTGTTATATTTATTATAACAAATATAATTCTTTTTAAAAAGAAATTTTATTACATTTTACTGTGGATTCACCAGTATACCTAAGGAAGATAATGTCACAGTACTGTCCATCTAAAAATGACCTTTTAATTTAGTCTAAGGCCTCTCGCTGACCTATTCTTGTTGCTCTTTAAAGCTCTGTGACCAAGAATAATTTTATAAAAGACAATTAGTTTGAAGTCGTGTATTATATCTTATGGAGTGTGTGACCCTCAAAGACTTTAATTGCCTTAATTATTTGATTACTGTGCTGCATTTCATGCTTCTTTTGTCTTGAAAGCTATTTCAGGTGGTCCTTCCCTCGGCTGAAGAAGACCTCAGCCTAAAAATCACAACCGATTACATGCTCAAACATTGTGGTGGTGGTGGTACACCAATTTAAATGTTTAAATCTTTAAAAAGTAATTTTGGCATGATAACTCTCGGAGTGTTTGGCATGGTAAAGGATATGACAATGTTGATATGTTTGGTCTTGGCAGAAAAGAACTACTGAGCTGCTGCTGCTGCTGCTGCAGAGCAAGTACGGGATTTGCCACTGCCAATACATACACAACACACAGCTGTGAGCAAGTAAAACATGCTGCTCCTGTACAATATAGCATGAATTACCTGTAGCACCAATCGGCTACACCCTATAGAGAATGATGTATTTGCAAAAAGATTGCAGAGACCTAGAGCTTCATGACAGAAATCTGTATACACCGATCAGGCATAATATTATGACCACTGACAGCTGAAGTGAATTACACTGATTATCTCTTCATCACGGCAAATGTTAGTGAATGAGACATATTAGGCAGCGAGTGAACATTTTGTCCTCAAAGTTGATGTGTTAGAAGCAGGAGTAATGTGCAAGCTTAAGGATTTGAGCAAGTTTGACAAGGGCCAAATTGTGATGGCTAGATGACTGGAGAATCTCCAAAACTGCAGATCTTGTGGGGTGTTCCTGTTCTGCAGTGGTCAGTATCTATCAAAAGTGGTCCAAGGAAGGAACAGTGATGAACTGGCGATAGAGTCATGAGCAGACAAGGCTTGTGTGGTCCGATTCAACAGATGAGCTACTGTAGCTCAAACTGCTCAAGAAGTTAATGCTGGTTCTGATAGAAAGGTGTCAGAATACACAGTGCATCACAGTTTATTGCGTATGGGGCTGCATGGCTGCTGACCAGTCAGGTGCCATTGCTGACCCCTGTCCACCGCTGAAAGCGCCAACAGTGGGCACGTGAGCGTCAGAAATGGACCACGATGCAATGGAAGAAGGTTGTCTGGTCTGTATTCAGATTTTTCAATTGGCAAATAATAGTTATGGACAGAATTAGGCGAGCAGATAAAGAATCTAAATAAGGTAGGAAAAAGCCACTGGTTCTCAACGCATTTTACGTCTGTACTTCCGTGTGACAATTCTATGAGTGAAAAAGAATATTCAAAATAATGCATGGGCTGAATTGGATGGGAGGAGTTATAAGAGGACATAGTGACCTCATCCAAAATGAAAAGTTGTTTCAGTGAACGATTGCAAAGAATTTTTTTTTAATACATAATATCCTACGCTTATGAATCACTCATAATGATGTGAATAACGAAAGATAAATTAAGATTCTTAATTCTAATTTCTTATTAGATTTTAATTTAAGCACATGTTTATGGTCAGCTCTCAGTTCTTCTCCCTTTTTACAATCTTCTGTTCATTAATTTCTAGTCTTTCTGTCAGTTTCAGTCAATCTTGTTATTTTTATAGATTTTAAATACATTCTTGGAATCCTTGGATACACAACTATGTCTGTAAGAAGCCCGTGGAACACACAACATTGACATTTAGCAGTTGAACGGAGGCTTTCTACAGGTAATTATTTTAGCATTTGCTATCCTTGCATCCCTTCTGGCTTTACAGTGAGTGTACTGCTGAAATGACATAAAATTAATAGTATTTGCAAAATAATGCTGGCATGACATTCTATGAAACAACTTAGCATGCAGTGTTTTTGGAATGCATTGCAGTGCTATCAATGCTGTGTGTGAATTAGACTTTCCTTCATTTTTTTATCTGACCATTTCTCCAGCACTTTTATGGAAGTCACTGACTGTTCTCGTTTTGCATATGGGAAATGCTATCGGTTGAGCCTATGGTGATTACAGTTCTCTTTTGATCCACACACTGTAACATGAGCCCTCTGTGCTTTTGTGTGGCTATGGCTTTGTCTCTGATGGGATTTCTGCCCTCTCTCCATTTCCCTTTGTTTCTCTCCTTTTCTCTCCCTCTCTTTGAGGCTCCACCTCCTCTTCATAGGGCCCACCAATGAGAGACACTTCAGGTGCTGACCTTATCAGGTGGAGGTCAATGCCAGGTCAGGGATCTGTTGCTAGGCTACCATCAGATAAGTAGCGGGAAGACTGAGCACTGGGTTGCGCTGTCATTCAGTGCTTGTCATGTAATCTCATTCATTTGCTGACAATTGCCTGAACGTCACAGAAGGTTATCGAGCCTATCCTGTCATAATTAAACACATTATAATATTAAACCAACAAAGCCAAGTGCTGGCAGCTCTTCTTGGCTTATGTGGTATCAAAGATGGCCAGCTGAACAGCAAAAACATGAAGTTCTTAATTTAGATTTGGTTGTGCTGGATTTGAAATGAATGCCATCTGAACCATGAAAACGAACTAGGAGTGAAAATGAACCGGAAAACATGAGGGAATTGTACATGATATTCCATCAAGCAGGTCAAATATTGCATCAGCATAGATAAAAAAAAAAAAAAAATGGTTGAAATCAAGATTTAAAGGAATGAAAATGACATGTCATTTTAAGCATTTTTGACCGTGGAGCGCAAAAGGAGAAATTTTGAAAAATTGCACTGGTTGTGCTTTACATTACATTACATTAATTGCAACAAATGAGTATTGACATGTTCAAGCTTCAAAAAAAGCGCAAAAGCATGTTAAAGCACCATTAAAGTTCATGTTTCTTTTCAATTCTGAAGCTATATGATTGTTTTGTGTGACAAAACAGACGGAAAATTAAGCCGTCCTTCACTTTTTATCTTCCCCACCATTGGAAGTATAACTGTTGCAACCAGATCACTGAGTCAGTGGCTGTGTCCGAAATCGCCAACTATACCTATATAGGGCACGATTTGAGAGGACAGCCATTTGTATTGGTTTCCAAAACCATAGTGGACATTGTCGAGGGCACTCATTCAATCCCACAACGCACCTCAATAAATGTACAACTGATGAACGCTTAACGGCTTGAGAAAACCCATAATGCACTGTGAGGGTCGTGCTGAATGAATTCCCGTGTCTCGCCAGAAGACGGCGCACACAGCAGATTCATCCATCCATTTTCCAATCCGCTGGCCCAATGTGGGTTCAGCGTAATGTCACATTTCCTTTTTAATTGATTATTAAGTTGTTTAATTAAGGTTTACACATGCTAGTTTCCAAGCAGAGATATATTCATTACCACTGGAGCTGTTTGTTAAGTTTCAAATGATTATTAAACCGCAAGCACAAACCTTCCGGCGCACTCAGTGTCTGAATTCGCTCATTCGTTTTCATTCACTCCTTCACCTGGACTAATAGTGGACTAATGTGGACTAATGTAGGGAACAGTGAATGACATAATTCAAACACATCTAGAATCACCCTAATGATTTGATTTAAAAATGAATTGTCATTCAGACAAGTTTGGACAACTAAATCATCCAATTCAATGAAAAACTGCTACTTCTCAGTTTGTAATGGTAGATGATAATATTATCAGTAAAAAGCAATCACTTTGTCAGTGAAAAGCAATGAGTTGAAGCCATCGTATGAATTTATTTCTTGTATTTTCCTCAAATTTGTTAATTGTTTACGAAAAAAGAAAGAAGAAAGAATAGGTTTGATACGACATGAGAATGAGACAATAAGTGATGACAGAATTTTAGGTGCACTATTCCTTTAAAAAAGGACCTAAAAATGTCCAACCCAAACTAATTTTCTTATGCTATATTGTGGCATGTGGTATTGTAGAGACATCTGACCCCATGTAAATGATGATGCACTAGGCATTCTAACATCATATCATCTCCACCGCTCTCTGTAGTCTCTCTGTAGGTCTTCACCATGACAGACTCTTCTGTCACTGTCGCTCTGAGTCCGGCGGGTTAACGGCAGGTCAGAGGATTTGGTGATCAGTGGTTCACTGAGCCGTGAGCCCTGCTGGACAAGCGCTTTGATAAGGGGACTGCTGCTTCTGCGCTTGCCCACTTCTGAAGCTTGGGTGAGACTGGCACGTTCTGAAAGGCTAAGTCTCAATGTCTGGGCACTTGCCAGCTGACATTCCACTGAGACAAGCTAAGGGAGAGAGAGAGCGAGACTGGGGCAGATTTATTGAGGCATCAGACTTGCTCAGGAATGTTCTGTAAAACGCCATTCCTGTGAAAAGGATAAAGAAGATCATGTCAGACATTGCGTTGAACTGTTTTCTTCTCTCATTTCCTTATGTCCATGTTGTCCATATATCGCTACATGACATAATTCAGGATCAAGCACAGCACGTCTTCACCCGTTCTGATGAATATTCAACTAGCAAAGACCACTATTTGCCTGCCTCTGAGTCACAACTCCTCTGTGGTAGGGAACACTAGTGGTCAAAATGCAGAGTGGGAGTTTGTGTATGTGTATGTGTGTGTGCTTGTGTTTATATGAGAAGGAGAGACAGAGAGAAGAGATCCTCACCCGAGGAGAGAGTGTAGGATTTGAAAGGCTAGCTTCCTGGCAGCCGGGAGTTTTATCTCTTTTTTAGAACAACCACTGAGGTGTTTAGAAAGGAGAAACCAGCATACCATCGCTATGTTAGACTCACGGCTATAAAGGCAGAGATTTGTCTTTCTCCTCAGGGCCTAATGCTGGTAAACTAGCATTTAAGTATTTCTGTCATCTCTTAAAGGGATAGTTCACCCAGAAATCATCAATCTGTCATCCTTTGTCTTTTCAAACTTATATAGATCACTCTACACTAAAGAAGATGTGTTAAAACTGAAAGTCCAAAACAACATTGACTGTTATATGAACATCTTTTATGTTCCACAAAAGTAAAAAAAAAAAGCATTAAAAAAAGTGTTATTTTAGTATAATTATAGCTTTATTAGTATTTTCAATTAGCTTTTATTTTTCCATTTCCTAATTTTAATTTTAATTTCTTTTTTTTTTTAGTAATTCAGCATTTCAGTTATTTTCCAAGGCAACATTTTAACATTTTCTATCTGACATTTTTGTCAAAATTGAGTTATTCACATATTCTAATTCTGTGACTTATTATCATTTTGTGATGGAGTTTTTTTTTTATGTTGAGTACATTTCGGGACTTTTTATTTAGAAAACAAAAATGTCATATCTACAAAGTCCAATGGAAAAACTTTGAAGCTCAAAATCTCAGAACTGCTCAGAATGCAGATAGAACCTTAGAATTCCTATAGGGGACGATTTCCAGTTTAGTTTTTAGAGCTCAAGTTTTTAATCAATATTTTAATTTATTGCGGCTTTAGTAAACCAAAATGTTTTTAATAGTTTAGTTTAAGTTAACAATATCAACCCTGGTTTGGAATGACATCAGGATTAATAAATGATGAACTATTGCTATAAATACATCAGTTCATTACTCTCTGCTTTGCAAATTGACAACCCAGGCTATACCATATACTCTCTATATTTATTAACAACAAACATTTTGAATTATTTATTTATTTCTGCAAAGAGTACACCTGATGAACTGGCAAGGCTGCCAGTGAAACTATATGTTACAGGATGCTAGCTGAACTCATCATGAAAGTAGAATGAGGGAGCTTTGTTCCAAATGTCACGATGCATATTTATAGATGTGAAGTGCTCCTTTTGTATATGCTCAGCTCCCCTGTCCTCCAATCTCAAACATTTCTCCCTACATCACTGTAATGACATATGCAATCGAACCAGAGATACGCTTACAGTGACCCAGCCATTTTCACACTATGGCCTTTAACAAGAAGAAGAAGAAGAAAGAAGATCTCAAGCAGCAGGGAAACCTGGTCCAGAAAGGACTTACACAGATTATGACTGTGTTACATTTAATGACATAAATAAGGAAACTGAAGACATCAAGTGTGGCAAATACTAGTGACATGTCAAGTGCCAGGCATTGCTCAGCTTATATCCAAAAGGGTTTTTATTTGTTAACTTTGCCCGGGATATCCTAGATGGGTTACCTGGCTATGTTCCCACTCTCCTAATAGAGCCATGCCTTTTGGGTGGGTTGTTAAGAGTTAGTTCCATGGTCGGTTGAAGAGTTGGGTGCTGAAGGTGGGCGTATGTGCTGAACCACTGCTAGGCATCAGTCTTGAACATGAAAAGACATTCTTTCCCTCTTCCTGACATGCACACAGATGAATACGCATTGCCCGCACAAACCGTTCAGGAGATTTACAGTGCATATCATTGTATAGAATTAAGTAACACTTTACAACACAGATAATCACGAATCAATGTTTGACTCATGAAGAGCTAAACCATTTATTAATTGACAATTAATAAAGAGTCTATATAATTAACAGATTAAGTAATAAATCAATTAAATGTCATCATGTATTCATTTCTTCATAACATATTTTATTAACTAATATCACTAATAGTGATCTGCAAAGGTATCATTATTTTATGATTTTTACTTGTTGAGGCACATGACTATTAACTAACTGACCCTTCGCAAAGACCCGCGGCCCCTTTAGTTACTGTTGCTATGTCCGACATAGTTCTCACACGGTGAAAAATCCATCGCGAAGGAAAGAGGACACTGACAACGCATGAAACAGTTTCATACTTAAAATACTGTAATTTTTTAAAGAAGTTTAAACAATAAATATCGTTAATGTTGTTTCAAGCGTGGAAAGACGCGCAACTTTTCACGTTCAAGTTCACCAACATTAATCTACTAATTTGTTGGATAAAATGGCGGATTCGGGGTTATGATTGGTTAGATCGCCTGTCAATCAAACTGTTTGCAAAGGGTCAATTGTTAAGTGTCGAGTTATTGTTTTGAATTCATTTTGAAACACTTAACAGTCATGTGCCTCAAAAAGTAAAGTCATAACATAATTATACCTTTGCAAATCATTAATCACATGAATTTACACTACTAGTTCATATGTTACTTTATGTTAGTAAGGAATTAATACATGATGACAGATTTAATTGATAAAATTAATTTATTATTTAATCTAATAATCATAATCTTCATTAGTTGCTGATGCAGTAATAATTAATAAATGGTTTAGTTCTTAATGAGTCATACATTAACTCATGATTATCTGTACATTAGTTAAGCATGCATTATAAGCTTAAGCATTAGTTAAAGTGTTTCCTAGAATTGCAAAGAAATATAAACAAAACAATAAAATTTAGAATTTAATATGCTATTGTTTATTTTAGATCATTTGTAAAATAAAAAATGAATATGTGTTTGCATAAATATTTTAACATTAACCAGAGCCAGTATCAGTAAAAATGTTGTGTGAAACTGAAGGGCAGCTATGGAAATTGCAAACTAAACAAATGCATAAATTGTGAAAAGCATACAGAACAATATCTAATATTCCAGTGGATCCTGTTTAATTATCAAAAAGTTATAATGAAACAACGTAGATACTGCATAGAATAGCTTGTACCCCATAAACTCTTGCACAACTAAAAAATGCATGTTGTAAAGCTTAGAATCAATGGTGTAAAGTTGCACCTGTCAGCCGTAATAAAGTTACAGTCCACCCTAAAAATGAAAATTCTCTCATAATTATGCAGTCCCATATGTATATGAATTTCTTTCTTTTGTGGAACACAAACAGAGATTTTTAGAAAAATAATCCATCATTGCAAGCGTGATCTCATGAGGCTGTGATTGACAGCTGGCTGGAAGCGATGGTATTGTTTCGCTTCTGAAGACATCAGTTCACCAGCTGGGGTTGTAAGGATTACCATTGCCTTCGTTTTGCATGGTTTTTGAAGCATCAACTTTAAGATACCCATTCACTTGCATTATATGGATTATAGATAGATTAATTTTCTAAAAATCTCCATTTGTGTTCCACAGAAGAAAGTCATAGGCATACATCTGGGGAGAATTTAATTTTTTGGGTGGAGTATTCCTTTAAGAGCAACCCAATTTCAGTGTAGAACATGTAATTTAATAAAATGAGAACATTGGTTAAGGTCTGAATACTTTTGCAAGGCACAGTGTATTAACCGTGCTCAAAATGGCGGCGTGCACAGACAGTCTAGATGAGTCTCATTAGCTTTAATCAGCAATTAGTTGTTTAATTAGCAATTAGCACTTATATTCCACAGCACAGGCAGACATTGCTAATAGTTCATTGTGAACACTTGAGTCTTTCACTCAAGGTTAGACCTCTAAATGGCACATTTCTTAACTGTTCAATTTTTTTAACAAGGTTTGTTTATTTAAAATGTTATAATATGCAAGAAAAAACAAAAGACCAAAACAATACAGTATATACAGTCAAAACCCTAACACAAACCATCCCTCTACCCATCAGACATAAAGTATCAATTACATACATAAAAGAAGAAATAATATTAATAATTAAAAAAAAAAAAAAAAAGAATAGAAAAAACCCCCACATGAATTATACATATTTGGGACTGTATTCCCTGCTTGAGGTTTTCAAAAAATAACAGAAAGGGTTGCCAGATTGCACAGAAACTCAGGGTAGACCCTTGAAGTGAGTATCTTATTTTTTTCTAGTTTAAGATATTGCATGACGTCCTTAATCCAGTGAGAAGAAGTGGGGGGAAGAGGGTCTTTCCACTTAAACAATATTAATCTTCTGGCAAGTAATGTAGAAAAGGCCAACATTTTACCATTATAGCTACTCAGTTACTTATATAGCAATAAAGTTAAAGCAAAAATGACTTTCTTTATATCTCAAACCTGAGATTATAATTTTTTTTTTACAAAAGGTCTGCAGATATTTTTTTCTAGAAAGATGATAAGATTGAACCAATGTCAAATATGTCAAAGCAAATACATCTAACAAATTCTTAAATCTCATACATTCGCTTCGGCTCATTTCAAGTACTGTATATAAAAATGCGAATATAAGGCAGCTCTCCTGAATCACTTCAGCTAGGTATTTGACAAAGGTCTTGAGGTATATATATATATATATATATATATATATATATATATAGTGGGCATGAATCTGGGTGTTAGAAGAGGTGACTAAGGTTCCACTGCTCATTTTTGATCAAGGCGACACTCCCCCCATCATTTCCACACTATTACCCCCATGCAGTGCAGGGATTAGGGAGTGGGAAAGGGAGGAGAAAAACTACATGCCGGCAGCCAATCTGGATTTCATTTGAAAACTCCCTTGAGGTTTTTCCATTATCCCCCCTCCATATCCAACTTGACCCCGTAGAGAAAGCCCTGGCCCACAAAGGTCAGCCTAGTCTAGACTCTCCTCTCCTCGCCCCTCCATCTTCTTCCTCGAGAAAGCCTGTGGCGACCAAGGGACCCCCCCCTCTCTCCTCGCAACTGACATCCCTCAGCCTGACCCACCCCCCAACCCTGTTGAAGCTGCCTCTGTAATCTTTTCATTTTTCCTCCACTCCCTCTCAGGTCTTTAGGGGCTTAGAAAGGTGAGGCGGGTTGTACCAGCAAATCAACTGTGCCACTGTCCATCTGAGCTCACCAGCGTCTTGGAGGCAGGGTGAAAACAGTCCCATCTGGCATCGCTGGGCAGCTATTACCAACGCGTTACTGTTTTCGGGGAAGCTGTAGGGTTATTCCAAGTCTCGTGGTGAGAGTAGATTGTCTGCGCTGAGTAAACGGGAAAGATTTTTCTGTCCCTAGGCAGTCAACGCTATAAAATGAATGCACATTCATGTCAATGTACAAAAAATTGACGTTCGAAGGACAGGCCAGTAAGGTTCAATTGTCTTCTTTTATGATGTAGAGTTAGACAGAAACATTCTTTGTCCTTTGCCAAGCAACAGGCAAAACTGTGAAGAAAAAAAGCTTGTGAAATGCTTTCTGTATCTGTACCGCTTATTCAGTATCACTTAACAAGCCAAGCAATTCACGCTTTTCCAGTAAAGTAAAAAATGTGCCATAGTGTGTGTGTATGTGTATGTCAGCTCTTTGTCATATCATTCCGTATTTATTTACCACAGAAAAGGCATGTATTTTGTGCCTCTACTGGGAAATCTGTTAACTCGTTCGATTTTTTCTTAAATGAATGATTGCTTTGATAGAAAAACACATTAGATCACATTTTCCCCTTTTAACCCTCCTTTAGGATGTGAACTCAGGCAACAAGGGGAAAAATACTCATTGAATATTCATTAACTTGTGCCTAGGTGTGTACACGGCTCTTAACCACACTTGTTTATGACTTAAGGACTTGTAGCGCTGACCTTAGTTTAACACGGCACCAGATACCAAATTAACCTCTAGCCTCCTCAGGGCTACCAATGCCCTGCTAACAAGCAAACTGTCTGGATGCGCCAGAAGTGCTTTATGATTCTGTCTCTCAGGTGCATGGCCTTTTCTGCCTGTGAACAAAAGACAGGTTTTTCTTCCCCATCTTTCTTTTTGGCGACTCAAGATATTATTTTCCCTATGTGTTTTGGTCACACCCCAGCGTTATGTTCTTGGAACATTTTGACAAGGTTTTCTCAAAGTTATGAACACACATTCTTCCGTTCTGGCCTTTAATAATGTGCTCAAAATGAGAGCACAAAAAAAAATATACCGTTCATGGAATGTTTCTTTCCCCCTCAAACCTTTTATTTGGACGTCATCATTTTTTTTTTATGTTATTAATTGTTTCACATTAAAATGGAATGTTCCTTTCACATAAAAGAAAATAAAAACCTGGATGTTTTATAAATTCAGAGAACATTTAGAAATAACATAATGGGAACATTAGCAAAACATTCTCAGAGCTTGTTTACCAGGACCTCAGCTATCTCTACACAATTGTCAATACACATTATTGTCGTAATGTATAGAGGCCTACACAATATTGTATTTTATGCTTATTGTTTTCATAAGTATAGCCTACTTGCAAATACATTACTGTGTGCATTATCTATCTATCTATCTATCTATCTATCTATCTATCTATCTATCTATCTATCTATCTATCCATCTATCCATCTATCCATCTATCTATCTATCTATCTATCTATCTATCTATCTATCTATCTATCTATCTATCCATCTATCCATCTATCTAATCTATCTATCTATCTATCTATCTATCTATCTATCTATCTATCTAATATATCTATCTATCTATTTATCTATCCATCTATCCATCTATCTATCTATCTATCTATCTATCTATCTATCTATCTATCTATCTATCTAATCTATCTAATCTATCTATCTATCTATCTATCTATCTATCTATCTATCTATCTATCTATCTATCTATCTATCCATCCATCCATCCATCCATCTAATCTATCTATCTATCTATCTATCTATCTATCTATCTATCTATCTATCCATCCATCCATCCATCCATCCATCTAATCTATCTATCTATCTATCTATCTATCTATCTATCTATCTATCTATCTATCTATCTATCTATCTATCTATCTATCTATCTATCTATCTATCCATCCATCCATCCATCCATCCATCCATCCATCCATCCATCCATCCATCCATCCATCCATCCATCCATCCATCCATCCATCCATCCATCTATCTATCTATCTATCTATATCTATCTATCTATCTATCTATCTATCTATCTATCTATCTATCGACCGATCGTTCGTTCGATCGTTTATTATCAGTGCGTCTAATTACCTAAAACAACAAAAACGAAGCTTCCCATTCTTTACTACCACCGCTGATCTGGTTCGTTTTTCCCCTACGCATTATTTATCAGAGGAGAAAATGGATCCTCTGCGGCTTCCGTAGGCTGAATTTTGACCGAAGCATCTTATTGGCTGCGTGGTGTAAACACCTTAGAAATAGAATAAGCGCTTCAGTTCATTGGTTAACAGTCAGATAGTTGAAACGTGCGGCAAACGTTCTAAAACGAATTAGGTCAGTGACTAGTTTATTTTCTTTATGTAAACATTTGTATTTTACCGTTGCGGGGGTGTAAATGGACCGCTGTACTGTAGCGAGTGACATGTGTAATGAGTTCATTGTGTACCACATTGGATTGTAATGCTAGCAGGCTAAATTAGCCGCTCATGCTAAATGTAAACGGGAATGTCCTGATGCGCTGAACAGCCCAAACCTCTGCGCACTACAGCGGTTTACATCACTGCTTGACTGGGTCAATAAATGTGTCTAATGTAGTCAGTAAGCGATAAACTGTCACGATGCTGTTCTTTTTACGGTGGAGCACTCATCTTTGCTAACAGTGCAGGCAGCGTTCAATCTCTAGTATTTGGGGTATTGCAATGTCTGGTAGTAATTTATATTTTACACTCCTCTCTCTATTTTTAGAGAAAATGAGTCTCCGTAAGCAGACACCAAGTGATTTCCTGAAGCAGATCATTGGGAGACCAGTGGTGGTGAAGCTGAACTCTGGTGTTGATTACAGAGGTACAAGAAGAAACATGTCTTTGTTTTTATCAGTTCAATTCCTTTATTCAAGGCTGTTGGTTTGGTTTAAAGTTGGTGGGGACATCAGGCATGCAGCAACCTCGGAGATTAAAACAAAAAGTGTTGAAGATAATAAAATGCCATTGTGTGCAGGTAAATCTAGTAATATATTGGAGAACACAACACACTTGCCTCATATCAGTGTAATTTCTAATATATACTGTTGTGTCATATTAAATATGACCGCTGACCTATCCTGTTCTCGATCTGAGGCTTTCGTTGTCTGAATTCTCCCTTTACTAGCTGAACAAACCTTTCAATATTTCCCTTTATTACAGTAGTTTAAACCTTTTTGACTCTTAGGCAGTCTATTGTGTATGACTATATAAGGTCCCATGATTTTTCCAGTTGTTTTCAGTGATTTAATGAATGTGTGTGTGTGTGTGTGTGTATATATATATATATATATATAAATTTAAAAACATTTTTAAAAATGTCTACCTTTTAATAAATATTTTCGAGCTTGATATAAGAAAAAAATATATATTTATTTTAAAAATGCCCATGTTTTTACTTTACATGGCTTTTACAGGTTTAGAAATGACTATTTTAAAATTAGACTACCTCATATATATCCAGTGGGAAGGGTTTATTGTCCACAATAAAATGTTCTTAAATCTGCCACTGTTACTGATTCATCTACTATACATCCATTGAATAACACATTCAGCTTTAATTTATGTAAAAATGTTTGTTCATTTCAATAAGTTCGAGCTCATGATGTCTGGCACCCATGGAAAGAATTATTTCCCTCAAGCCACATCAACTCAGTATAAAACTTTTCTAAACTGGAGCAGGTGTGCAAGTGCACCAAGTCCTGCCTGCGTCCCTGATCTTATGCAAAAAGACACACTTGAATGAAGTGACGTCATGTCTTGCCCACAGGAGTGCTGGCCTGCCTTGATGGCTACATGAATATCGCTGTGGAACAGACAGAGGAATATGTCAATGGCCAGCTGAAGAACAAGTATGGAGATGCATTTCTCAGAGGAAACAATGGTATGTAATCTCTGTGTGTTTGTTTTCTTGTGTTATTACTGTTTCCTTATTTGCTTTCATAGTGTTTTCTGTTATTGAGCGCTACCTAAGCAGACCCAGTTTGTTCTTAACAGTAATGCAGTTTCCAAAGCTGCCTATAAGCATGTTCTCAAAACATTCACTTTTTTGTTTTAGATGTTTTGTATGTATATATACACAGTTCATTTTGTTTTCTTTGTCCTCTAGTGTTATACATCAGCACCCAGAAGAGGAAGATGTGAAGTCATTTGACTTGTTTCTTTATTCATTGTTAGATAAGTGAATTGTTTACTGTTGATATTCATAATCCTTTGTTAGCTGACAATAATGTCTAATCTAATTTCATGTTTTGTAACACAAAATGTGGTGTCCTGCAGAGAGGTGCAGTAAATCATTTGTTTTTCAACAATAGATTTTGTGTTTTCCTGATTTATCTGTTCCTGAGATGCTTCTATGAATATTTAAATAGTGATAATTCAGTCATAAGGAATTGCTAATCAGCACTTTCAAGACTTGGAGGTTGTTCAAGGCACCTTTTATCTACATATTTCATATTCACTGCTGCCTAAATACACCTTCTGTTTCACATTTGGTCAACT